>CM074939.1:334271-391771 GCA_037576815.1 Pangasius larnaudii | reverse complement strand
GTATTTGAGTGAGTGTAAAGTGTAAAGATCGCTTTCTTTAAAACAAAAACTGTGTGAATATTAAGGGATGTGTTCGAGCTTGTGGAACCTCAGACTTTTCCACTGAATGCAGTGAGAGCACTGAGACTGAACAGCGCCCCCTGCAGGTCAGTGCTTCCTCTGGGCTGCTGCTGTAACACACACGCGCACACACACACACACACACACACACACACACAGGCTCACGCTCGTGTTGGTGGTGGTTGTTAAAGTGCCTTCCATTAAGCGAAACCTTTGACATGAGTGTAGGAGTTGCAGCCTCGTTATTCAATTCCACCAATTTATCCTCCTCGACTCTTAACGAGTCACCTTAATGATTCAGTCATTAGTTTTGTCAGGTCTGTCCCTGGGGTCATTTAAAAGACAGTTATTACAGACGGCTCCCCGAGCTGCTTAAAAACTCGTCCTCGTCGCTGAGAGAGGAAGTGGAGGAGCGCATGAATATGCAAATGAGCTTTTAACAGAGGTATGAATATGCAGACGAGAGGATGCTCTGAGTGTCAGGTCCACTTCACTTCACACTCTCTGTTATCAAGATTAATGATGCTGTATCACATTAAAAAAAAATCAATGTTCATGTCGAGGTCATGGTTTAAACCAAAACCGAACGTTTGGAGGTTCAGCTTTCAGTAAACATCGTTCCGTCCAGCCTCATCACTCGGCTCAGCTACACAGAGCAGGAGGTCCAGTGACTGGACGAGTCACTGATCATCTGCACAGTGAAAACAGTCCAACAAGTCATAGTCCTCAGTCCTTTTTTTTGGTGAGAAAAAAAAAATTCAGTAAAGCACCAAATGATGTCATGCGGCCTCTCGAACCAATCAGGACGCAGCCTGATAGTGAGCAAATATGAGGAAATTTACGACGTGTTGAATCACAAATATTCCATCATTGCTGTAACTGAAAATAACCGTGTGAGTATTTTTCACAGTTACGTGAAGTGACATTGTCACGTCTCTCTCACTCACACACACACACACACACACACACACACACACACACACACAAACACACACACACACACACACACAGCTCAAATTCACTTGATTTTTCCAGCTACAATGAGAACAAACAGCCTCCTCATCAGCAAACTTAGTTTCTAATCTGCATTATTGAGAATTCTGTGACCGTATGATGTATTAGTTCCTCTAAATTATCATTGTTTGTTCTTCTTGTCTCTCATGTAACTGTGGTTCTGTGAACACTGGAGAACTGTTTCCCGTCACTCGGAACCGGCGCCGTCCCCGGCTAGAACTCTGCAATCAGGGTTTCCTGAACAGAAAGCCGTAGATGGGTAGTAGGTCCTACGGTCACCATGTCATGCACGCAGATACAGACGTAAAGGATAACTGACTCTGTGTGTGTGTGTGTGTGTGTGTGTGTGTGTGTGTGTGTGTGTGTGTGGTGTTCAGTGAGATTAACCGTTTGGATCTGGGGCTGGTGGTGGAGCTCTGGAACAAAGGTCTGATCTGGGACACCATGGTGGGAACGGCCTGGATCCCCCTCAACACCATCCGCCAATCAGATGAGGTGAGAACACACACTCGGCCAATCAGACAACACCACCATATGACATCATTAGGGCTTAGAATAGAGCAATATGCTTCCTGACACTGTGTGTGTGTGTGTGTGTGTGTGTGTGTGTGAGTGAGTGAGTGAGTGAGTGTGGTAGGCAAATCACTGCTGCTAGTACAGGCACTTTACACACACACACACACACACACACACACACAGCGTCACCTGTTTGCATTCACAGCTCTGTGTTCATGAGTGACGTGTTGGTTTGTTCATCATTTGTTTAGATTTTCACCCAATCTCACTTCATCCAGTCCGGTTACGCAGGGGCATGGAGCAAGGGTTACTGTTAATGTTACCATAGCAACAACAACAACAAGTGCGTTCAGATTTTTAGTCCCAAGTTTTTCCGTCTTAGCAAAACCTCACCGGATTGTGATGAAAAGTGTGTGAGAGCAGTGAAGTCGCTCGGCATTTTACATTTAAACCGAAATTCAGGAGCAAAACTAAAACCAATTTGCATATTCATGAATATTCATTCATTACCTGCTGCAAGGTGGAGAGATGTTCCCCGGCTTTAAAACCTAATAAACTACGTATTACGTTACACTTTTAATGCCATTTTTGAAATTTCATACTTTGCTGTGATATTCTGATGAGGCTGAATTCTGGATTGTGATTGGTCAGGAGGTGTTGATTCATTTTCTGTAACAGCAGCTCTGACAGTAGTGCAGCTGCACTCGTTCTAGTACCTTATCGTTTCTATAGTAACAGCTCCTTCACAGTACAGTGGAAGCTCCACTTAAACAGATTAATGGAAGGAGTCTCCAGTGTCGGCGCCTTGTTACGGTCAGAAGTAAAGCTGAACTTTCCGACGTCTTCGGGACAGAGGATTTCTCCGTCTTACTAACTTCACATGATAATAGTAACCAAACCTCATCACCCCACCCTGTTGTTAATTACTTTACTGTAGCAGCACCACACGCACTGTGTTCATTACTATTATAATTATCACATGATGATGCTCTGGATGAAGTTTGACATTTAAAACACTGACTTTTAATCTTTTATCTTGATTAATCCTTCTGCCATTTGCACATTTATGTACGTATCCTTTAGAAAAAGGAAGTGTGTGTGTGTGTGTGTGTGTGTGTGTGTGTGTGTGTGTGGTGAGTGGTTGTTGAGTGGTTGTTGGATTTTAAAATATCAGATGTGACCATGTTGTCATTAATAATGCAGCTCTGTGCTGACTGTGTTCTAGCATCTTTATTTTTATCTCTTCTTCTCTCTCTCTCTCTCTCTCTTTCTGTCCCCCCCCCTTCACAGGAGGGTCCGGGTGAGTGGATCATGTTGGACTCGGAGGTCCTGATGAAGGCCGATGAGATCTACGGCACCAAGAACCCGACTCCTCACCTGGTGCTGCTGGACACGCGCTTCGAGCTTCCCTTCGGTGAGGACTGAGAGCGTTCGGACCGTAAACTCTGTTTTTCTGTTTGTGTTTCATCTTCACTTAAAAGAAAAAAAAACCCTGAAATGGAAGCTGCAGAAACCTCTCTGCTCATGTCATATTTAAGAGTTTGAGTAGAGGACGTGTGTGCGGAGAGGAAGCTCAGAGTGTGGGCTGGAGAGCAAGAACAAGAGGAAAGGGGGTTGGCGAAGCTGTTTTTACTGCGAATTCTGTCTTTTACAGTCTTATTATAGCGTTTTGTTGTTTTTATAGACATTCCGGAGGAGGAGGCGCAGTACTGGACGAAGAAGCTGGAGCGCATCAATGCTATGAGGATACACGATGAGGTAAAGAGTGATTAGGGTCAGGATTTTTAGGGAAATGTCTGCACATGATCAGCCACTGACCTCGTGCTGATTCAGGGTTTCTGAACAGGTGTTTGGTTTAGCTCTTCAGAAAGGTAACACACAGCTGCTGTAGTCACGAATGCACAGAAACAGTGCAGGTGTACATCTTTAATGGGAAAATAACAGTAATAACATTATACACGGGTGCTGTGATATCCGTGATATTAATTTTGCATTATCCTAACTGCAACATGCCCGGGTGTGAAACCCCAACAGTTACGAGAATGTTAACAATAACATAACAGTGAAAATCCCGTGTTAACGCCTGCAGATACTAGCATTAGTGATGAGACAAGCAGACACTCCTTACAGCATGAATGACTACGATTCAGCATTAAATACCAAAACACTGAACAACAGCAACTCTAATGGGACAAACACTAAACTACACTCCACCAGCAGGGGGAGCTGTGACGTGTCAGTTTAGCTGCGTTACACACATTACTGAGAATAAATACATCTGCTGTAATGATGTGACTCACACAACTAAAGCTGGCTTTAGAGTTTATTATAAAAACACACATCGTAAAACAATTCCTCAGTCGTGCTTTAAGGAAAAAGTGTGTCTCGGCGTTTTTTATTTTTATTTTATTCGCAGGTCTTTCGTTAGAGGATCTTCATCGTACAATCTGACACGGAGACACACACACTGTCACTGTCACACAATTCAGAACAGAGTTTATTGCGATCTCGTACAAGGTGAAGAGGAATCATGTTTAATAAAACGGGATTAGTGACAGAATTCTGAAGGAGTGTGAATTAAAATGAAACAATGTGTGAAAGGTCCTGTGCAATTTTGTAGAGTTCACTTCGAGTTTATTCTCAGCTCTCTGTCGCCACCTGCTGCTGGTTCTGAGTTACTGCACTGTGTCTTGTGTGTTCCTCAGATTCTGTATTATTATTTGACACGATGTTTTTAACCTTTGTGATTCTTTGTGAATAAAAGCGAATAGAGATTCGTTTTGCAGTATGTTTGTGTATATATTGTGTGTAGGACGAAGAGCGAGGAATGCCGGTCCCCTCCGTCCCCTCACAGTGCTGTGAGTACGGTGTTATTTTTATCTGATTGTAAAATAATAACTAGGTTTTGCAGAAAGATGTTTTACTAACATGTTTAAGACACTTGTTTGGCACATATACACTTAAATTGTGATGTGTTACCTTACTGGTTAGCTTTAATTTGACTGAGATGATGTCTGTCCTCCAAAAATTATTAGTGTTAAACATTTTTCCTCTCAGTTTCTTCTCAGTTCTTCATTCAGCCACTAGAGGGCGGTGTGTGATTATAAGTCATATGTATGTGTTCTGTTTTTTTTTTTTTCTTTTTTTTTTTGCTACATTGCCTTCTCTTTAATTGTATTTATACCTCGGTATATCTCTTGACCTGGTCAGAAGGTGCTGAATGACTGTTTAGAGCTGCTATAACATGAGTGAGAACAGGAACTATCTTGCTTCGCAAACATTAAATGTAACTGTAAATGGATTTGAAGTATGACGTCATTTTTTAATAAATAAACTGTTGGCAAATTGCTCTTCATCACACCGCTCCATCACTCAGAATTTTACTTTAACAGCAACACACAGTGGTTATTAGTAAACGGTTTTGAGTTTGTAATGAAGTCCGAGTGAAGCAAACATTTGGAAAATAACTGTCTTTATTCCCGTGGCTTCTCTTCACACATCCAGGCAGCTGGACTTACTTTGGATGGGGTGAGCAGCAGAGTACGTAGTTCACAACGCTCGTTCTTTAGACGGTTCTTTCACTTCGTACCGTGTGTCGATGTGTCACCTGTGATTACGGCGCATGCTGGCAGTTCATTATTTCACTCTCCCAGTCAACATTCAACATTCTTCCTCTCCCTGTTTTACTAACATCCATCCATGGCTACTTTTACACACACTTACGAAATTAAAAAGTTTGTTAGAAAGACCACGTCTGAAGCTCCACCTACTTCCTAGTTAACATCCTATAAATTCTGTCTTTTTCTCCATTCGGGACAAAGTTCCACCGTCATTCTCTTCATCTCCTACTCAGAAATCTTTCGTTTTTAGTGGCAGGTCTGATCGTGTAGCGCAAAGCAGAAGCCTCCCAGGAGTCTGAGTTCTCAGAGTTCTCCTCACTTTTGACAGTTCCACAATCACCCTCCATGGCTTTTAGCTGAGGGCGTGGCCTGCACTCTCAAACAAATCATCAGCTTTTGTGAAAGGAAATGTCAGATCTGTGGTCTGCGTCTCCTCAGGTGCATCCTGTACATCATAAGCATCGTCTGGTCTCGTCACTGTGACGTATCAGTGTGTGTGCTGCAGTGGTGTATTGTTCCACCTGAGATAGATCTTACAACTCTGTGTGCGATTCCAGCTCTAGATGATCACGACAGCGCGGTGGACGACAGAGACAGCGACTACCGCAGCGAGACCAACAGCCGTCCTCCACGATACCACACCACGGCCCAGCCCAATTCTTCTGTCCACCAGTACCCCATGAGCCGAAGGACACGTCCACAAGCCGCGTCCAAAGAGTCCGGAACCGAGTCGATACACAGCTATGAGCTGGACTACAGGGAAGGAAGGGGACCGAGGTACAGAAGACACACAAACACTAAACGAATAGAGAAGAAAACTGATCTGAACACATCAATATGAAAAATCCACTCCAGCATTTTTAATTTGAAAGTTTTTATTTTGTTAGAGAAACTAAAAGACGACTGAAGAGTTATAGTTTTGGGTTCTTTTTATGCTGCATTCACTGGCTTTTCATTTCAAAATGAAAATGGAGAAAAAAGGCAACAGGATTTTTTTTTTTCATAGCACACACTAAAATAGGAAGAAATTATTGAAGTAAAAAATATTGAGTAGACTTTGGGGTTTCTACTTGTTTCACCACACAAAGTACATTAATCAAATATTCATAACTCCAAATATTAAAAAAAAAGCCACTGCAGTACATTTCAGCTTGAAAAGAGTCGAGCAGGTTTCTTTCCTGAATTCTGGAAACATATTTTTTTATAAATTGTAAAAATGAACGAATATTTGGTGTTTAAAATATTCTTGAATTCAAGCACCTGGAAAATCCTGATTTTTTTCAGCCTCTGTGTTGTGCTCCTGTACCGTCACCCTCCTGCTATTTTTAAAAAGCTCATACTGATCCATATTCGCAGGACATCAGGCACTTACAGTGATCTTTAATGGATAATCTTCCTCTTTATGCTACAAGCTAGTCACGCATGCGGATCGTTCAAAACCATTCATTAATTTTAGCCTCAAAATTAATCTAAATCGATAAAACACAAGCAGAAGGAGAAACATGAAAGCTTTCTGTAATATTTTCTAATGTTTTGAACATAATTTTGCATATTTAGAAATAAAAAACAAATGAGAACAACAGACACAGGCCAGTTTTGTTTATTTGTAGAGTATTATAAGTGCAAAATGGACTGTTTCTATTTCCAAAATTGTTATGGGAAAAATAAAGTATGAATAATACTTTTAATAGTTCATAATTGAAAAACTAACTAAAACTAACATAACTGATTCTGTAAAATCAATGGCTTGTCCAGGAAGCTTTCAGCTTTTCATAACGTGCAGGCATACAGAAATAAAAAATAAATCAATACTAATTAATACTGAGAAACGACTCCTTATCTGCTTTTTTTGTTTGCAAGTAATAGTGAATTTAATTTGTTTTCTCTTATAAAAACCAAAACAAAACTAGAAGCTGAATTGGGAAAAGTTTCTGTATTTGTTTTCTAATTAAAAAATGTTTTGAACGACCATTTCAGACCATTTTCTGTTCAATTTTTCATCATTTCAGCTTCTGTACATTTTTTAATTGCTTACATTTATGTTGCACTTTCTTCCTTTACTTTTTTATTTGAAGTCCTTGATTTGTTTTGCCTTATACTTTGCCTCTAACACTTTCTTTTCTATGTATTTTTATTTTCTTACATTCTTTTTCTGCATCCTGTTTTTACCTGGAACACAAGACATCCAAACAGTAGAGTCGGGGTAAGGATTGTACCTGTTGATTCAGGAATGGGTGTTGAGGACTGGGAAACTAAATACAAACTCGACAACAAACTCGACGACAACCTCTTAGACGACTATCTGGAACCAGAGCAGAAAACATGGGATGATGACGATGAAACAAACAGTGAAATTTATTGCATCGTAAGCAAGAGAAGCCATTTTTATCAGACTGTGGAGTGTGAGGCGACATCTCCAGAGGCTAATGAAAATGATGAAGCTGGAAACTGTATAAAGACGCCTGGTGTGGGAAATAGAGAGATTCGCCTGGTCCACAAAGAAGCAGGAAGCTTTGAGGATGAAACCTCTCCTCCAGAGATATCCATCATTCCTTCAGTTAAGAAGCTTCATCAACAGGAGGCAGACCAAGAGGACTCTAAAGAGAGTCTGTTGTACAAGACAAGAATGTGGGCAAAAACTCACATTGAGGACATTCTGGAGAATTACGCAATTTATCGGGAGAAGGAGGAAGCCAGGATGAGGACAAGGAGTGAGTTTGAGTCAGTAGGATCAGCAGAAGGTGTGTGTTCTCTTGGATCTGAGGAGGATTTGGATGGCGTGGCATTTATTGAGGAGGATACACAATGTGAATATGACAGTTACTACAGTAACAGGAAATATATTTATTCTCGTGGTGAACAGCCACACAGTTATTATGAGTTAAGGAG
Organism: Pangasius larnaudii; assembly: GCA_037576815.1. Taxonomy (NCBI): domain Eukaryota; kingdom Metazoa; phylum Chordata; class Actinopteri; order Siluriformes; family Pangasiidae; genus Pangasius; species Pangasius larnaudii. The sequence goes on along the minus strand of CM074939.1, from coordinate 383,672 downwards.
AAATGTTAGTACTCGTGTTTTAGATGATGTTTCACCTGTTAGTGGACCAAGTGATGATTATATTGACACCATGAATGAACTGCAGAAAATAGTTGATACAGTCACTGAATATCTTGCTGGACGAGAGGAGGAGATTAGTAAGTATGAGGAAATGCCCAAGTCTGACAACAAATTAAAGATGGTTGACAAGGAAAAGGACAAAGATATCAAATCAGATGAGGTAAAGGAGGAAACTGCAGCCGAACAGGGTATCACAGGGGTTAAAAATGCTATGAACTCCTTGTTTGGCTCATTTATAGGCACCAAGTCAAAAGGTGAAACCACAGATACCACTGCTACTACAACAACAACAACATCAACAACAACGACAACATGCTCTCCTTTACCTCTTCAGCCAGAGTCTGGCATTTCTAAACTGTTGTGCTTCATACCAAAATCGAATGGCAGCCCAACTCCTGTCGCAGTTGTTCCACCTGCTCATCAGGAGCCGAATGTAGATAAGAAATTCCCCCTGCAGTCACAACAGCCTCTTCAGTCATCAGCCACCAGCTGTCCAGCTAGTGTGGAAGGAACGGAATATACAGCAAATGCAGCAACTAGTCCTGAGACTCAGGAATCCGCTGCAAGCCAGTCACAGTCAGTGGTTGATTCTGTCTTGGGAAGACTGAGTCCCTTAAGGATATTTGGAGACAAACCAGCAGGTGAAGCAACTTCACAGCCAGAAACACCAAACAAATCTCATGGAAGCACTGAGTCAAAAGAAGCATTAACAGATAAAGCTAAAACTTTGTCAATAGAGCAATCTGCAGAACATCAGTCCTTATGTGGAGGTTCATGCAGTGGATCAGTGGAACTATTACCAGAAACTGAGTCATCAGGAGAAATACCTGATGCCCTTCCTAGAGAAATGACTCTGATACCAGAAGAAAATCCAACTACTCATAAAACAACTGATGACACTGGATTTTTCAGCCCTTTCAAGAAGTCACTCACATCTTTCATGACAACAACCCCTGCCCCTGTTGATAAAACTGCTGAGGGTCCATCTGGCAACTCTGTGTTTTCAATATTTAAACCTGCTGAAGCCCCTAAAACAGAAGATGCACCAACCACTATTGGAGACAAATTAAAGCTTTCCTTCTTTTCTTCTGATACTCCTGCCACTCCTCAAGCACCAAAGCAAGAGAGTGGGCTTCTCTCAGGGTTGCTGAAATTGGGACCTGGTGAAGACACCACAACTTCAAAACAAGTGGTTTCCCATACTTCTACTAAATCACCTCTTCTGAGTCGTGCTGTGCTGTTGGAGAGTGTACCAAAGGGAAATACAGATACAGGATGGTTTTCTAATCTTTTCAAAATGAGTCCTGCTGAATCAGTCAAACCGCAAACAGTTGCAAAATTTCCATCAAAACCAACAACCACAATAAACATACCCACTGTTGTAGTGGCACCTGAAGCAGCTGAAGATTCTACTACATTGTCAAAAGATGTAGCACAAGAAGAACAAATGACGCAAGATGATGCAACACCAAAGTCTGAAACTGATATCCAGTCTGTTCCTGAAAGCTTGACTGACACTGAGAATGAGGGACAATGTGTAATTAAAACCAAGACTCAAGCAGATCCTTCAGAGCTTCAAGACCAGGCCCAGCCTGAAGAAGAAGCAATGTCTAAACACCAAGGCCTACTAACAGTGTTGTCTGGTGGCAACAAAACTTCTGATAAGCCCCAAGAAGGTGGATTGCTCTCAACACTGTTTTCATCACTCACCAGCACTACAAATGAGAGCCAGGCTCAGCAAGGTACCATACATCAATCAACAGGGTTGTTTTCTGGGCTTTTAAAAATGGCTTCCACAGAAAATGCTGGCACAGGTAACAAACCAGCTGGCGCTCAACAGCAGCCTGCCAATTCTGAAAGTCAGCTCGGCTCTGTGTCACCTGCTGGTGTCCAGAAACAATCACAAGAACAAAAAACAACGTCACAGAAAGGTTTCCTGGCAGGGTTATTCAGTAAGGGATCAGAAGAAGACAGCTCATCTAAAGACACAACTGCTTCTCATAAAAATGATGAAAATAATTCTAGTGTTGGAAAGGATTTTCTTTCTGGCATTTTCAAATCAGAAGATGATGAAAGTGTTAGGACAGCTATAAGTAAGGACTCTGTGTCCGCTGACACTGCTGCACTTCCACAAGGTAGTGGGCTTTTATCTGGGCTTTTTAAATTGGCCAGTGACACTGTTACAAGTTCTCCAGCCACTCCTGCCCAACAAAGCCAACCTTTATTAAAGCCAGTGACCACTCAAGGGTCAAACCAAGCACCGCCTCAAACAGCTACACCTCCATCACATCCAAGAGGTATCTTATCAGGATTTTTTAAATTAGCAGGTACTGAAAATGTTTGTGCCACTGGGAATGTAGTCTCGGATCAGCAGCCAGAGCAGCCAGGAAACTGTGGTGGTCGGGAACCAAATAATAAGCAGCCAAATACTCAGAGTAATGCACCACCAGTTCCACCCCAATCAGGAGGACTATTTGGTGGAATTCTGAAATTAACAGAGAGTGCACTTGCATCATCAAGCACACGACAGCCAAGTGGTACAAGCAGTCAGCCCAATCAACAGTCATCAGAACCTTCTGCAACAGGAGGAATGCTGTCAGGATTTCTGAACAAAATATCTGTAGCTGAAAGTACACCACAGCAGCCACATCTCCCAGATGCTAGCCAAGGCCCTAAATCATTACAACAATCTGCTTCTGCTGAACAAGGAAGCTTTCTTTCTGGTTTATTTGGGATTAGCAGTTCAGAAGCCAATACTGGTAACGAGGTATCCCCCAAGAATGTTCATTCACAACAGTTCAATAGGCAAAATCTGGTTCCACATGAAGAGGCACAGCCAAGTGGACCAGCTGGAATTCTGTCAGGCCTGTTCAATAAGATTGTAGACACAGCTTCTCAGTCTGGTCAGTCAGACCCAAATCAAAATACAGCCCGACAACCATCTCCCGGTCTTTTGTCAGAGCTTTTTTCCGCCAACAAGCCCCCAGCACAACAGCAAAAATCTCATTCAGGAACACAAATGAATCACCAGCAACAGCAGCAGGACACTAGGCAGCCCTTACAGAAGCAGCATCGGATCCCGGTACAGCCAGCTTCAGTAGCTGAGCCACAAAAAGGAGGTCTGTTTTCTGGTCTTTTTAACAAATTAACTTCCACTGATACCCCACCTCAACATCCTGTGGTTGAAGGTTCACCCAGTGAACAAGCATGTAGGTCAGGACATCCAGTGCAAGGCCACCAATCTCCTCCAGCAAGTCAAGTCCTAACTGAGGTTTACAAAACAAGTACAGTAACTGCAGCCTCTAAAAAATCCTCTGCTGAGCAGCAACAACCCTCAGTTGGATTACATCAACAATCCAACAGGCAGGCTCAACAAACTTCAAAGGTGACACCACCACCAGGAGCGGCACAGCAGCAAAGCCATTCAGGAGGTCTTTTCTCTAGTATTTTCAAGATGTCTACATCAGAAGAATTTCAACAGGAGCAGGCTCAATCAAATACCCAGACAGCTAACAAATTAGAAACACAAGGTAGTGATGCTCAAGAAAGTGGAATTTTGTCTGGAATTTTCAGCAAAATCTCTGCAAAGACTGAAGATAAGTCTGATAGCCACATTCCTTCAGGTCAGAAGCTACAGCAACATGAAGAACGTAAGCCTGGTCAGATTCGTCCACAGATTCAAAGAGCCAAACCAATCGAGCAAGAGTCCACTCAGGATGGAGGTAATGAAAAGGATCAAAAAGCACCATTGCAGAAAGGTTTTCTGGAGGGATTGTTCAGTAAGGGATCAGAGGATGACAGTTTATCTAAATTAAAGGAAAGAAATGAACCAAAGGCTAGTTTTAGTGCTGGAAAGGGTATGCCTTCTGTAATTTTTAAATCAGAAGCCTGTGAAAGCAAAAAGACAGCAATAACTAAGGAATCAGAAAAGGGATTCCTTGATCAGCTACTCCATAAACAGATTACAGAGGACATTCCTAGTGTTACCAGGATTTCAGGTTCAAAAACTAGCAGTCAGGCTCAGGAACCTGTAACACTGCATCCAGCAGTAAAGTCTACCCAGCTGTACCTAGAAGAAGTCCACAGACTTTTATATGGTACAGCGACTGAATATGGATATCAGGATCTGTTATATTTATTTGCTGAGCATGGTATAGTTACACCAGAACTTTTTGAACACCAGTGTCTCATAGAGGCACTTCTTTGGCAACAGCTGAATGATTATGCCTTATTAGGAGCTTTGGAAGCACAATCGCAAGAATGTTATGCAGGACTTCATGAGGATGCATCATCAAACAGTCATGAAACAGTCATGCAGGAGCCTGGATGGTGGAGCCTGAAAAATATGGATCCCAGGCAATTTCATATACCTTCATATCCCTGGCCAAATGTAGTCAGCTCATCATTTCAAAAACAACTTCCACAGGCTGATGCAGAGGATTGTATTGTATTTGACATGAGTGTCAAGAGCAGGAAACTCTGGGGAAGTTGTGATGATATGGATCACTTTAGTAATCAAACAAGCAGAAACCATTGGATTGCGAAAGACTCAACAGGAACTCCAGCTAAATTAACACATTGTCAGTCACATTTTGACTGTAGCATATATGGCAAACCTGTTCAGAATGGCACTCTGAGGCCACAGTTTGATACCTCAAAATTCATTAAACGACTGACGGTCAAAAAAGGTCCCATAGATTTGACAGCAGGTGCAGTTGATCTCAGCAGCTTTTCTGCAACCACCAGAGATACAGAAGATGACATGTTCTTTGAGGATTCAGAATGGTACCAGCAATGGCTTTCACTGCTGGAGCAAGGAATGTGGTGGCCAGCTGAGGCTGGTGATTGTGGATATTATATTTATGCAGATGAGGACTATATATACTCATTGCTAACTGACCGGAGTGGAAAGCATCTCTATGCATATGCTACCCAGGAGAATAGACATGATTTGGAAGAAATTGCAGAGAATATCTCAAATATTCTGCAGACCAAAGATAAACCAAAGACAACACTTTGTGGTTTTAAGATACCATTGTTTAATGAAGATGAAATGCTCTGGGTTCCATGTCATAGTCAAGAAGGTGCTTCCAGTTCTCCTATTGATTTGTCTTCAGCCTATGAAAAAGGTGATAGAATTATGAATATGAATCTTGAAAGTTTTTCTGAAATGCTTCAAGATTCCATAAGTGGACAGACAGAGCATCCTGTTGATTTGAGTGTTTACAAGCTGCAGAAAATAAAAGTAGGAAAGGGTGAGCCAAAAGTAATTTATCCAAAAGAGCAAATGGAAGCATCTGATCTTACAAACAAAGTAAAAAAGGTAAATAATGGTGGACCATACTGGAAAAATCAGGGGATTAAGGATCTTTTGCCAGGGGAGTCGGCTAATGTATCTTCACAGACTTCATCAGTAACTTATAGACGGCACTCTTCCATCAGGTGTCATTCTCCAATTCCTGAGATTAAGATTGGACCTGTAGAGGAGTCTAATAAAATGGTTTTATTAAATGACTTTGGTGCTAAAACAAAAGATGTAGAATCTTCTAAAATGACTGTGATATCACATGCTACAGACAGCAACATGGCAGGTTCTAAAATTGTCCCACAGGCTCAGCATGCCCAAAGAAAACTTCCAGATGCTCCAGTATTTTCTAAAGCATCTATCAGTTCAACCAAATCACCTCCAGCAACACCACGGAATGTAGTGACTGAGCCCTCAATTGTTACAACCACCTCCTCCCAAATGACAGTGCCTACTTCAAAAAGGTCAACCACAATTTTACAGTGTTCATCATCCTCTGCTGTGTCCCACAGGCCGCAACTTGGAAGACAATCGTCAATTTTAACACAATCGTTAAAGACATCTAGAACTGAAGGGGTCCAGAGCTCACCATCTTCCATTTTACCTCAACCACCAAAAGGTGCTACATGTCATGAAAAGCGACCCTTACCACCACCACAAAATTTACTTTATAATAGACCTAAACAAGCCCTAGACTCTCTTTTGAGAAGTAAACCTTTAGACTTTTCTGAATCATTAAAAAGCAAAGTGAAATGCCCAGGTAGGAATATCGCACTCCTGTTACCAGATGTGTCTAATGATGAGATCATAATCGAGGATATACTTGACTTTACCAAAAACAGGTTGAAGAAAGTTAGAAAGAAACACCAGTGGACATGTCAAGCAGATACAAGTGAAGATGTAGGAATTGATCTGACTGTTGAGATTAAAGATGAGGGCAAAGAAATAAATATGACATTTCCAGCACTGGAACTTACCATACCTCTCCCAATTATACCCGAAGTACCTTTGAGAACTGTTTCTGCTCCTTCTTCCCCAAAATTTTGTCCACCAGATCCAGGACCACCAAGCTCTAAGTATAGAAGTGATCAACACTTAACTTCATCACCTAGTATAGGATCCAAGCTTGTCAGGCAAGTCTCAGTTCAGTGTTCTAAGGAAAGCACAATACCTGAAATCTCTGGCAGAAAATCTATCAATACATCCCCAAAGTTGTCTCCAAATTTCCCTGGATCCAAAGCAGATAGTGGTAAAGACCAGAAAGCCTTAATTTTAACCACAAATCAAGAAACTTCATCATCACAGACTAGAAGCCCTGAAATAAAGAAATGCTCAATAATAAACCTAAGATCACAATCCGCTCAATGTATACATCAGCCCTCCTTATTAAATGAATCCATGAAAATAATTCCAACACCTCCTCAGCCTTGTTGTAAGAGCACAGCACCTGCAAACTTAGTCAGAAATACCTTAGATATGTCATCAACACCAGTAGTTAGACCTTTGGACAAACCAACTGCTGAAACCCAGGTTGTGCCACTTGTAAGGAGCAGACGAACCTCAGTTGCAGATATTGGCGGTAGTTCTTTTGGGGTACCTTTGATTGTAGAGCCCTCCACAGTACAGGTAAAACAAATTCAGTCAGATCAAGAAACTATGACTGGGGAAGTTCCACCAATAAAATCTAATACAAAAACATCACAAGTAAGCCCTGTCCTGTGCAGACAACGACCTGCTTACAACAGGAACAGAGATTTGTCAGCACATTTTTCTCAGTCATGTCAGAATATATCAGCTCCAGCAAATTCCATTAAAACCACATTAGATATGTGTTCAAAACCAGCTGAGGGAACATTGGTCTCTCCAGATGAAGCAGTATCACTTGTAAGGAGAAAATCAACTTCAGGTATAATTGAGGAGTTTGGTGGGATCACTTGGGTTGTAGAACCTCTGACAACCAAAGTAAAACCACCTCTTAGAAGATATCAGTCGCAAGCTACAATCACCAAGCCTACACAACAAATGGGGAACATGACACCACAAATAAAATCTGTTACCCAACACCAAACTACACGTTATAGCCTGGCTCTAAAGGCAACAGTGACAACATCAGCAAATCCTTTAAAAGCACCATTAGATGTAGATAATTTGGTCTCTAAGACAACTGAGGGAACAGTGACCTCCCACATTGAAATGCTACCAGTTGTAGATAACGTCAAGAAAGTCTTGGAAGCCAGTGAAGTAACTGTTGGACGGTTCTCATTTATGCAGCGTCCAACACCAGAAGTAAAGCCATTGCTTGGAAAATATCAGTCTGTAGAAACAATCAGCCAGTATTCATCACAAAATGCAAAAGAAAACAAAACACATTCTGCACTGACTTCAGCAAATATGGTTAAAGAGTCTCTGGACATGTCTGTAAAACCACATCTTGAAACATCTGGCAACACATCTTCCTCAGAGGTCGTGCACTTGGTGAAAAACAAACCCTTGTTTAATATCACAGGACGTGCTCTTGGTATGGCTTTGTCATTAGATCGGTCTTCAAAGAATTTAAGTCAAACCAAACACCCTGCTATGGTCAAACTTGTAAAAACAAACTCCACCACTGATGTTCAAGCATTACAAATGTTTGCTGGTGTACCATCAGAACAATCCAATAAACTTGATATTTTGCATACAGAGATAAATAAGAACCCATGGCAAACACAAGTCCTGTTTGACCAAACATTACCAGGGACACCTTCTTTAGTGTTAAGATCAAGATCCTCCAGTGTGCAAGTAGCTAATATTCCCTCAGCACCAGCTAACTCGATCAAAAACACTCTGGATATGTCTCTAAGGACAGCAATTAAGGAACCTGACAAAGCAGGAGGAAGAATTCTTGAAATGTCACCTGGCAAAGTAATGGCTCTTGTAAGGACGAAAAATGTGGTTGGCATGCCCTTAACTGTTAAAGCTATTTCAGCTTTAGAGGAAATGTCTCAAAAAAAGTTACAGGCTGAGAAAGTACTTAACAATGGACATCATACAGCAGAAACTCATTTGTGTCTGCAGACATCCACTTACCACAGTGACAGACATCTTTATCCCCCATTGAAACACAACAGAGAATTGCAAGCTCAGAGTAAGCCGGTGGATTTCTCAGTTAGAGTTTCACATTCTCATTGCAATGATCTATCCAATATGCAGGATGGACAACTGATTGATTTCACTAAGACTAAAGAGGTCATATCGAGGAGTAAACAAAGGCATCAACAAAGACTGAGGACAACTAACCAAGAAAATCATACACCAATTATTGATTTGACAGTTGCCCTAGATGCAAAGACACGAATGTGTGGAATCAAAGATCTTTCAATATCAACGAATTCTTCCCTCCCTGATCAATACACATTAACATCTTTAGCAATGGATCAAATGCTAATTTGCACAACAGCACAATGTACTCTCCAGGGTCTTGGAAGACAAGAACTATACATTACTCAGTCACAGATTACATATCCAACTGTCCAGCCTGCTGCACCTATAACGTCAACAAATTTTAGAAGAACAACAGAGCACTTGGAAAATAATTTCAATATGGCTGGGTTACAGATTCTTCCAGAACCTGTGTCTGTGCTTTCTGTTGAACAAAAGAAAACTAGTGAATCTTCTCTTCCTCAGGGACAGCTCACAGATAAGAAACTTTCTCTTGAAAAAAGTGTTGGCTCAGATGGCCCTCCCATCTTCAGACCAGTTACTAATTCATCCGAAGTACTCAGAGTAGAACAGCCTTCTCTGTTCACGCCTCAGACTCAGCATATTAGGTCTACTCAAACTCAAGGGTCAAACATTACAAGACACCCTTTAATTGTTCCTAAATTTATGCAGCATGATAGTCCGATTACGCAGGTTGCCGAATGTAACAGATTACTGGAAGTCTCCAGATCCAGTAGTCTTGTCAAACAATCAACAGTGGAAAGTTTGAGAGAAAACACTGTTCAAAGCAGGGTTCCTATTAATTCACCAGCTTGTGTACCAGAAATACCTCATGTGCTAAAGACAAATAATGCTTCAGGTCTTACCTCAGTAGTTACCTTTGTATCTGGACAGAATGTGTCATCCCTGACTAGTCACGGACAAGAGTACAGTAATGTGGGCAAATATTTTACTGCATTGCCTACAGATGTCCCACCTTGCACCATTGAACAGGCAGTTAGCGTAATATCTGAAGTCTCCTTAGCCCAATCAGGCTCAACTTTTACTGGTTCTTCTGCTGAGCCAGAAAGGAAACCTCTTCTGGCCATTAATACAGCCCCCAGAACTCAGGTATCTTTCAGACAAACTTTACTTGAAACTGAAAACACTACTGGATCAGTCATAGGCTTGGTTTCAAAGTTTGATGGCACAAGTTCAATAGCAGGTGAGGATAACATCCCACAAAGACCTGAAGGAATTCAGCAAAGGACACGGTCCATTCGCAGACATGTGCCAGACCAACAGATGATCCCAATTCCTACCCATCCTGTCACCTCAGCTAAGGCCACATCTGTCAAGAGTTTGGGTACAGTGTTTATGGAAAACACTTCATCTACTACTCCAGCAAGCATGGCACAGTCCTCCATGGAAAATCCTCCTACTGTGCTTCTTACAAGTTTAGCATGTACAGTAAAGCCTTTTGTGACAGCTTGCACTGTTAAAACTATGGCAAGTCCAGGAACTTCTGCCCCACCTCCCAAGGAATTCCCACCAGCAGTAGCACTTACAAGTGCAGCACATACAGCAGAGCCCTCTGTGACATATTGTCCAGTTAAGAATCTTTCAAGTCCAGGATATGTTGCTTTAAGTGCCGCTGGATTTTCACCATCTTCACCTCTTCCAAGTCCAGAATATACTGCCCCACCTCCCATGGAATTCCCACCAGCAGTAGCACTTACAAGTGCAGCACATACAGCAGAGCCCTCTGTGACATACAGCCCTGTTAAGATTCTTCCAAGTCCAGGATATGCTGTAACAACTGCAGTCAGATTTTCACCACCTTTGCCTCTTCCAAGTCCAACATATACTGCTCCAACTCCCATGGAATTTTATCCAAGGTCAGTGTATGCAGTAGAGAGTAAAACACATTCTGCTACTGAACCTATTCCATTCTCTCTGCCTTCTCCATGTCCAGTGCATACAGGAGAGCCACGTACTTTTGTTGAATCTCCTGTGTGTACTTCTGTTGAACGTCCTGCATGTACTCCTGCTGAACCTCTAACATGCTTGGGACATGCACCATTTCCTGTGGAACCACAAGTTTCAGTACTTTCAAGTACAGAACCGATAGCATCACTTCCTGTGGAATTTTCATCCCCAAGGCTTCAAAATATCTCACACACTGCCCAACCTCCCATTGTTTTCCCAAATGACAATCAAGGTACTTCTCCCACACCAGGAAGTGTTCGTGATAGACCAAGCTCAACGTTATTGCAAAGAAAAAATCCAGTTTATCATCCAAGTAAAATAAACAGGCATGTCTCCAAGGCACCCACTATTATTATAACAGAAGTAGAGGTGGAGTCTCAGGAACCATCTTCAGTAATGCTTGCTCAACCTGAGATACCAGAAAAGGAGGCAGACTTATTGGTGACCAAAACAAACTGTGAACCTTCTCTGATAATTTCAGATGCTTCAACAAATACAATGAGGAATAAGTCAACTTTTGTAGTACCTGTTAACAATATCCAAAGTACACATCTGCCTCAACAAATCATACAAACCAGTGATCATCGTGAAACCTGTTCACAGTCCGCCAATTCACAGGAAGGTGGTCATGCTACAGAGCATGCTTCAAAACAAGATGTGTGTGAAGGCAAGCACACTGACTCAGACTCTCAAAAGAGTCAATCCACTTTTGGATCTATTTCATCTGAAATGTTATTCTTTGAGGAAGTTCCATGTTTTGCTGCAATTTCACCTTCTGAAGTAAAGGAGAAAACTTTACATTTTACTAGATTGCGTTCCAGACAGATGCTGATCCCTCAGATTACTCTAAAGCATCCAGAGGAGGGGTGTCTTAGTGATGAAGAAACAGTCTCCCTGCATGGAACTGGAGTTGATGCTGGTGTCGCAGAAGCTAGTGAAGACACAAAGCAACAGTCCATTTTGTTTGAAACGAGTGAAGCTGCAGTGTCTGTCCCTGAGGAACACACTTCACAGATGAACGAAAATCAGGTAGACTCAAGCACAATAATTGTTCCAGTAGCCTCCACAGAGGTATCGGAGAGTAACATAAATGTCTCAGCTAACACCTTTACTTCTTTAACCCCAAAATGTTCAAAAACTGAAGAACAAGTATCTCAGTCATTACTGGTCCAGGACACTACTTCGCCTAATAAAGCTCTTCAGCCAACTGGAAAAGAAAAATCCATGTTAATTAAGTCAGGTAAAGTGTTGGTTTATCAAACTGAAGACATTTTTTCATTTGAACACACTCCCCTAATCATGGACATAACGTCTCCTGAGCTAGTTAAGTCACCAGAAGATGCTAAAGAGAAGTCAGAACTCGAGGACCAGAAACTCAGTCCTGAGACTTCAGAAATAACAAAACCAATGAAGGAGGAAGATGCTGAAGTTTCTGCTGTTACTATGAAAGAATCTCTTTCTCATAATGAGGAACATTTGATGTCAGAATCACCAAAGCCTAAAACTGAAAAAGGACGCAGTGATTTTGGTGAAATACCAAATATATCCATGGTGCAAGAAGGTGTGCAGGCTAGATTACACAAATCATCCTCTCCAGAAGGTCAAGTTTTAAGTACTGATGTGTTATCAATGGAAAGCTCATTACCACCCACTGCTGTTCCCGAGGAACAAACTGGCAAAGTTGCTTTCTCATTGTTTGGAGGGTCTTCTTGTGCCCCTTTACAGACTCAGAATGGATCATCAGTACTTGATGGTATTCTTCCAAGGGCCTCCACATCCAAAGAAACAACAGGCACAAGTCTGTTCTCAATGTTTGGTGGTTCTAGTCCTCAGCAAACCCAAGCATCATCTGCAACAAAAGAAGTACCTGGAAAGAATTTTTTTTCTATGTTTAGTGGAAGTAATGTTCAGCAACCACTTGGTTCATCAGGACTGGGCCCAAGGGGCCCACCTGAATTTGGTGCAAGAGAACAGGTAATGTCGGGTCCAATAGGAATACCTGGACATGATCATAAGGGAGGTCCAGGCCCTGCATCAAGAAGTCCCTCAGGACCTCACCTGAGAGGTTCCCCTACTGTAGGGCTTCCACCCAGAGGACAACAACCCAAGGAGTCACCAGGAAAAGGACTGTTTTCTATGTTCAATGGTCCATTGACCCAGCAAACAATTTCTAGTGGAGCTCAACCAAGGCCACCTGCTTCAGGAACTCCAATTCTTGGGGGAAATCTGCCTGGATCATCCACACCCAAAGATAATACTGGTTCTGGCTTGTTCTCCATGTTTGGCGGGAGCAGTGCTCAGTCTTTCCCAGCACAAACAGTTCCTAAATATCCCAATAAAGAGCCAGCCGGAAAAGGTCTGTTTTCCAGGTTTGGTGGGGCAGCATCATCTGAGTCAGAAAGTCTGTTTAAAGTTCCTTCTGTATTCTCTCTTGGAGGCAGTTCAGACAAACAAATACTGAGTGGATTTGGCCTTTTGTCCTTCATGGATGATAAAAAATCAGATGAATCTATATCTGAAGATAAAGCTACTACAAAACTTGAAGATATAGGCAGGGAATCTACCTCTGTGGATAGTGAAATCAAATATATTAAATCATCACATGGCAAACCCAAAAAGAGTGAACAGGGTTGTCCAAATAACTCTGTATCTACAGCTAATGAAAATCATGAGAAAGTCAGTACTGAAACTAAAATCAAATCTGCTCATGCTATTCTAAATCCACCGGATGGCAAGATTCCTGAAGACAAAACCACAGCAACATCTGAAGTTACCCATACCCATATATTTGAGGAGTCAGAAACTGAAATTAAAACTGTTGAACATCCAAAAGAACGAACACAACAATCTTTAGAAACTGAGAAAACCTTAGCAGCATTTGAAGCTACTCATGTCCAAATAACTGAGAAGTCAGAAACAGAAAGTAAAATGGTGGAACATGCAACAGAAGGACAGCCTCATAAACAAGAGTCTTTGGAAACTGAGAAACCACTGGACTCTGAGCAGAATCTTACTAAAGAACTGGAATTGGATACAGGCAAAGAAACTGGTAGGAGCACTTACTCTGTAGAAATATCAGAAGCCAAGTCTGAGAAATGTTTAGAATCAGAAAAGCCAGTTGAATCAGATGAAACCATAGAAGCACAGATACCTCAGAAATTAAACAAACCTGTGGATTATATATGCCATACTAAAAGTGGTGAAATATCAGGAACACTGGAGGAATCACAGAACAGAGAACTTGTCGATAATAAGTTCCCTACTGAAACTGATGAAATTCCAGAGAAGCAGGAGGAATCATGGGACAGAAAAGAAACACAAATCCAGGATGAATCAGAGAAAGGGAGGTCCGAAACAGACAAAGAGGCTGACCAGGCAGATCAGCCTAAAACTTATGGTGTGGTAGAGAAGGAAACAGTTCAAGCCAAAGAGCGAGAAGTAACAGAAAAACAGTTAACTGATATGCCAGCTCCAGTAGTTTCAGAACCACTGTCTGCTGTGATTATTCAGCCACAGCCACAATCTTTACCAGAAATGATCGGGTCTCTTGATAAACCTAAACCAAGAATGGTAGAGCCTCCTGGCCAACGGAGACTTGAAATGCAAGGCCACCATAGACCAAGTATGGCTTCTTTTCAAAGGCCACCTGAATCAGCTGCATTTTCCGGATTTATGTCTATGTTCTCTGGACCAAGTTCCTCCAGCAAGCCTGCAACCTCCAGTTTCTTCACATCACCTCAACGTTCATTCTTCAAATTACAGCCACCTGGAACTACATGCACTCAGCAACAACGCAAGACCTCATTTTTTAACCTGCCCACTAACTTACCTGCTGGTCTCTCCACAGAGTCCCTAACAGGTGATTTTCTTGGTTTATTAAAAACTAAGGATGCTGCTCGACCAGAGGAAAGCAAATCTGCAGTGGAGACCTGCAAGCTCAAGACTGAGGACCAGGAAGGAGCAAAAATCTTCAACAAGCCAAGAAATTCCAGTGGCAATGAGTTAAGTTCAGTTAGAGCAACTGAGGCAGTGGCTTCGGAGCAGGAAATTATGAAAGACTGTGAAAGGTCTGATGTTGAGCCTGTTGAAGAGGCAAGAGGTAGCAATGTAGAGATCACAGACATGTCTATTAAACGTAAAGAATCTGAGGCAGGTGTTATGAAAGAGGAATCTAGCATAGCAATAACATCTCCAATCCTCATTGACAGGGTAGTCACTCAGGAGAAACATCCATCTTCACCTACAGCTAAGAGCAAGTTTGAATTGTCTGGTCTGTCAGCACCCTCCTTTGGAGGATTACTGTCAGGTGCTGCTGAGACGGCAAAGCCTTTTAGTTCTTTGTTTGGTTCTGCCACTGATACAAAGCTGCCTCACCAACCACCAGACTCAGGAAGTCTGTTTGCTAGCCTAAAAGGATTTTCTGCTGGTGTCTTTCAAGAAGAGAAGTCAGCCCTTCCAAATGATGAACCTGTGTCTGCTCCATCCATGTTTGGGAAGAAATTAGGCTTTCCTTGGCAGAGCGCAGCCCTTTCTCAGACACCTTCTACAGTTGTAACCACACAGGTAGAAAACAAAAATGACAACAAAGAAACAGAGATTGAAACATTATCACTAGAATCAGATGTCACAGAGAGTGCAGATTCCAGCGATACTGAGGGACCAAATGACAGCTATTCAGACAGACAGCAAAGTTTTGACTCAAGTCCAGAAATCCTGTTAGCAGGAAAGCAGGATATGTCCAAACCTGGAGAAGAAGATGAAGCTGAAGCTGATCCATCTTTGAAAGAAAAGGACAGGGATGCTACAGATCATGCCATGGGACAGCTACCAGAGAGTCCACTGAAGAAAGAGGATGGCAGAAGGCTAGTAGGAACATGATATATAGCTGTGCTGAGACTGTTTACCATACCGTGATGTGAGACCTACCCTCCATCTCCACCAGCTTGCCCTCCCAGTGCTGTAGTTTGATGTATGTTGACTCTGTTAGTTTCTCCCGTTGAGTATTGCTCCTATTTCTGAAGTTGATATTGGAATGAATTGCATTATTTATGATTCTAAAACAATCTAGCAAGCAGAAAAAAAGGAAGGCAGACCATATTTATGGCATTAAAATGATCTCTGAAAGTATAAGGCATCTTAGCCTGTTTTGCACAAAAATATATATTCTCAGACAGTGCATTAATAGTATTTATTTTTAGGCAAAATTCTAGCTGAAAAGTGTCCAAACCCACAAGTAAAATATGCACAAAATTCTGGTGCCTGAGGCCCAGACTGAGTGGCGTTGATGTAGGTGCAATGCATGAATCATGCCTCCGTTTTTATATATTACCTTTGAATATATGGTTGGATCGTTTCCTTCCTTTCAGCCTGCCTGAATTATTCCATTACCTCCAGCCAGTTTGTTTACATCAGTTGAAGGCTAGGAGATTTATGCAGGGAAAGTTACAGAGTTATAGGCTATGCTGTAGGCGTGGAGAAAAGGTAATAGCAAGGGTAATTTCAGCAAAACCCCCTGGATAGTAAATCTTCATGGCTAAACAGAGCAGATGACAGTACAGGTCTCACTAAAGCATAAAGTGCAAATATGCCGGAGTCTCAAAGTTCTGTTGATGTATTTAAGGTAAAAAAAAAATGCTGAGATGAGGAATTAATATGTAGCACAACCAGTAGCGTGGCTGCTTTCTGGTTGCCTCTTGTCCTTTTTGTCCTTGCTAGCTTGCTTTAATTTGTATTGATCCTGTTATTAAGCCCCTATTTTGACCTCACCTTGTCTAGTATTTTTGTTTATCCCAAACTCATCCAGAATAATCCCACTGAGCCCTGCAAGCCTCAGCAAAGCAACAAACCACCTGGATCTTTTTCGTTTAGAAAGAGTTAATGTAACTGACAATGTTAAGTAATCTGCTTCACACTCCAGTCAATTAATCAGGTGCACTCAGGGCTTGAACTGATGCATAGTTCAGACAGATGCAGGTCTCTGTGGGTGCTGAATACACTACATTTCATTTATATGCACATTGTCTATTAGATTATATGACCTTCCATGTCTCTCTGTGTTCAGCCCAGAGGACAGCTCTCGGTTCGGCTCGTCTGGTAACCTGAGCCAGGCCAGTTCCCAGTTCAGCTCTGAACCAGAGGAGAGAAGTGACCCAGAGAACCAGACCCGACCTCGGCTGTCCTCGGAGGATGTAGAGAAAGGTGAAAGAGAGACCCGAACGAGCACACAGAAGAAAAAAGAAGAGAATGTCCTTCCTGCCCAGTCGGAGAGGTGAGACATAAAGATGTAGAGTAATAATGTCTGATTAGCCCTTGCTAATTGCTGCTTTTGTTATATTTAAAAGGACGTTTGGAAGAGATTTTTATGACTTCCGACCACACACAGAAGTTCAAACTGAATATTTCAACCTACTTAACACAAATCAAATCTGTATTGTTTTGAATTAATTTGTCTTAAATCCAGTTTTGAAACCATTTTAATATTTTCAAATGTTTAAAACATTTTACTATGTGCCGTTATTCCAGCTAGCTAGCTAAAATATAGTGTAGAGAAGAAAACTATAACACCTTTCTGATGTTTTTTTTCTCTACCTGATCTGTGTTCACAGTGTATTATGTTTTCTAGCCTGTCAAAAAGGCTAGTTTTAATGTGCCAACTACAACTCTGACCAGAGGATAAAAAGACACAGATCAGGCAGAGGACTCGAGTCACCTACTCTTGCCCAATATGTATCAGAGTTTAAAATATAAAAATATGGAGAAGCTGAAAAAACAATATCAACTATCATGAGTTTTCTAGCTCGGCAACTTTGCAGCTGGGTAATGATACAAATCCCAATCCTTATACAATAACAAAACTAACTTCCCAGCAAATTAGAGAACAAATAAATGTCACATCCACTCACTCTCTCCTGTTTGCTTTATTTAAATTTTGTCTCTCTCCTGATTGGCTGTGGCTCCTGCCAGTCACTATGTAGCCAGACTTCTTTCTTGCCTGAGCTGCCATATGACATATGAAAAGTTTCATACTTAACACAGATCAAAGCTGATTTCTTTTGAACGATTTGCCTTAAGTCTATAGTCTGAAAACATTGCATTTCTAACCATAAGGTCATATTGATATTTTGTTATAAGCATCATACCGTTAAAGTTGAATTTTGTAATAATTTTAGATTTGCAGTCTGTGCTCCTGGCATTGTGTTTTGCTTTTGTTTTCCGTTTGCCTCCCACACAACGTATCCTCAAGTCTGACTTGTTTTTCATTTAGTTCTTTCAAAATCGATTCTCCTCCGATCGCCCCGTCCCGCCTCCGCTGGCTAAAGGCCATCAACAAAGTCCGAGTTCACCTGCACCAGGTAGGAGAGAGAGACTGTGCTCTCTGCAGTGCGGCCTGTACTCTGTTTTCTTGGCTTTGTGCTGTTCCAATCTCTGTATCTGTCTTCCCTCTCCTCTGTTCGTCTCTCACTCTTTCCTCTGACTCCTGACCTGGCCTTGTTGTGTGGTTGATTGCGATTCACTCGAGGCAGAACTCGAGGTATATTTTTATCTAGCTGTTTTTTTTTTTTCTTTTCTTTTCTTGATTTTGCGAGATTACATTACTGTTCCCTGACACTCTGCCATTCTTACTTTAATGTTAGTAAAATATCTAACCTGTGATTTCAGTATCAAGCATCTTTGTGTTATGGATGTCCACGAAGCAGATAGGGGTCTGATGTGAATTGTGCTTTTGGGAGACGTGCAAACACGGAAGTCTAATATGATACATATATAGAATGTTCTTTTTTTCTGATTTAGGCAAAATATCCTTAGACGAGGAGACAAGAAAATAAGGAGACCAAAAAAAAAAGAAAAAGAAAACAGCTTTTAAAAACTAATTTAAATGATAATGATGCTAACATGGTTCATGGACCTCGTACATTAGCATGGTTATGCTAATCAGAAACTCACAGTTAACACAGACAGGCTAAATAGGTAGAGGTTTTTTTTTTTTTTTTTTTTCAGTTTCTGCCCTGCTAGCACTGATTAATTGTTGTTTGTATTAACCCTTTGAAAAATGAGCTGTCTGATATTGGCAGTTTTAGACTGTTTATTTCCCTCCGTATTTTTCTGTCTTTTATTTCTGAGTCGATTTATTAATAATGCACGAGTCTAAAAAAGATAAACAGAAGTGCTGTTGACATCTCACACTCCCACACAATGCTTTTCTTAAAAGTTTCTCCTGAAGTCTCTCTCTGCAGAGTGCATTTTAGATGATGGGTTGCTTTTGGCTTTCAACAAGCGGGATGAAGTGTTCGTGTTTACCTGTTCACTACGTGTGTATTTACGTGTTCACTACGTGTGTATTAACGTGTTCACTACGTGTGTATTAACGTGTTCACTACGTGTGTGTTTACGTGTTCACTACGTGTGTATTAACGTGTTCACTACGTGCGTCTTTACGTGTTCACTACGTGTGTATTAACGTGTTCACTACGTGTGTATTAACGTGTTCACTACGTGCGTATTTACGTGTTCACTACGTGCGTCTTTACGTGTTCACTACGTGTGTATTAACGTGTTCACTACGTGTGTGTTTACGTGTTCACTACGTGTGTATTAACGTGTTCACTACGTGCGTCTTTACGTGTTCACTACGTGTGTATTAACGTGTTCACTACGTGTGTATTAACGTGTTCACTACGTGCGTATTTACGTGTTCACTACGTGCGTCTTTACGTGTTCACTACGTGTGTATTAACGTGTTCACTACGTGCGTCTTTACGTGTTCACTGCGTGTGTTTACATGTTCACTACGCGTGTGTTTACGTGTTCACTACGTGCGTATTTACATGTTCACTACGCGTGTGTTTACGTGTTCACTACGTGCGTATTTACATGTTCACTACGCGTGTGTTTACGTGTTTACTACATGTGTTTACGTGTTCACTATGTGTGTTTACATGTTCACTATGTATGTTTGTGTACAATATGCATGTGTTTACGTGTTTACTACGTGCGTGTTTACATGTTCACTACGTGTGTTTGTGTACAATATGTATGTGTTTACGTTTTAACTACGTGCGTGTTTACATGTTCACTGTGTGTGTTAGCGTGTTCACGACATGTGTTTGTGTTCACGACATGTGTTTGTGTTCACGACGTGTGTTTACGTGTTCACTGCGTGTGTGTTTACGTGTTCACTGCGTGTGTTTACGTGTTCACTGCGTGTGTGTTTACGTGTTCACTGCGTGTGTGTACATACAGTATGTGCTTGTGTGAGTCGTGTACACATTGCAGAAGTGTGTGTGTGTATCTATGTCGAATTGTGTTGAGTTTCAAAGATGTTTCTTCTTTAGTACCAGGAACAAAAATATTCAGAGATGTGTGTTAAGATAATAATATTGGAAAATCTAAAGATTTATGAATGTGGTACAAATGCGGACTCCACACTTTTCACTTTCCAGCTCCGTCAGGACTCAGTATTTCTGGTTTTATTGTGCGGGAGACGTTTTCTGATTTCTCCCGACTCTTAGCTCGACTGTTTGAGGGCGATATAATACGACCATATAATATTAATATCATGATCAACTTTGTCATAGTAAACTTTTCTGAGATATCACAGGTATCATAGTATCTTTTACAACAGTGACTTTTCTGTAATTGAACAAATAACTAACCCGATCTCTGTTTCTCACTCTACACTCTGCCATTCTGTGCACACGTTCTACACAAAATCCCAAATTCAGTAAATATATTTATCCAATATTTATCCAGTACATTCCTGTTTAAAATCTACTTTTTTATCGATTGAAGATAGGTTTCTTTTCCCTCTGAATTCTCCAGAAATGTATTTTCAGTTATTTCTGCCATCAATAAAGCTGACACAATTTATTCATAAACACATTGATAGATTTTTTTTTTATTTCAAGTATAAAGTTTGATCCTATCCTATGGAGAATTAGTTTATTTTGTAATAATGATACTTAGAAAAAAAATATCAATTCATATGACATGCAACTATAATAAGGAACATCTAAAACATCTAAAGAATCTGGATATGTTATAAATAATTTATATACTAAAGGGTTGTTTTTGTAGATTATTTTTGTAGGTAAATCATTTTTGTTTTGCTGGCAGTTGGATAGCAAACACCAGTGTCATGATACGTATCGTGAATCGTAGCAAGAATCACGATGTGATATTTTTTTTATCATATCACACAACCCTGTGTGAGCTGTGTTTAAACTTTCCATGCTTTAAATAAGACGGAAGAAAGTGAACACATGGCTCATCATTAATGAGATACATTTAAATAAATCAACTCGAGCATCTCAAAGGGGACGCAAACTTTTGAGCATAATAAAGAGAACTGTTTGTTGCTGTAATATTTCGGCTGTGTGTTTTTCTATTGTTTATTTTTACCCAGAAATCATGGAGTATGGAGGGATGTACGATTTTAGCTCTCCGCTGCATATATACACATACGTTTTGCATATGTGTGTGTGTGTGTGTGTGTGTGTGTGTGTGTGTGTGAGGGATGGCGCTCTCCACAGCTGCATGGAATTGTAGGTTGATTTCTCGATGAAGACAAAAGCCGTGACAGGAAAAGTGCGAGGGAGGAAACGCTTCTCCAGCTGATCACTATCCTCCGAACATCCGTCTCACACACACTCATGTTCCTGCACTTCTGACCTCTTTTTAAGGAGTGTGTGTGTGTGTGTGTGTGTGTGTGAGTGAATTTGTGTGTGTAATTCATGTGGGAATGTACTGTGCTGCTTGTGTGTGAGCTCTTCAGTTCTGCTCATCATCAGGAGTGGTTTAGAGTTTTAGACCAGTTGGGGTTGTTCAAGAAATGTCACAGAACATTTCAAAAAAAGTTATTTTCTTCCCTAATAAGACAAACCTGCCATGGCAACAGAGCATAATTACTATGGAAACACAACCTTGATGTGAAGTGATGATGGTATAGCGGCTTTGTGTTCCTGCCTCTTTTTTTAACCTGTAACGATTTTCGCCCTGGTGACTGGACCCCGTTTATTTACTGCGTCTCCGCAGCAGCAGCAGCTCGCTGCAGTCCGGCGTCCAGAGAGGTGAAATGCATCAACTCAGCTGTGCAGTAAATCCACTTCAGCGTGGCTCTTTACTACACCAGGTCCTTACACACTTTCTGCCGTGTGACAAATGTGCCAGCATGTCCTAGACTTCTGAAATCAATACACCCAGGCTCTCTGAGCAGCTGTCTCTGTAAAGGAGAGAGAGAGAGAGAGAGAGAGAGAGAGAGAGAGAGAGAGAGAAAACAGACGAGGTGATGGCATGAGTCGTCTGCTCCACTCATCTCTTCCACCACTTCATGCAAATGTGGTGTGATTAGTCTCACCGGTTGTTGTGGCAACCATTAGTGTCTATTTACCTCCGTTCCGCTGATGAGTTCTAAATGGAAACTCGAATTCAGGCACACACACACACACACACACACACACACACCTCGTCTGTTGACACACACCCACTTCCCTAATGTTTCTCAGACTTTTCGTAGAAACCGTAGCACAATTTGTGTTCGATTAAAAATTTTATTTCGTCACTTTCTTCTTGTCATAACGTGTTGCGATGATTTTCTTTTCAGCTGAAAAGAAGAACGCAGAAAAACGCAGAATTTAATCATGACATAAGTCTTGAACACCGTTAAAGATCGGATAATTAAAAAGATGAATATGCGATTCTTTCAGGGTGGATTTTTCCGTTAATGAATGGCTGATGAAACTGCCGTACATCTTAGGATTAAAGAAAGAGAAAGGCAGAATCAGTCGACATATCAGCCAGTGACTATCAGCGCTGCATTAAAACGAGTCTCCTTATGAATACTGATGATGCCCCGCGTGTGCGGGCCTCAGTGTGCCGCTTTAAAAGCATGTTCACAGTTCGACCCTCGATAACCCCGCTGATCCGGGGCTGTGTTCTGTGTTTTAAAGACGAGAGTCGTGCTCATTTCCGAGTTTGGGTCCCAGGTCACGCAGCAGGGGAAAATGTGTATTCATTTGTATCGGAAGTTTATGTTGCGTCTCTGATCCTGAATGTTTCAGTGGCCAGGGCTGACTGATCAAATCAGCGAAGGGTAAGATTAGGACCATCACAATACCACAGTTCTGACTTTGATCACAAATCCCAGTCGCTAAAACTTCTCTACCAAATGTTTATACAAAAAAATAACCAGTTATAGAGGTTTCAGTTGTAGGCTGATAGTGTTTGACCTCAGACCGTTATGAAGCTGAAATCGTAGTGGTGAGTGCAGACGCAGTGAGTGGAGGGACTGATGAACAGCATTCATTCATAAGACTACACTGGTTTGTGTGTTTAACCTCTATCTCTGGTTTGAGCATCAATATTAGGCGGTGTGAAATTTAGAAAGGGGCAGCGTGGTGGTACCGCAGGTAGCGTTGTGGCCTCACAGCTCTGTGGTCCTTCACATGTTCTCGCTCTGCGCCCATGTGGGTTTCCTCTGGGTTCTCCGGTTTCCTCCCAAATACATGCCAGGATGTGGACTGACTACACTCAATTACCCCGTAGTGTGTGAATGAGTGTGTGAATGAGTGTGTAAATGGGTGTGTAAACGAGTGTGTGAGTGAGTGTGTGAAAGTGTGTGTGAATGTTGTCCTGTGATGGAGCAGCTTCACACCCAGCGCTCCCGGGACCAGACTAAAGCGCTTGATGAAGATGAATAAATGAAAAGTGAGATGATTTATTTGTGAAGTGAGGAAGTGTCCGAGCTTCACGAGTCACCACACAGTAACAAGCAGTTAACCGAATGGCTGGATTAAAGTCTCAGTGAAACTGGCTCGTGTGTGTCGTGCCTCACTTTCACTCTGATGTGCACGTGAACACTGGGATTTTAAATTCCAGATATATACATGAGAGCGCAACAAAAACCTGTCAGATCCAGGTGGAGGTTGTGACAGATGCGTAGCCAAGTTGCTTGTGTTGTTGTTTTGCAGTGAAGGGATTTATAACATCATTCGCTGTGCTGGTTTGTCGTGTCTGTTCTCCGATCGTCTACATCTCACTCGTTTCCATGAGCTCGGGGCCTGAAACTTGTTTTCTTTTTCCTTTAACTGCTGCTGGAGCCACTACACACATCTCGTCCAGGCGCTGTTTGATCTGTTACTGCACATTAACCACACCGATTAGTGTGGGAAAGTATCCTCATAAAAATTCCCATGTTGCTTTGAAAATATACTGAACTCTGCGTACCCTGTGAAACTCTGGTCACTTAATCGATGATTGTGGAAATCACGGCAATAAAGCACAAGATATCTCCTAAAGATAAAGCAGAAGTTTTACAGTTAAAGTAAAACAGTAGGATAAAAGATGCCACCGTTTACCGATTTAATGCTCATATCAGCAAAGCTACTGATGTTTTCTACCAGCTGATATCAGCGGTTATGAGAACTTTGGCACCAGAGAAAACTTCTCAACATCCTGTAAGTATCAGCGTCTGAGAGAAGAGCTGACAGGCTGAAGTAAGTTAAATAACTTGAAACATCTTTCAGTCTGCCTTTAAAATGAAAGCTGAGGACATCCTGAGCGCACAAACAGTTAAACATCAGCGTGTCATCAGTGTATAAGTGTGCGTAATGATGATGAGTCGTAATTGTACTATTTTGAGACGAGAGATGAGATTCTGGCTCTGTAGCTGACATTTTACTGGAAACTCTCAGTCCTCATGCAGTTTAGAGTTTAGTCGTGTTCTGCTGTGCACTCGGGGAATTGAGCGATGTTTATTTGTTTTCAGGCTTTGAGACCGTGTCTGTGTTGTGAGGAAGGAAGATGAGCCGGAAAGCAGTGGGATATTTAGATCGTGAAATGTGTGTGTGTGTGTGTGTGTGTGTGATTGTGGATTCCAGCAGTGTACTAACTCTGTGGGATCAAAGTGGCATGGAGGATGACATTGGCTGAAGGTCGCCATGGAAATGCTCTCATCCCCCTCCCTCTCTCCATCCTTTCTTTCTTCCACCACTCCCACTTTTCCCGATCTTTAACGGATTAATATTAAATCAAAGCTACAGAATCCTCCCTCCCCATGGTCTAGCGTTTTACTGATATGTTCTCGTAAAAGAGACATCACCACAGGAGAGTGGCTTCAAAACTCATACACACACACACACACACACACACACACACACACACACACACACGGGCGCTTTTAAAGTCAGTCAGATTGTAAGATCGGGTACTTCCCGCTGTCTTGGTGCCTCGTTTTAAGGCCGGAAGAACATCAAACCGAGCGTTTAATGCCTTTCACTGTGTTTGATTTAATTTGTAAAAATAATAAAATATAAATTAAAAGAAGAATGAAATAGGGCTGTGATGTGGCTGTATTAACATCAGCCGGCACTGTTTACACAATTTATTTAATTCTCTTTAAAAAGAAAAAAAAATACAATACACAAGACGCTGTGTGGTTTATTTAATAAAACTCTTAATCATAAGTAAATAGTAAATGAATCATACAGCTGTGAATTCTGTAGTTAAACTCATTGTGTTGTGTGATGTAAATAATAATTACAGTCATCGCAGTGTCTCAGAGCGAAATCCAAAAAACACGACACATGCTAAAAAACACGGTACGGCAATCAGCCAAAGCTAGCCTCAGACGCAGGGAATGGCAAGACTTCGCCGTGACTGGATACACATGAACTTCTTAAATGCTATAAAACCAGGAAGTAACCAGGAAGTGGTTGTTAGAGGTATTCCGGTATTCCGGTGATCATGGCCTCTGCCGGCAGGGAGGGGAATTGTCCTAAGTCCTGGTTACAGATGCTCCCTCCTAGTTAAACTGATCATTCAGTCATCCACACATCTCCAGCAGCCAATCACAGTGAAGGAGGGCGGGTAGTTTGGATGCTTCAGTTTCAGAGAGCAGCTTTCCCCAGCTGTTCCTCTCCACTCCATCCGAAGTGCTTTCAGGACACTGTGGCGGTGATGGAAGCCTGTTTGGATGGAAGTATAAGGGAGAGTATTACTTCATTCTGCTTCAGCATCACACTAATGGACAGAAGAGGGAAATGAAAACAAAACCTCAGTCCCATCCTGGGAGAAATATCCTCTCACACTCCTTTTAACGATTTCAGTTCTGTTAAACCTTCACACAGGGACCAAAGCCTCGTCTTATTCAGGTCCTCATCCAGTAACATATACCCACAGCACTCAGCTTCTCATTTCCACTCATTTCCGTTGTTAAGATTTCTTTTTAGTTAGTGAGGTTCACTTTCAGCGTTTCCCGTCTCACTGAAGGACAACAGTTAAAGCTCTAAAGACTAACCACCTACACACTATTCTCACAGTCCACGTTTCCAGCATTCAGCCTGCTGTCTTTCATTAATAAACACCACCAAGAGCCGTCTACTGTCACGGAAAGAGCCCGTTTCACTGACATCACTAAAGATCTGCTAATAAACATGCCACATTATCTCATTTCATTTACGCAACACATGTTGTGTTACACTGTTTGCTGGAAACCTTTCACAACTCTGAAGCTTTTCTGCAACGTTCCAGATTCTGAAGCTTTTCTGCAACGTTCCAGATTCTGAAGCTTTTCTGCAACGTTCCTGATTGTGGACCTTATGGCCAAAAAACATCAGTTGCTCTGTGTCCTGTCAGAGGAGCATTCTAATCACAGTGTTTTATTTTTTTTTTTCAAAAACAAAGAATTTGGAGAAGGTCTGGAAGCCGTGCCAAACCTGGAACCGTTCCACGATTTTTCACTGCAAACACTTGGTCTGAAAAGTAGGTTTGCTTCTGGCACCAAAATGCTGCTGGTGTGAAGCTGATGTTCAGTGACTTCAGAGACAGTGGGAGGCATCAGGTTGCTCAGGTTCAGGTTCTTCATGAGTGCCTGTAAAGAGTCAGTGCCGAGGGACTGGAGATGTTTTTCAGTAAAACACTCAGTAGTGTGTTTGTGTAGCGCATGCTGCTCTGTGTGGGAGCGCCGCTCATATCTGATGGATAAATGATACCATTTCCTTAAAAATCCAATCACAGCAGTTAAATATAGAGCCCGGTGGGTGATCTGAACATGACAGCGGCCTTTTTCTTTGGAAAGCTTGGTGGAAATGTCGTCTCATTCCTACATTTTGTTTTCTACTCCTTCTTTGGCGTTCCAGGATCGTTGGATTTATACATCGAGTGTACGTGTGTTGTCTTTTAGTGACACATGAGGCCACGAAGCATGAAGCAGCCTCAAAGCCTTAATAAAGAGGAGAAATGTAAATCTATAATTACGTCCACTTTCCGCTCGATCGGAATTGCGTTGGCGTGTCAGATAATGACATAATGATTGGCAGTGACGTTTCCTAGGTAACGTAAACCCTCGTGCTAGCACTAGATGTGGGGAGGTAGAACAGTGAAACGTTCCTGCAGTGCTCTTGTTTTTACGCAAGGAAAAAAGAGAGAGTTTCTGTGTAAAGTTTCACGTAGACATTTTACTAGTACGCCTACTTCCACTATAGCTCCGCCTACTTCCACTATAGCTCCGCCCACTTCAAATCAACCAGAGGAAAATGGCTGAAAAGGGAAATCCAGAAATTTCTCAATGCAGCCATCGTTCGTTCGTTCACAGTAAAGCAGAAGTTTGTTGTTATTTTTGGACAAATAAATGCAGTTCTCTCCAAAATTATTGGCACCCTTTCAGAAACATTATAGTTTAAAATAAATAATAATAACAACATAATTCAGATGTTCTGAAAATAAAAACATCTTCTCTCAAAAATGCAGTTGGCAAAATTATTGAAGGAATATTTTACTTAAACAATTGTCAGGGTTGAAAAACGTATATTAATTAATTGCTAAGATTAAACATAACATTAATAAACTTATTAATACCATTAATTTAAAAAATATAAAATATTTTTTATTAGTTAAATATCATGTATAATATTTATTATATGTTATTTTCCACTTGCTGTCACTCCTTAAGAACCCTGTTGTTGCCTTTAACCATGTCCTGTTTCCCTGGGGTATAAACAAGAGGATGCACACTTATAAAATCCCTTTAAAAAAAGAAAAGCACTAATTACACACTATTGGAAAAAACATTTATACAATGTTCCTGTATGTGTTTTTTCTTAAATGTATATGAATTGTTTGTTTTGAAGGCTGAAGGCTGGCAGTCACTCTGGAGGGCAGTGTTCATGTCGCTGTAATAAATCTAGATATTTTTATAGAAATGCAGCGTAATGTTATACAATGAGCTCCTCGTACTTGGTGAATAGATTCTGATCCTTTTTCCTGTCCTCGCTGTTTAATTCATCAGCCCGTCTCCGTGGAGAGAAGAGTCGTAAGAAGGACCGGAGCGCACCCATACGCTCGTCATAACCGTAGAGAGACGGTGTACGAGAGCGAGCAAGGAGGTGACGGGTGGAGTAGAGATGGTGCCAGTGTTCGCTAATGATAAAGGAGAAGGGAGAGAAGAAATAAAACGGAGGAGAATAAGACAGCAGATGGCAAGGAGAGGGAGGAAGTGAGAGAGAGAGAGAGAGAGAGAGAGAGAGAGAAAGAGGGAGTGAACATTCAGTCGAGAGAGCGGACGTTCTCTGAGCAACAAGCTGGAGAGAGAGAGAGAGAGAGAGAGAGAGAGCGAGCAGGAGACGAGGTAATGGGTGGTGTGTGTGTGTGTGTGTGTGTTTAGAGTGTATAAGGCGTGACACACTACCTACACACATCACTCCTGTGAACCTGTTGAATTCTCCGAGGGAGACTGGACCATGTCTGAGAACGCCGTGATCAGCGTCGCTCCATATCTGAGCTCAGAGTTCAGGGAATGAGAAAGTTCTCAGTGTGAGGTGAGTTCTCACTCCTTCTTCTCCTTCTTCTTCTTCTCTGCTCTGCCGTGTGTTGTGTTCTTCTGCGTGGACTCGTAGTGCTTGTAACAGAGCGAGCAGCTCTCGAGTGTTTAAGACGTGTGTGTGAGCAGCAGCCGGTGGCAGCAGGAGAACATGAGCTCTGTCGTAATCCACAACGTAAAGGTTTACTAGGGTGAAGTTTACGCTCTGGTAAACTAGTAACAGTCGCACCAGTTAGCACAGTTTTAACGTGGCCTGAAGTAATGGCGTAAAACCTCCACCTGCCTCTCTGGTGGTGTAAGAGCTGCTGTGAGATGAAACTACGCACTGGTTCTGTTTAAAGTGAAAAGCGTGTGTTTACCGGATGTCAGTGATTTGTGAGGAGTATAAAGATGAGAGACGGCACAGTGCCACTTGCTGAGACCTTCAGTATCAGCCGACACTGATACGCATCTGACATTCTGTTCTTTTTAAAACCTCTAAGCGTTAAAATTATTTTGTTGACTGAAGCACTTAAAGAAAGAAACGTAGCTGAAAACACGACTTGCACAGAACTGCAGCTTTCACCCAGAACTCCCTTAAGTATAAATATAATACAAATACATTCTAACAGAAAATAGATAATTAAGTCTCTTTATGTATAAACATTTCCAAAAACAGTTCCAATCTGGATTTCTCTCCATTTGTTACAGGATCTTGATCACATTTGTTTGTTTTTTTTTGCTGATATCATCCTGATGGCAGATCAAACTGACATTTAAGCACAAAATATTGAATCCACTTTACTGTTTATGTGATGTTCTATCATATCCAGAGTGAAAAGACAAACCCGACACACAGACCTCTCGTGAATAGTGAATGTTAGACTGAGAGAGACAGGCGGTGTGCATGAAGTACTTCCTGTTTATGTCAGCGTGTGATTCTGATTGGCTGGTGATGGTGGAATACATCACTCTGGGCAGCAGGTGGGATCTACGATCACTTCACCCAGCACCTTAAGTGCAGCTGAGATTCTACACAGCGCTAGCTTTAGACCACCTCCTCTCCTCAGATGATTTAGCATGGACTTTAAACCCTGACCTGCCATCAGTCTTAGCCTGAGCTGCTGCTGGAGACTGAAACAGCGTGGCTGAGCCTGAGCTGCTGCTGGAGACTGAAACAGCGTGGCTGAGGCTGAGCTGATGTGGAACGTAGAGCACAGTGCTGAAGGATGCTGCGTGTTCAGCTACGAATGAAATGAGAGACAGTTGGGAAGCATATCGGATTTCCTGTCCTCTCTTATCAGACGTATATATTTGCGTGCAAACGTGTTCAGTCTCCTGTGTTTCCTGTTCTCTAAAACGCTGAGGCTGCAAAACTAACATTCTTATGCACTTATTATTGTAGCTACATTATTAACCAATAAGGTATAAGCCAAGACATTGGGGTGTGTGTGTGTCTCTCTCTGTGTGTGTGTGTGTGTGTGTGTGTGTGTGTGTGTGTGTGTGTTAGTGTTTGGTTGGATACAGCAGGAGACAGCGCTGCGGAGAAGTGTACTATTACTGCTGATTTAATTTACCAAGAACCACCACACACACACACACACACACACACACACACTGTCTCTCTCTCTGTATGTGTATATATATATATATATATGAGACAAAACAGAATGAAAGAGCAGAGGGAAGAGACAAATAAATGTAATGGCACAAAGTGCACTTCAGACAAATAACCAACACTATCTGTAATAGGGGTGTATGAGAGAGATAGAGGGAGAGAGAAAGAGGGGGAGAGGGAGAGAGAGAGAGAGAGAGAGATCCTGTCCATTTTCAGCACAGCTACTGTGGGAACTTTACATCATACCTTTGTCACTTACCAGTTGAGCGGTCTGTCTGTCCGTCTGTCTGTCTGTCCATCTGTCCGTCTGTCTGTCCGTCTGTCTGTCTGCTTGTCTGCCTCTAATCTCTACATTTTACCCCCATTAAAACACCCTAAACATGAATAAACATGAATATGCAAATGTGGACACACCCCCATGTCTTCCTGCCATCCCACACAGCCTGATATCACTACCACTAGCTAACGTAACTGGCCATTGTGCTAACTGCTAGCAAACCAGCTCATATTTGTTATATTTGTCATATTTTTATACTTCAATTTTCTTAGTGAATCAAGCAAATCTTTCAAAACATAATGTTGCCATGACAACCATGGTTAGCAGTATTAGCTAGCTCAGCAGCTTAGCATGCAGCTTGCGTGGCTTAATGGTTCTGGATACCAGTCCATCATGTAACTGTTTTATTTTATTATACATATATATTTATACTAGCGCAGTTTGGAGTTAAACGGGATGAGGAAACAGAGAGTGCTATAAAACGTGTTTATTTCCGGGAGAACGTGTGGCGTACGCTGTCCCAGTCCCCTCCGCGTTTGCAGGAACCTTGAGGGGAACCGTGTCTCTGTACACTTGAGGAAATAATCTGACAGTTTGGCGCGTTGAAACGAGGCCTCTGTTTCTGACGTGTATTTGAAAATGCCACGGCGTGTGTAGCGAACGCTCTGCTTGGCATTTATACACCAGGAGAAAAGCCAGTGAGAGAAAGAGAGGCAGTGAAAGCTGTAGACGCCATCATGCCATCGCTACCCTTCCCATCACGTTCCATCACTTCCCTGCAGTCTTCTCATCGCTGCCTTTCAGTCTGATGTGCCTTTTCTTCTCCGCCTGATGTTTATCAGCGTCAGCTCACTGATCGGCGTACTGGCACAGGCACCAGACCGAGACCCGTTCCTCTGTGCGGAGTGTCGAGTCAGGGGAAGAGACTGCAACCGCTAGTCGACAAAACATTCATCAGTAGCTTAACTTTCCTTAAATCACAGCATTATTAAACACTATTCCGAGCGCTTTTGAAGTGTTAATGAACACTAGAAACAGACCGGCTGCTTGCTACAGGGCTGGGAGATACGAGATCATGATAAATGACTTACAGTACAATTTTCTGAGGAATCGCAGTGTTTCACAACATTTTAGCAACAGTTAAAAACTCTGATTGATATTAAGCTTTTGTGCTGAATCCTTCAAACTGTAGAATTTAAATTATATCTATTTTTTCATTAAAAATTTTTTTTAAACAATGTTTTTTTTTAAGTAAAAATACTTCCATTTATTTATTGATTTATTTATTTATTTATTCTTCTTTCTGTAGACATTCAATAAAATTATCAAGCTGTTTGTTTTAAAGCACAGACCCCGTTTGCTGTATCGCGATACGGCGTTTTTGCCGCCTGTGTTGCTTAAGCGATGATTATTCCCTCAGGTCCAGTGAGAGGAAAAGACCTGGGAGGAAATTCAGTTCGACTGAAGGTGAAGGACTGCAAAGAGAACACTTTCTCACCAGCGTTTCTACTGTAACCTGGGAAGATTGAGCTCACACCAAACTAGAGTTCGAGCCATGCTTTCAAATAGTTTTTAAATATTACTTTCCAATATTTTCGAAGTCACTGCTAATGTTACAGGAGTTCGGAGATCGGTGTCTTAATCATAACGCGGCCCTGCTCTCGCTTTTTAAATGTTATTTCTCGGAGTCGGCGTAAACACTCCTCGGGTTAGAGCGGCTTATTGATTTCGATTTTGCAGCTCCGACCTTTACACTGATTCATTTCCAGTCTCCGTCACTCCGTCAGCCATCAATGCCTAAAGTCCCTGTTTATAATGCAGCCACAAGTCGCATGTTCTCAGTGCAGCTATTTGGGAAATAATTGATTTTTGTTGAAGGCAGAGAGAGAGAGAGAGAGAGAGAGAGAGAGAGAGAGAGAGAGGAACAGGAAATGGTTTGTGCGAGCTGTCGGCTCCTCCTGCTTTACAGCAACCAGAACTCCAGCGACGTTATTGCTTTTACTCCATGAGACAATGTCCCAGAAAACTGCTGGATTAGCATCATTTTGGGTCATGTGACCTGTCAGCCATCACTGTCTCGTGTCATTAGAGAGAGATACACTGCAGCATTTAAACCAGAAGACTTAACGGAAATTCGCACACAATCTTCTTCCAATGTATTTCAGAGTCAGAGTTTTTTTTTTTAATGTGTTGGAATTTGATTGGCTTGTGAAAAGTGCTCATTCCAAAGCAAACATGGAGTCAGGTCACTCTTTTCTGCAGTAACTCCACAATGAGAGCGAGATCACGTCTGTGTTTAAAGCATCGCAGCTTTTCTGTTTCAGATGATGTGGGTTTTTTTTTCCCCTGTGAAACCTGAGACGTTACACTAACGAGCGAACGTCAGTTTGTCAGTGTGAAGCGTTTATTTCCGTCAGCAAACTGCCACGCAGATTTCTTTGAAAACAGCGGCTGGTCTGACGTGCTGCCTGGTGTCCTATAGATCAGTGTTTGTCTGCCATCTTTGTGAGCGATGTAGAGAATCAGGATTTATTCGGACGCGTGGAACCCGCAGATGATTTCGTTGCAGCTCTGGCAGTGAAGAGAGTCAGTGAATTAAAGTGTTTTGACAGAACAGACAGAACAAAAGTGGTGACTCAAACCAAAGAACCGAGACCAAAGTCTCAGCATCTTGTGCGGGAGGGGAAGTGAAACGTCACATGACATGATCGCCTGTGATTCTACAGTGACATATTCGGAAAGAAAGTTGCTCAGATGCAGGAAAAAGTCGACCTCCTGACTCGAGGGCTCGACAGCGCTGTAGTCGGAAACGTTAGTCGCGTTTCTCTCGTGACATCCTTCATCTCTAAACTCTGTCTCTTTTTTTTTTTTTTTTTCGAGTCGAAGGAAGAGCAGCGATGAGGAGAGGAGCTGTAGCCAGAACACTGTTAATTGGTGTGTTTATGGAGAGATATCTATAGAACCGATTAAGGCTACCTGCTCACAGGTAGCATGAGGTTTCCATGGCGACGGTTCCCATGTCAGTGGAGTCTGAAAGCAGCATGCGCTCTTTAAAGGATGCTGCAGAAAAGCAGTGTGGAAATGATTCGGCGTGTACAGTGACGCGTCCATATATACACGCTTTTAATCAATTTATACACGTCATGTATGTCTATGGCATGGCGACGCGTTTACGTTTCCTGATATTATGAGATGACTCGGTTCAGATGATGTTTGATTTTAAGAGGATGCGTGTAGGCTTGTAGGCAGTCTGTGTGTGATAGCATTCATAAAAAATCCACAAAATAAAGCTGACTCTAAGAAACAGGCCGTCTCCGGTCATCTCTCACTGTCACTGAGCACAAAGTTCGGCAAGACTGAAGAATTAAACATCCTGCAGCGTGCGGGAAAAAACCCGAGTGAAAAACAGCTCGCGTGTGAAATTGCATCTTCTAACAAATCTTCTTCTTCTCTACACTTCACCCAGTAAGACCAGCTGGGAGTGAGAACTTTTCCCAGAACTGCGCAGAACAAAATGTTTACAAACATTCTAACGCGTTGTTGTTTCTAATAACAGCAGATTCACAGGGACGTGTACGGTGTTAAAACGTGTGTAATCATCGATATGGTGAAGTTTTCTGTAAGGAGACGTTTATGCCACATTTATGGAAGGAGTCTCCAGTGTCGGCGCTTTGTAACAGTCGGAGGTGAAGCTGTAACTTGAAGTTTTCTGACATCAGGACAGAGGAGTTTACGCTTCTTTGCGGTTTCTCAGTAACATGACTAGCAGAGAGAGAGAAAAAAGAGAGAGAGAGCGGCTGATGAGGGAACGACTGTTTATAGCTGCTATAACGTAAGCAACTGACTTTAGCATTATCTGTAACTACAAACAGATATAAAATGTAATAAATAAAAATAGGTAGGTTGCTGTGGTATAAGAGGAATAAAACACTAGGGGGCGTGCTGTTATAGGAAAATAATCAACTTCATAGTGGTGAGAGTAGCTCTGCTTCACCACACCACCCCATCGTTGATTATTTTACCATAACAGCGTGATACAGTGTTTAATAGTTACATATTCAAATAAAATGCAGTAAATGAAATAACATACACTTTAAGAATTTGTGCAGTTTTGTGAAACACCAGTGTGACGCTTGACATTTAGTTCTTCTGTTCGATGATGTGTGCTGTTTTCTGTCTGATGTTGCCATGGAGTCAAGAGGAATATTCTAGTCTAATAGTTCATAAAGGCTCTTGTTTATCTCTGTGTGTGTGTGTGTGTGTGTGTGTGTGTGTGTGTGTGTGTGTGTGTCTGTGTGAGTGTGTTCTCTGAAGCCCTGTCTGTGTCTCCTTTCTGTCAGAAACTGAACCTATCAGCTGGTTTCTATTAGAGAGGTTAGTCTGGCAATTTGTTTGTGTGTGTGTGTGTGTGTGTGTGTGTGTGTTAGAGTCGGTGTGTTTTAGCGTCTGCAGCCTCCCAGATGAAAACCTTTCCCCAGACTGAATGATGTGTGTGAGAAGGAGAAAGATTCAGTGATTGCCGCATGTCTGAGGGGAGATGTGGCATCTGCCGTGACAGACAGCCGGGTGTGTGTGTGTGTGTGTGTGTGTGTGTGTGTGGGTGTGTGTGTGGGTGGGTGGTGTGTGTAGTGCAGGTGGTGCATTTCTTCTTACAGGTACGCAGCAGTTGTTGATTGATGGCCATTATTTTCTATTTGTGTTTACTTCAGTGTGCCAGATGAGAGTCTTTTTTATGAGCCACACGCTTTATGTACATTTCTACTTGAGATGCTTAACTACTATGTTCTCTTTCTCTCTCTCACACACACACACACACACACACACACACACACACGAGTTCTTGTAATTAAAGTCTCGTAACGTTCATAGCTTCCCTAACAGCCGTATTCAGAGTGGAGTTAAACATGCGTTGAGGATTTAACACTGAAATTTCACATAGCAGAATTCAGACCTCGGACGTAACTACTAACTTAAGCGCTGTTACACAAGGGGGCGGAGTTTGTCTAAAACAGAGGCGTGTCTCAGCTGAACATGATTTTGACCTTTTGAACTTAAGGTGCAGTATTAAGTCCACTGTCTGCCAGTTTGATATAACCACAATGTGTCAAGCTGAAATTTGTGTTTTGTCTGTAAACACACTCAAAAACACTACGGAATGTCAGTCGAGGACAATATTAAATACAGAAATATGATTTAACTACATCATCACTTTAAAGTGAGCATATATTGAACGAGCTAAGGGGTGTCAATAAAATCAGTATCATTGTGTCTCATTATGCAAATTCTATAAGAGAAGGCATTTAATTAATTCAAAATGAAATATACACCTACTATCACGTCTACAATTTTCTCAATGCTGTATTTAATGATTCTATATAGATAGTTTGCCTTTGTGTGTGTGTGTGTGTGTGTGTGTGTGTTTGTGTATGTATGTGTGCCTGGTGTGTACACAAATATGGTTACCGTGACAACAGAAAGGTTTAAATATAATGCTTAGTCATCTGACTTTTCACCATTGATTTGGCATTTGGTATCTTGGCAGTGAGTGTATGTCAGATCCATTGATTCATCCATGCTGTGGCATATGCTTCCCACTGGTGAGCAGACTGTCAAACGGCAGATAAATACACTGCCTGTGAAAAGAAGGCATGAAATGTACAAGGTGAATGCTAAATAATGTTGTGATAATGGAAGAATTATGATAACTTGCATGAAATGAATTCGTCTTTGATAAGAGAAGAAAGGAATGAACAATCAAACATTCGTAGGCTGGTAATTTGTGGATGGTAATAGATGGACAAGCAATTTATTCTGTATTTTGAAAAAGTCATTGAAGTGAAAACGTTGAGGTAACCATCTGATCATACACCGTGACTTACCGTGAAACCGTAACACACTTAATGTAAAAGGAATCTGCAGTTCTTTCTTTTAAGTATGCTTCTTTTGTCTCCCTCAGACATGGACTAATCCCACAAGCTGCTATCAGCTGATTCGTAAATTTCTACATTGTTGGAACTTTAAGTAATGTGAATTATTCTCTCAGCATTGGAATTGGGAGGACCTTTTAGGTGCCCCTGCATCTATCTAGTTAAAAAATGTTCTCTCGCAATCGCTACAACGGCCAGGACGGGATCGGAGCCCCACAGTACGGCCGACCCAAGAACAAGCCAGTGGTGCACAAGAGGAGGCAGCCGAACCCGAGAGTGGCCATCATGCTACGTGGGAAAATTCACCGTCTCCTACAGGGCTCAGCCGATCACTCTGTCCCAGCTTCACAGCTTTACTACGCAGGAATTGAAGAGGAAGATTCAGAAGAAGCTGAGGACATGCGGAAGGTGCAGGGCTGCTACAGGAGAGGAATGGCTTCTGTCGAGGTCTGCAACCTTCCGCAAGTCCCAAATGGGAAAGAACATGATGGTGTTGCAGGAGCACACTGTGTAGGAGAGGTTGAGTTGAACCAAGAGGGAGGCATACGAATCCCTTGCACTTTGCAACACATCAATCCACCAGAGTTACACAGAACTCAAGATGTCAACGGACCAGGGTTTGCATTTGGCAGAGGACTTGCTGGTGGAACCTCAACATGTCAGAAAGATCTGCTTTATCGGTTTAACATGGTGATGCAAGACAAGATTGTGGAGGAAGATGAGGATATAGATCAAGAGGAGGAATCGAGTGCCATTATTGAGCATATACTGAAGGAATTAAAGGGCATCAATAAAATCCAGGAGGAAATTTCAGACCTAAGGGAGTATCTGTCTTCTGTCCGTGGGTCTGTTGAAGAAGTGTCCAGCTGTGTAGATGCAGTTTTAATGGAGATTGAAGGCATTCGCTCAGGTACCAGGTCTGGCGTGGAGACATGGCCTGGTGCGGGGTCCAAGCACGATCATCATCAATCTGACAGTCCTTTCAGCGAGACCTGTGACAAACTCCATACTGTAGAATGTATGAGCTGTGGTATGCAAGCAGAGTATAAAGTGTTTGATAAACAACGCAAACAAAGGTGTCCCCTGAGGCTTGAAAAAGGCTCCTGCAGAGCTCTAACTAACTTCACCAGTAATAATGATACTGTCCATGAGCCATTTGGGCATGGTATGCCTGTACGGAGCTCAGATTTACCCCCAAGCACAGTAAGAAGGAAGCAAAGCCTTGGCTACCTTGAACACCAAGATGGTCAGGACTGTCTCAGTACTAGCTCCGTTTCCTCAGGTCAGAGTTCCAAGTCCGAATCCGACCAGGGGAGACCTTCTTCTGGATGGGCGCATGCTACAGATGAGGTACAGAACTGGGAACAAACAGGCCTGGGACACAGTGGGAGCGGGGAGACGAGATGGAGTGAAGAAGATCCATACTCCAGACAAGGCAGTTTTGAAGAAGGCACTGGAGAGGTAGATACCTGGGATGTTTTGAGAGATGAAGGTGATTGTACTGAACTGGAGGAATCGACTTCAGAGCACATTTCAGTCTCTTCCAATCTGCACTACAATTCTCCTGCTAGCACATGTAGTAGGGATGAGTGGCGTGGAAATAGAAGCAAACCAAATCCATACAAGGTGGATGGACATCCTGAGGGCTCAGCTGTGGAGTACAGTGATTTTATAGGTGTTTGTGAGTATTCCAAAACTTCTGGCTATCAAACAACACAACCTTCAACACCATGTCATAACTTCACTGCTGCTGATTACAAAGAAGATATTACAAGTTCCTCGTCTGAGACCTGCGCACACCTTGCTTTGACTCTGGGGTCTACAGAGAATGCCACTGATCCAGTCACACGGGGATACGCAACAAGTTCTCATGAATACGTTCTTGAACAGGAACTGGACACAGATGAAAGCAACAATGTAGGGTTTAACGTTAAGAAGTTTGGAAGGGCAGTGCTGGATTTCAGATCTGCACTGAAGATGGCCCTAAAGAAGCTAGAGGCAGGTGGCGCAACCTCACCAGTGGATAAAGCTGATATGTCGAGTGAGCCTCAAGCAGGGGAAGGCTTGCTGTATAGTGAGTCACCCAGTGAGGAAGTGCCTCAGATGGAATCACCTTGTATTGTGACCCTTCAAGCAGAAGTTTCAAACACTGCAAACACTTCAGTGCCATCTCAAGGCTGCACACCAGATCCTGACCATGTGGAGCCAAATGTGTCCATCTCAACCTCATCAAATCCTTGTGACACCGTACCAGAGTCTGTCGAGACCAGCATACACACTATAGAAACTTTGGATACAGTGCTTTCAACAGAACTGGACCTCTCTAGTGATACAGCATTGCATGCTACTATGGTCACCCACCCTGACTGCCTGACCACCGAATCACACTCCGTCTCTCTGTCTGCTGAGGAAGACAAGCAAGAAACTTCAAAGGAACCCACAGGAGAACAAGCAGAGGATGGAGAACAGGAAGGAGACCACCCCGTACAACTGAGCGAGAGAGATGCCCGTAGGCTGAAATGCCTCAGAACCTTCCAGCAGATCCTTAGAGAGAAGAGAGAGAGCAGAAGACGCCTCGGCATGGTGACCATGTTCTCATTCTCTGAAGGTGATTTCAACCCAGGTACTTTCAACATTTTTAACCATGTTCAATCCCAGATCCTTTCATTTTCCAGTTATTAATGCCATCCTAAATTATTGATATTACTAAATCTGAGACAGTGACTGATGCGGATGATGTTGATGATCAAAGTGAGAACTCATTTCCTGTCAGTAATGTTGAGTTCAGTCAGTATATTAGGTCATAAATGTTGATGTCTTCAGCTATATGTGGAAGAAAACATCAGTCTTTCACCATGTGAAGGTTTTTGCCCAGGCTGAAACAGACAAAAGAGATTTTCCCACCTCACTTTTTTCTCTCCATTGTTTTTATAGACACTGAGTTAAATATGTGTGTATTTTCACCTCTTTTTGAGTAAATTGCCTGTTCTGGTTATATCACCCACTGATTCCTAGCCTCATGGCAAATTAATTACTCACACTGAGAACAG
Organism: Pangasius larnaudii; assembly: GCA_037576815.1. Classification (NCBI taxonomy): domain Eukaryota; kingdom Metazoa; phylum Chordata; class Actinopteri; order Siluriformes; family Pangasiidae; genus Pangasius; species Pangasius larnaudii. Next base: position 344,475 of record CM074939.1, on the reverse strand, counting down.
ACCTGACCAAAAGGAGAAGGAGGAAGGAATTAATGAGGACTGTGATATGAAATTAATTATACATCTCCATGAAACTTTTATGAACTCAAGACTCGGAGAATCAATAGCAAAATCCTCGAAACTCATGTCCACCCTCTTGCTCTCTCTCTCTTTCTCTCTCCAACATTTCCTCCATGTCTGGATGTTTATTTAATGTCTGATTAATTCTGCTTAACTATAGTTGATGCCTGTTTGTGTGTCTGTGTTTGATTGCAGATGGGATTCAGGATGAAGATCAGGTGATGTTTGAAGTTGTTTAAAAGAAACCAAGCGGTTCTTTGCACTGCAGATGTTTGATTGTGTCTCTGTGAATGCCTTTCATCTACGTCCATGTGATGACAAGATTATTATCCTCACGCATATTTGTCCTCCCTTGTCTTCGAGAGCTGTTAGAATTGCACCGAGTATTCAGTGTCACGCATCTTTTCAGCACTTTAAGTCAATAACCTGCTGCTTCCTGTTTGAGAAAAGAAAGAGTGGTGAGAAATGCACCACATGAAACAAGCAATAAGTCCAAAAATAAGGCAGAAGGAAAAACGTGCATTTTATCCTGATGGCTGGAGATTTGTTTGTGATGTTGGAGACTTAATGAGTTTCTATATATATATATATATATTACACATAATAACATGTATTTAAGTGAGGACTTGACGGTCATCGCTGTATCAGAGGAGTCACATGTTGAGTCACATCCTCTTCACCACAAAAAACAACACTGATGTGATTCTTCACACACGTGGGTCACACTCAGTTCAGGTAATATAACTTACAGCGTTTTCTTTAAGAATCCTGATATCACTGGATTTTGGATTTTTGAACTCCTCAGGTTGTGAAAATCATTTGCTGATTTGATTTACACTCAAAACTCAATCAAACATACAACAAGGCCACTTATTCCCTGTCTTTCTTCCTGTCCTGTGTTATGTTGGGTGTGTGTGTGTGTGTGTGTGTGTGTGTGTGTGTGTGTGTGAGAGTGTGTGTGTGTGAGAGTGTGTGAAATTCAGTTGTCCTGATTGGTGAGTGTAACAGATCATGTTTTCGTTCCCAAACAGACACACAGTAATGATGATGGAGGCTCAAACCAACAGCCATGGACCAGTACTGGGTATTATATCTGTCTATCTGTCTCTCTCTCTGTCTCTCTCTCTGTCTCTCTGTCTCTCTCTCTCTCTCTCTCTCTCTCTCTCTGTCTCTCTCTCTCTCTGTCTGTCTCTCTCTCTCTGTCTCTCTGTCTGTTTTTCTTTGTCTGTGTTTCTCTCTCTCGCTCTCTTGCTCTTTCTCTCTCTGTCTGTGTTTGTTTGTTTGTCTGCATCTCTCTCTGTCTGTCTGTCTGTTAGCCCATCTGTCTGTCTGACGGTTTGCATATCTGTCTGTTTGTTTTCTGTCTGTTTATCTGTCTAGCTCTCTGACTGTCAGTCTGTCTGTCTATCTCTCTATCTTCTGTGTGTCTGTCTGTCTGTTTTAAATGCAACTATAAACAAATAAAGTGTGACATGTTTTATTTACTTTTAATAAATAAAAGTAATTGTTGGGAAGCTGCTGTGGTATAAGGGGAATAAAGCACTTGGGGACATGCTGTTATAGGAAAATAATCATTCACAGTAGCTTTTACTATGAAGAGTTGGTAATAAGAGGAGTGTGTCTCCGTAGTGGAGGAGGAGGAGGAGGAGCGATCTTCGGTATTGACAGCATGCCCGATCTGCGCAGGAGGAAGCCGATCCCATTGGTTAGCGAAGTGGTAAGAACTTCAGAATTCATGTTTAATGAAATGATTTAACTTTTTATGACACCTCGTTAAAGACTAATGAGGGACGAAACCTGGAATATCTCTCCGTGTTTAGTTTAGTACATATATAACAGTCTGAATAAGGTTTCCTCTGATAATAAGAACACAGTAAAACTTTTTAATTGCTCTTTCTTCTTCTCTCGTCCTCCCTCTCTCCTGGTGCCGATGGTGTCCAGGCTATGGTGAGTAGAAAAAAGTCTGAAGATTTACTAGGTTTTATTTAACATTAGCACATTTACGATAAATGTGAAAATGTTATTCAGTTAGTGTCTTTATTTTCTCTGGATGTGTTTAACAGCCAGGTGACAGTGTGTATTGCAGCTTTGTGCAGTTTCGTAAGCGTTTCCGCAAACGTGTGTGTCACTGATTCTGAAAAGATCATCTGTCATCCACACACGTGAATTAATCCACCCAGTAGGAATCGTTCTACAGCATCGAGGTGCATCACACCACCGTGAACCGCAATCATTTTAAACACACACACCAAATCAACACTTGTTTTGTGAAAGTCAGTAGGGTCTGTTTCCTTTCCTGTTCAACTAGTTAGCTTCTCATGCTAGACAGGCCACGCCCACAAGCGATACGAATGACTTATCACCTGCTAGTGCTAATGGGTCAAGGTTTAGCAACAGATAATTTAGTAAATGATCTTCATGGCTGATTGAGTACGCATTATTTACAGTCTTATTCTGAGTGAAAGGAATTGAATGAAGATGAATGGAGTTGGAATGAGTCGATTGGTGCTTGGGCCCCTGCTCACTCACTCACACTGGACCAGCGCCGGCGTTCTGTTTCATTTCGCTGCGGTGGCGCAATGTTGCTTTCTCCGCATTCTGATGTGTGTATTGAGTGCAGCACTGAAACAGCAGACAGTAAATCTACGTCAGATCTAACAGCGGCGTGAGGACGAGTCTTCGTCTCGCACCCACACGTGCGGACCTCGCAGTGTGTGACTCAAAGACGTGAAGTGTGTATCGGCTTTGTGCTACGCCACGCAAACGCAAACGCATGGCAGCACCCACGCCGAGGCATGCGGCCATCAGCCGTGACTCAGCAGCTTCACACACTGGAGGAAAAACACACACACACACACACACACACACACACACACACACACACACACACAAGCCTTTAGCCTGAGCGTTTTTTTTTAAAGTGGACTTTTTTCCCTCACACAGAACAAAAACGCCTGCGGCTCCTGGAGATGTTCTGCTGCTGCTGCTGCTTAAAGATTAAAGGAAGAAAAAGGAGAAAGAAAGAGAACTTGACTGATGTGTTTGTGAATATGTATAAGTACAGTGGTTTATTCTGTAATGCCGAGTGAAGATCTTTAGAAAAATATTAATTGCTGCTTTTAGCCTGACGGGATAAATACACGCTGCTGCTCCAAAACGATATTTAGCATAATCTTAGCACTTACATGCTCATGTTGGTTTGAAATCTGTGTAATGTTCTGTTCTGTTTAGGAGCGAATGAATTCAGTAATTACACACTTATATCAGACATCCGCTTTTGTTCTCTCCCTCTCACTTTTTTATTCTCTGTCTCTTTCTCAGTCCCTGGTGCAGTCCAGAAAAGCCGCCATCTCATATTCACTGGCGTCTCGGCCCTCACTCAAAGACGAGGAGCTGGTAACACACACACACACACACACACACACACACACACACACACACCTCACTTTAATATTTTTGACCTGATCTCATGCACAGCCTGTACCCGTGTGATTTGATGAAGCCAGTGAGGTCCCTTTTATTGATGCGAATGTGTGAACGTTAACCCCGCCCTCTAGCTCTAACCTCTCTTAATGCAATAAAGATCACACACCTCTGAAATCTATAAAAAATACTTATTAAAGTCATATTTATTTGGTCTCCTCCCCCCAGCTCTCGCAGCATGACACTTATTTTCCATGATAATTAAAGTGAGGCAGTGGGACGCGAGTGCACGTCGTAGGGTTGCACGACTGGTAATATTTACTAATCGAACAGAAATATTAAAAAAGTATTAAATGAGTCATCTTTTCCATTAAAACTAATTAAAAACTGTTTTAGGACATCATTATTTTTAATCTGCTTTATTTCTGTAGTAAAGAACATATCACACACACACACACACACACACACACACACACGCGCTACACACTACGCTTCAGTGATATTCTACGCTACGCTGTTAACAATAAAAGGAAATAAATCAGTGCAATAAAAGTGCAAAATAATAAGTGCGTATCATATTACAGTATTTACTCTGGCAGCTCGTAGCTCGATCAGCCGCCTTCCTTCCTTAGACAGAGGACGCGGCGCCGACAGCAACTCCGGCCTCAGTAGTGTCCGGAATCCAGTCTGAAACAGCAAACCGCTGCTGATCTGATCTGACTCTGATCTGGATGAGTGGGATCGGATAGTGATGTGAGTGATGTGCAACCCGCGGCTCTGAGAGCGCTCTTCAGCACATTGGCTGAATTCTCTCTGCTACACTACAGTGCACAGGTTTTATTTAGCTTTAAAGGACAACAAAAATAACCTTGTGAGGAATTCCTTCAGGAGCAGGCGTGATGAAGAAAAAAACAGTCTCGCGCTTTCTCACCTCTCCACTTCATACAGAGTAAGATCAAAGTGTTAATGGTCCATTAAAGCAGAAGAAAATAAAAAAAATCTCTCTACTGACGCTTGTCCATGACTCGTGTTCTCACTAATCTGCCTTTTCAGCTCTTTACATGTGTGTGAGGCCGCAGTGTATAAAGCTGAGAGAACACAAAGAACGAAAATATGAAGGAATGGAGTTGATTGTGGCGTCAAACTGACACTGTACTTTATTCCACAGCCGTGTTCCACATTTCTCAGCTCATTTGTTCAGAATCCGATTTTCATGCACCGCTTGGTTGAAATAAAAACTGAAAACGTACGGTTCACAGGCTCACGCTGAATTATGGATCCATCAGGTCACTAACTGATGCATGCTCGATATTTGTGCTGATGGAAAACCCTTATTTTAGCCGTTCTCAGTACTCGCTTTCTTCAGACGTGGAATTGAAGAAGAACCAAGAAACAAGGACGTGTATTGAGGAACAGTCGGAGAGTAGCATGTGTGCAAAACCAGGAAGTAAAACATTCAGACAAATACAAAGCCTCAGCATAGATAGAAAAGAGTATGTTATATCTACAGAGGTGCCACCGTAGCATTTACGATTTTCCACGCTGTTGCTATGGTGATGCTACGTATTTTACTGTGTATACTGTGTATTTTCCGAAGGTCAAACTAAACATGGGAAAAAAATGGTAGAAAAGCAAATTCATTGAAGTGGAAAGGACAGAGGACCCGCTTGTGGTAAAGTTAACCTTATGTAGGTGAACTCTGACCTCTGAAGTGAGAGCCAATAGAAAACGAGAAGGTGTGATGGTGGCTATTTTTTGATGGTAAAAAATGGAGGAGTTGCTAATTATTCAGTATCATCACACCCAACATTTGCTGCACTGTTTTCTTCTGTTGCTTGGCACACAGCTGAAAAAAAAAGGCCAACTCGTCCACCGACATACGCTGTGGGTTTTTGTGGGAATTTTTTTTTTTTTGATTTTCTTGGATTTTCCCGTTAGCAGTGTTGGCATCTCAGCATTTATTTAGGTCCCAGCTATAAGGAAGCAAAACTATGTCTCCATGAGTAACCGTGTCTCACACTGCTGAGCTGTGCTCAGTAACATAATTAATCTCGGGAGGATAACTGGAAGGCATCTTGCGTCAGTTTCTTGTTTTTTTGGCGCCGCGGCCTCCACACCACCTACACGATCATTAGTTAATTACCCTGAGGTCTCACGTTCTGCTTTTCCCCCGTTTCCTCCCTCGCAGAAGAGTCACGTGTACAAGAAAACTCTCCAGGCTCTGATCTACCCCATCTCCTGCACCACGCCGCACAACTTCGAGGTGTGGACGGCCACCACGCCCACCTACTGCTACGAGTGTGAGGGGCTGCTGTGGGGCATCGCGCGCCAGGGCATGAGGTGCACCGAGTGTGGGGTCAAGTGCCACGAGAAGTGCCAAGAGCTCCTCAACGCCGACTGCCTACAGAGTGAGACACGACACTTCACTAACGCTATTAAAACTCGATGAATTCTGCATTGTGATTGGTCAGAAGGTGTTGATTAGTTTTCTAGAACAGCAGCTCTGACAGTAGTGCAGCTGCAAATCACAGGTTTATGTTAATGTGCTCGTTCTAATACGTTATCGTTTCTATAGCAACAGCTATAGAAGGGACTTGTACAGCGGACGCTCCACGTAAACATGTGTGATTGTTGATATGGTGAAGTTTTCTGTAAGGAAAAATAGGGTTATGTAACAGTTATGGAAGGAGTCTCCAGTGTCAGCGCTTTGTAACAGTCAGAGGTGAAGCTGTAACTTTACGTTTTCCGACATCTTCAGGACAGAGGAGTTTACGCTTCTTTGCAGTTTCTCTGTAACATGAAAAGCTGCGGATTTTTGTCATATTAACTTCAGGAGAGAGAAAAAAAGAGGCTGGTGAGGGAACAGAGGCTGTTTATAGCTGCTATAACGTAAGTGAAAACAGGTACTAATAGTAACAGGATTCTTCAGACGTTCCACAAATGTTTCTCTACTGTTACTAGTGATTAGTCCTTACATTACAATCACTTATAAAGCTCCAAGAAAGAGCTTTGTATGAAGTGTCACTAGCTTCCAGTGGGTCCAGCCATCTTCAGGATCTACAGCTGAACTCAGCGAGAGCAAGTCCTTCATCATAACGCTAATGCCAGACCATCGAAGCCTAAAATTAGAGTGAAGAATTAATACTAGAACAAAGAATACAACTTGGAGAGCAAAGGAACGTAAGAACCGGGGAAATACACACAAACAATGGCCTACTGGGTAGTGAAGATGAAGGACACAGAGAAAACACAGTCATGTCTCTCTTTCTTCTTCTCTCTCTGTCTCTGTTCAGGAGCGGCGGAGAAGAGCAGTAAGACCGGTGCCGAGGACCGAAACCAGCACATCATCTCAGCCATGAAGGACCGCATGAAGATCCGCGAGAGGAACAAGCCTGAGATCTTCGAGGCCATTCGCACTGTCTTCAACTCCACCAAACTGAACCATGCGCAGCAGATGAAGACTGTTAAACAGACTGTCCTGGATGGGACATCCAAATGGTCTGCTAAGATCTCCATTACAGGTTACAGGTCTTATTTGGGTCTTATTAATCTCCAGAATTATTAAAGTAAACAGAATGATGGATCATCAGCTCATGGTTATGTGTGTTTGTATACGTATCGGTCGGTCCTCTGCTAATGAACCTCAAATTGCGATGCTGCTTTTGTATGAGATTCTTCCGATTGTTATTTTCTCAGACATAATTGCGTTAAAGTGAGTTTCACGCAGATCTTCTCCACAGGGGGCGACGCAGACGTCATAACGCTGCCAGAGTTCTTTAGGTTTTATCCCACTTCCTGCACATACAATAAGCTGTTGTGCTTAACCTTTATCTAATCTGTGGTATTTGTCTTGTGTGTGTGTGTGTGTGTGTGTGTGTGTGTGTGTGTGTGTGTGTGTGTGCATGAGCAGTACTGAGCGCTCAGGGTCTGCAGGCTAAAGACCGCACCGGCTCCAGCGACCCCTACGTCACGGTGCAGGTGGGCAAAACCAAGAAGAGAACCAAGACCATCTACGGAAACCTGAACCCCGTGTGGGAGGAAACGTTCAACTTGTGAGTCCTGGAATAACCTCACACACTCCGATCACGTCTGATCACGTCTGATCACCTCTGATTTGATACTGCACTCTGGTTTTGTACATGATAATACAATACTAATAATAATACTCAACATAGAATTTATAAAACACATTTAACATCTTACTGAATCATGTGAATGGATGTAACGTAACGTATCCAGGATGCTGACTAGCCATAATAACAACGCTGAACCGTTTCCCAGACAGCAGCAGCTGGCCTTCGTAGTGATGGTCCAGGCAGAATACACACACACATACGCCATCACTCCATCATACTCTACATTTGTGTTAAACATGTCCATTGCTACTCTGTATTCTATATACTGACTCAAAGACACGCCCACATTTCCATATATGGGCTTCCAACAGGGAAGTTTTGAGAGAGAACCTCTCGGACTTATACAGCTTATATTGCTTATGGCTAGAAACATGCCTGACTTCAAGGCACGCCCACGCCCACACAGACTGAAGGACACGCCCACATTTCCATATATGGACTCAGAGAGACACCTTGTGCTGTCAGGAATCTGCAGACGGACCTTATTGATCTTAGCTGTGTGGTAATGACTCCGTCAGTCCTACAGCAGGTCATGGTTTTATGATCAGCTTTATTGTTTAACTCTCTCTCTCTCTCTCTCTCTCTCTTTTTCTCTCTCTCTCTCTTTCCACAGCGAGTGCCATAACTCATCGGATCGTATAAAAGTCCGCGTGTGGGATGAAGATGATGATATAAAGTCTCGGGTGAAGCAGAGGCTGAAGCGCGAGTCGGATGATTTTCTGGGTCAGAGCATCATCGAGGTCCGGACACTGAGCGGAGAGATGGACGTGTGGTACAACCTCGGTGGGTTTCACTACCCTGTGTGTGTGTGTGTGTGTGTGTGTGTGTGTGTGTGTGTGTGTGCTTATAGAGCAACATACTGAGTGATGAAGTTGATTATTTTCCTATAACAGCACATCCCCAAGTGTTTTATTCCTCTTATTGCACAGCAGTTTGCCAACAATTGCATCATTAAAGTACAAGACATCCCACTTTTTATCCGTTTACAGTTACATTTAATATTGAGGAACGTTAGGAAAGCTTGAATTACAGCAGCTATAAACAGTCGTCCCCTCATCAGCCTCTCTTTATGTGGAGTCTGTTCATTTCCGCACGTTTTAATGTGTTAGGTATGAAATATGATGATGTTCGGTGAGTCAGGGTTAATCGACTCCCTCCATCATCCACTCTGATCTTTATTAATGTATGAGATGTGACTCAGAGAGGCAGCTGGAGATTATAAATATAACATTAACCCAAACGTAATTAAGGCATTTATTTTATTTCAGCGTAATAACGCCAGCAGCCGAGCCGCTCGCAGTGAAGCGACTCACTCAGACACGAGAGAAAATCTTCACTCTCACAGCTTCCACGCTGAAAAGCTCAACACTCCTCATCTCTCCGTCTCTCTGTCTCAGAGGTTTATCGTCTTACTCACCCACTCATACCTCTGCGTGTGTGTGTGTGTGTGTGTGTGTGTGTGTGTGTGTGTGTGTGTATACACAGAGAAGCGCACGGATAAGTCGGCTGTGTCGGGCGCCATCAGGTTACAGATCAGTGTGGAGATTAAAGGAGAGGAGAAAGTGGCACCGTACCACCTACAGTACACCTGCCTGCATGAGGTACACACACATACACACACACACACACACACACACACACACACACACGTTTGTGTGTAGAAAAATAACCCCTAACCTGTTGCTGGGCTCCTGATCAGATTCCAGCACCAGTCCGGTCTGTTCATACAAACCCAAACCTGCAGCTCCTTGTGTTCCTCCTCGTCTCCATGTCATTTACTGCCGTTTACATCACGGCTTCAGGAGTCACGGAGCTCGTGTGTGTGTGTGTGTGTGTGTGTGTGTGTGTGTAGAATATCTTCCACTACCTGACAGACATTGAGGGACAGGGTGTGGTGAAGCTGCCTGCTGCTCGAGGTGACGACGCCTGGAAGGTTTATTTTGACGAGGTGGAGCAGGAGATCGTGGACGAGTTCGCCATCCGCTACGGCATCGAGTCCATCTACCAGGCCATGACGTACGTGTGTGTGTGTGTGTGTGTGTGTGTGTGTGTGTGTGTGGTCTCAGTGAAGGAGGTGTACCTCTGTACCTCTCTTGGAATGAAGAGTTTGTGTTTCTCTGTTTCTCTCTTTCTCTCTCTCTCTCTCTCTCACACACACACACACACACACACACACACACACACACACACACACACACACTGTTTCTCTCTCTCTCTCTCTCTCTCTCTCTCTCTCTCTCTCTCTGTCTCTCTCTCTCTCTCTCTCTCTCTCTCTCTGTTTCTGCAGGCATTTTGCGTGTCTCTCCTCTAAGTACATGTGTCCCGGTGTTCCCGCAGTGATGAGCACTCTGCTGGCAAACATCAACGCTTTCTTCGCTCATCCCACCTCCAGCACCAGCGTCTCCGCCAGCGACCGCTTCGCCGCCTCCAACTTCGGGGTATGACCACCACTACACCCTATACCCTATACCCTATTCACTTCCCCCTATACCCTATACCCTATACCCTATTCACTTCCCCCTACACCCTACACCCCACTCACTTCCCCCTATACCCTACACCCTATACCCTATTCACTTCCCCCT
>CM074939.1:245124-257029 GCA_037576815.1 Pangasius larnaudii | reverse complement strand
TATAATGACTCACAAGTCTGAGCATTTTGTGTAAAACTATGTTTTGTTCAATTGTGACCTTATTTGCCTTTTAAATTCACTTACCATTTTACTGCAAATCTACAGCCATGTTCCTGGCGTGTGTGTGTGTGTGTGTGTGTGTGTGTGTGTGTGTGTGTGTGTGTGTGTGTGTGTGTAGCGTTGCTGGTGCAGGAAAGGATACGAGCCGGTAGACGGCGCTGCGGAGTGTGTGGATGTGGACGAGTGTGTGAAGACTCCAGATGTGTGTGATCACTCCTGTATGAACTCGGACGGCTCGTACGAGTGCTCCTGTAATCAGGGTTACGTCCTGGAGCCTGACGGACACAGCTGTAAGATTACAGGTAAAGAGTAACCTTCACTTACACAATAAAGTGGTCATGTGACTGAGAAAATGGGACATGATGAGAAGCTTTAGTGTCCCTGTGCATAGTGCAGATGAACGTGTTAAAAATACCTATTGTACGTTACATTATTCACTTCTGCTAGAGATACGCTAGCCTTGCCAGTAATCAAAAAGGTAGTTTTTATGCTAATTACTGCAATATGTTTCTTCTCCTCATCCAGTGTATTCCATATTTAAGCTAGATAGGATTACTAATTACCAATATGTTACCAGACAATATAAAAACACTTTTGCCCAGTGATCTCACCAGTAGTCAGGTTTCATGAACTGTTCAGCGTGTCCTTTCCTGTGGTTTCAGGTGAGGCATACCTGTTGGCCTCTATACAGTCAGATGTCTTCCTCATCAGTCTCAGGAGCTCCAGCCTGGAAGTTCTCTCCTCTGAAAAGCAGCCCATCCTCTCTCTGGATTATGACTGGAAGGAGCAGAAAGTGTACTGGATAAACATGGATGCTGAGGCTGTGATGTGGTCTACGCTGGACCAGAAGAGCAGAGGAACACTAATCCGAGGTGCAGCCTAACACCCAAGTGATCTAAGCATAACGTATATTTTTAAACACTGGAGTTGAAAAGACGAGGTTTTGGAATATTTTTTGTCCTTGTAGGTGTCAGGACGGAGTGTGTAGCAGTGGACTGGGTGGGGCGGAACCTGTACTGGACTGACAGAGCAGAAGGACAAATAAATGCTGTGAGGTTGGACAGTTTTAGGGCGGAGCCTGTGGTTATTCTGGACGATGACGTAGATGAGCTGCGTTCATTGGCCTTGCTGCCTCAAAAAGGGTAAAGTCTTACTATATAATAACGAAAAATTAGGCATGTTCTTACAGGTCGTGATTATAATTCATGTAGGCATTTTACAATAACGTTTTCCTGTGAATAACATGGTCACTGTATTTTTGCATCAGGCTGATGTTCTGGTCAGAAACGAGTGATGAAGCTCAGATCGAGAGAGCAGGGATGGACGGCTCAAACAGACGAGTGTTGGTGCGTCGTTCTCTGCACTGGCCCGTGGGTTTAGCAGTGGATCTGCTTCAGAACCGGCTCTACTGGACTGACGAGAAACTGCGCTGTATCGGATCAGCCACGCTGGATGGAGATGATGTTAAAGTAATTCTCAGCCACCTCCTAGTTCGATGAGCAGCTGTTAATTTGAGTGGTGTCTCTCAGATGATGATTTAATATCTGGTGGGTGGATTATTGTTTGCCTTGTTAATTCTGAGATTTATACATTCATATCTTGAAGATCCTGCAGATGATGGAGACTCTCGGTCCGTTCTCGTTATCGGTGTTTGGAGATTTCGTTTACTGGTCTGACACGCGCAGAGGAACCATCCAGAAAGCTCAGAAGGTGACGGGAAAGCAACAACTGGTTCTGCTCAAACGGCTCGACCGACCATTCGGTCTCAAGGGAAGTACCACTTCTGAGTCATCTAATGGGGGAATTAGATCTTCCTAGTTGCTATCTCATGTCTCCACATACAAGTTCAGCTCTGGTTTAAGATAAGGGTTTGGTTGCTCAATTACACAAGCACGGTGAAGAACTCGCCGGAGTGGCATTAGCTGCCTTTGCACTACAGCACTAGCTAAGAGGAACATTGTATGCTAGCCAGCTAATAGACCAAGGGAAGCTAGCTGGTGGGTTTCAGCAATTATGGAATGCTAACGGAAAGTTGGAGAGCACCAGCCAGCTAGGGGAACACTGGAGAATTTCTTGTCAGAAGATACCTATAAAACGAGTGTACCGTCTGTTTAAACAGGTGATTCATGCTTTGCTTCAGCCGAGTGTTGAGAACCCATGTGCCTTAAAGCGCTGCTCTCACCTGTGTGTCTTGGCACCTGGACTGAATGCAGTGTGTAAATGCCCACCTCAACTCCTGCTGGATGAGGACACACTGTGTTCCAAACCAGAAGACACCACCTTCCTTTTGCTCATGTCCCCTACTTCAATATCACAGGTACACGCACACAGATGTAGTCTTGTTGTAGAAATATTGTTTTCACTGTACGTTCACTAGACTTGAAGGTGAATCCTGTTGTATATGGATGTTTCAGGTCTATGTACACAGCAGGAGTTCAGGCGTTGGTCTTCATGACTGGCCGGAGCATCAGAGATTTGATCTCCCTGAAGCGAGGGCAGCTTCAGCGTTGGACCTGGTCCTGAAGGAGCAGGCGCTCTACATTCGGGACGCAGCCGCTGGTGCTGTGGGCCTGTTTAAACTGAAGGAGGCAGCAGTAACGTGGCGTGGGACGCTGTTTAAGCTGAGGAAGGGCACGATAGCAGCGATGGCTGTTGATTACATCACGCTGAATGTGTTCTGGAGCTCCAGAGATCAACCTGGAGTGTACGTGACCTCAGGGAATGGAATACACACTGCCCTGATCATTGAGGAAGGCATGGTGCGCTCCATCGCTCTGCACCCTCCAACAGGCCGGCTGTGTTTCAGTAATGCTGAGCTGCAAGGAACAGGAACGCGTCTGGAGTGCGCCCACATGGATGGAGCGAACCGCACTGTGGTTTGGGATGGAGCCGTTCGTCCGGTCTCACTGAGCCTCTCCAATAACGGGACCACGCTTTACTGGGCTGATACTAGTGAGTGTTCTCTACTCTTGTGTTGTACACCAGTTGATTTCTGTCAGGATTGTGTTCCAAAAAGCATGTTACTGTACTGAATATGTTAAAGTAGTGTACTGCTGTAGACTCCCATAAGTGGTGCACTGCTTTTACATACAGCACATACAGGATAATGGTTTATAAGTGAGGAATAAAACACGATGGGGTGTGCTGTTGGAGGAAAACGGTCTACGACGAGGTGATGCCCAACGTGAAGTGGAGTTATTGATACAGCACACATTTATTCCACTTCTACCTCTTAATGAATGAGATCCTGATTTCTAGCCTCTCGTTTTCCTCTCGGTTGAGGTTAAGACAAAAAAAAAGCACCTTGGTCATGTTAAGAAAACGAAAGCACACACACTGTTACATCCCTCTGTTGCATCTTCTCTTAAATGAAATCACGTTTCTTATGTGCAAGCTATTCTTCTGGGTTTGTCCTGCAGGTCTGGGACTCATCAGCTCCATTAGAATTGATGGATCTGAACAAAAAGTATTGAGAATTGAGGAGCCTATAGTGGCGTTCACTTTAGCCAACGACGTCCTTGTCTGGCTCACAAAGACTGGTACGCAATCCTTCATTTCCATTCTACTGATTTACAAATGTAACAGTTGAAGATCAATTCGATGCCATCGTGTCCTTGCAGATTCCACAACGTGCTGGTTCAGTGAGGATCATCAGACAGCGACGATGTGGTTTAAGGTGAAAACGGAAGTGCTGGATGTAAAGGCTTTCCGTAAACCCAGTCAGAACGGTGATCAAAGTTCTCGATATCTCTACACCCACTGTGTGTATAGGTCTAAATATGGACCTTTGTATACAATTATATCCACAATTTCACTCCCTTAGTGCATAAAATTAGCATTTGGCTTTGTCTTCATATAAACATCTACATGAAGACAAAGCCAAATGCTAGTTTATACAAATATAATATAAATACCAATGTATATTTTAATATATATATATAGATCTTCCAAAAGTGGCACAGTTTGTAGTATACTGATAAAAATATAGATCAGATTTACTGAATGTGCTTCAAGAAAGATATTAAAGGTTAGTAGCTCCATCTTTATATAACAGATGGACAAAATATGACCATTTGGTTTAAGAACGTCCTTATATAAAAATGCTGAACAGAGTTTCCACCCTAAACATAGTTTAGGTGTATCTAATGGATAATGTTTTTTTTTTTTTTAAATATATATATAAAGGATATGTTAATACAGAAGTGCAGAGCAGATTGATGTTCTTAACCTGCTGACGTCCACCGTCTCCTGCTGGGTTTTTAGGCACTAATTTGTGCTCCAATGGAAATGGCGGCTGCAGTCAGCTGTGCTTAGCGTTTCCCGGTGGAAGGACATGCCGCTGTGGGCGAGGTTTCCTCACCGCTAATGAGATGAGCTGCGTCGCCGACCCACGATGCCCATCGGGCACCAAGCCGTGTTTCCGTGGAGATGAATGTGTTCCCCTAGAGCAGTTCTGCGATGGTGATCCAGACTGTGCTGACGACTCGGACGAGATCTGTGAGGAAAAGTTTTTCAGAACATGGTGTTGAAATATTACGAAATCTGGCCAAGTGTCTTTAATACTATTTTGCAGTCTTTACTGAGGACTGTCCTGTCTCATTATCACTTGTCTCCTAGTGTAATGAAGCATGGAGCAATGTGAAGGGTGTTTTTTTTTTTATTATTTTTTTTGTGAAAAGAACTTTTGATCTGGCCATTTAATCCAAATTTGTCCTAAAAACATTTCTTTTTCTCCTTTTGGTTTCAGGTGTCCAAGACCAACCTAAATCTGCTGAGGGTGTTGAACCAAAAGTTCGTCCCAGCTCTACATCTCCACTTCCACCGTGGCCAAGAGCTTCTGATGGCCCTGTTTTATTCAAGAACAGAGGCTCCAGTAGTAATGTGTCTCCAAAATCCTCTCATCCATTTGTTCCTGATGTTCCCGTGGAGAGTCCTAAATCTCTCCGGCCCGACTCGGACAACATTAAGGTGGAAGGCGTGGACTCTGAATCGTGTGGGAAGAGGTTGTGTAACGGGAACGGCGAGTGTGTGTTGTTGGATGGGCAGATGACGTGCGAGTGTGTGTTGGGTTACGGAGGAGAGCGTTGCGAGCATGAGGTTGGAGGGATGATGCAGGGGCCGGTCATTTACGCCACCGTGGGGTTGGCTGTCGGAGTCATCGTCCTTGGAGTGATTGTTGGGATTATACAGAAGAAGAAGGCTGCAAATCAGAGGTGGATGATGTTACAGCTAATTATCTGCTGCATAATTCACTTACTAATTAGTTAATACAGGTTCTGAGAGCATCGCAGGTAAAATCAGTACTTTTACAACCATAATCAACTCTACTGGTAGTCATAGTAACAAGCAGCTTCAAAAACGGTAACATCCAGTGATTTTATTTTGCTTCTGTTATTGTGATAAATCCTTTTTGTCTTTTAAAGGAAATTAAATCATGAAACCAAATTTTAAAATGTGTTGTTTTGCCAGTTTTTACAAGAAACTTAAACATTTTAAATTGGTTACATATTATAATGTCCAGTGCAAATAATTTTGTCTCTTAAATATTGAAGTTCAGCTTCTCTTACATCATTAATTAAATTCCTTTATTGGGATCTTATACAGTGTGACCGAGAATAATCTTAAATCACATTAAGTCTAAAACTAGTTTTAACCAGAAGGTATGGTTGTGATCAACACCAGTCAAAACGATTAACAAGTGTGTGTTTGCAGGCAAGCAAGACCGATCGTGAGGGAAACGAGTATGAGAGATCTGTCGCCCCGAGCCGAGACCTCACCCACACAGAAGAACAGCAGGTCAACAGATCCCGAGAACCCCGAGGTCTGCTAAAGATTTTAAAAAAAACAACTTGATTTTCTCAAACTTCTCTGCTGGTGTGTTTGTGCTTTCAGTCTAACTCTGATTTCCTCTCAGCCACAGGATGTGATGTCATCAGGGGATTAAGTCATGTCGAGCTTTCCTGTGCAGCGTCTTAGCGTGAAATAAAGTTGCTGCTGTTTGAGCACTGCTTTGAAATTTATTTGACATGTTTGTGCTAGTTTGCCTGAAATGTTGGTTCTGGCAGATTTGCTCATGCAAACTTAAGATTTGTTCAACAGTGCACTAAAAATGTGCTTGACGTTTGTTGCAAACCCATTGGTGGGGACTGAAACGCCTCCATCCAAACTTCAGCCTTTCTCCTGGTAGCCATTTCACCAACAAATGACAACAGTACTGTAAAGAAAAACATTTCCAATAAGCGTTAACATTTTTAAACCACCCTGTAGATCTAAACCCTTGAATAATGTGGACCATCTTCACTCAATTTTTTTATATTACTTACAGAAAATGTGTGTTCCAGTAAGAGGTATTAGGAACATGAATTATTAATGAAGAGGTTAAATCTTAAATATTTAACAGCTGCATACTGGAGTCAGTAAAATGTACAGGTCTCATTGTGTCCAATTTCAATAGGAAATATAACTGGCAAACTTGAATCTAATATGGTAGAAGAACTGGTCTGCTCATGGTTGAGAGGAGGTTATGAAGTTCGGATTTTCCAGCAGGAACACATGCCTTCTTCCCAGGACTGGAATGGCATTAAGGCTTCAGTATATTTTCTATATTAATGAAATGATACTCCAGAATTGTAGAACATAATCATTTTAAAACCACGGAAGCCCAGAGGTGAAGAGGAACTAGCACGGTTGTACAACCGATGACTTTAATTAGGCGATAATGGATGGAAATTAAGCACATTATGGTTGTTTTAACAAACAAGCTGTAGTGTTGGAAGGAAATGACTTTTAAAAGTCTGTAAAGCACTAAATGAGCTGAGATTTAAATTTTTTATTGCAGTTTGTGTTCAAGTCCCTGGCAGTGATCCTCACATTTCAGATCCTGGTGAATGAACACAATTCTTAATATTTGATGATAATAGCTATAAAGATTAATAACCAGTGCTGTATTCTACATTATATATATATATATATATTTATTTATTTATAAATCAGGCCTTTTCTAAAGGCTCTCAAGTCAAATTTTGAACTTAAAGCAATTTAGCTAGCTATTAACAGTCCTCGTGATATCTTAATATATTTACATAAACAACAGAAAGCTAGCTCTTAGCATGGCTTGTGCAATTTGCTCATAAACACATCATGGACACGAACTATAAAGACTACAAGCTATAGTAAATATTTATACACATTTAATATTTAACCATCTCACAAACTGAAACGAATTAAAGGGACATTAAACTGTTAAGGAAGGAATGAAAACGAGGGAAAAGAAACCGACGGTCGCTATTTTGTCCCATAGACTTCAATAGAGATGGCTTGTTAGCATCCAGGCTAACACATTGTAATATGAATATTAAAACTGTAAACAAATAAATACATACATAATGATAGAAATATCGTGTGTTGGGAGGTTTTGTAAGTGCTCTGCTGTCTCTAATGTTGATGTAACTCACCTTTAATGTTAGGAGAAACAAGAAAAGTAGCGTTCTCTCCGTTATTTTCCTGACAAGATTGTGCTTCACCTAGCAGGAGGACCTGACCCAATATGATGGGTCAGGTATCTAAAGGGTTTTAATTCTATATAGATACACGTACATTTATTATTTTTTCAGATGTTTTTAATCCAAAACCACTTAGATGTGAGTCACAATCCAATCCAAGCATCGAGCTAAACAGGTGGCTAATTTTCTAACTCAAGGTTCCACTCTTTATTTACCTCACAATCTTAATGACATTGAATAAAAATATTTACATTTACTTTATTTACACTGAATAAGTTAACTTATAGAATGTGTGAAACAACGTAAACACCTGCTTCTTTGATCACTTAACACTTCTATATTTTCCATTACATCAGACCTACATGCTAAAGGAAATTTCACAGGAACACATGAAGCATCCAGTGATGGCCAAGTTCTTGTGGTTCTCCACCTGGTTCCTCTAGGAATCTGGATTGAAGAACCCTAAAAAGCGGGGATGGGTTATGTTCAAAATGACCTCCTTCAGATGTTCCTTACAGGAAACCCTGATAAACCATTATAAAATGGAACGTACAGGTCTAAATGTACATGAAGTAAAGCCCATTACTGATCTGTACTGTTTATTCGTTGCGTCCCGTGTCAAGTTGGTCGGTTTACTCACTGGTGATGAGTTTATAATAATAACAACTACACTGTTAGCTTAGGGTTTTTTGTTTGTTTGTTTGTTTGTTTTTTTATTAGCAGCACTGATTCCAAGGAACTGATATATCAATAGAAGGCTGGATCCCAAGATCTCTGTGATTTATTTCCACACAATTTATATACAGCACATATTGTAATATTATTAGCCAGCCCTATGTGAAATTTGCACCATCGTGACTGCAACATGACACTTTTTTGCATTCTAAGGCAGAGGAAATAACATCGCATCATCTATTACAGAGCGAGAACAATGGAGCTGAATGAGAAACCCAAACTCAGAAATTAAATACAGAAATGAAGTTTTGGTGAGCCATGCTCGCACATCTTTCACAATAAAAACAAACAAACAAAAAGAACTACAGTCTGTGAAGAAATAATGATATAAAACAGAACACTGACATCAAACATCGGTGAGCAGGAAGCGGAGAACAAAAAGAAGTGTAGGTCTCCATCTTAGGCTGAGCAGGATGATTTGGTTAATGATGGAGCTGTCTGAAAGACAGAGAGGAGGTAGAAAGAAGGGAACAGAAAATGAGAAGTTGGAGGAGAAGATGAGAGGAGTGGAACTGATGTATTTTAGGCTCGGTTTGTTGTTGATCAGAAGCTGGTTCAATCCTGCGAGGTGTTATAGGAGCCACAGCCACTGCACTTCATCCCCAAAATGTGGAAATCTACAGTACAGCGGTTCTGACAGTCGTTGCACAGGATCTGCGCACACACACACACACACACACACACACACACACACACACACACACACACAAGGAGGGAATGAAAGCTGTTTCATTAAACACAATGTAAAATCGAAACACATCTGTAATCCTGTTGTCCATCACTCACTGCTCTCAGACCCTTAAATGACACAATTCTTTTTTTTTTTTTTTTTTTTTAAAGATGCTAATGATGTGTTCCTCATGTGAATGGGTAAAAAGAACTTGTGTACTAGCTCACAAGGCTGAGGCTTGTGAACTCAACTGAGAGTGAGTCTAGAGAACATCACAGTGAAGTGAAAGTAACTGCTACCAGAAGCAACTGTGGCTTTCACATGCTGCATCTTTTCCCCCTTTGATGAATCGACTTTTCTCTCAGGAACATGTGGCAAAAATTTTCAGATGTCCCTCATATTGATGTAGCAAGAGGCCAAAAATCGTTACTGCGCTGACACGCTGATGAGTCTGCAGTAACACCTCAGTGTGCACCAACACTGCGATTAGCGAGTACCTTTACTTTCCGATTGTTGAACTCGGGTGGCATGGGCGACTGAGCGATCTCTACATCTCTCTCCTCCCAGTACTCCTCCATGTTTAACGCTGAGTGCATGCAGAGAGGACACCGATACGCACTGAAACACACACACACAGGAATGACTACAAGAATTATAGACATCAGCTAATGGTATTATGATATATTATTGCAGTACAGACCAGCTCTACGTTGTCTAACACACACACACACACACACACACACACACACACACACGACTTACCCGTTTCTGCACATTAGCTCGAAGCATGTCCTACAAACAAACACAAGAAACACTCCAATCATGCACACGGCCGTGTAGAAGTGTATAAACACACAGGTTTCAGCACTAAACTCCAACATGTTCTTCTCTACAATAATCACCATAAACAAGTGTTTTTTGTGTGTGTGTGTGTGTGTGTGTGTGAGTGTGTGTGTGAGTGTGTGTGAGAGTGTGTGAGAGAGAGAGAGAGAGAGAGAGAGAGAGAGAGAGAGAGACACACAATCATGTTGAACGTGAGAGTGTTGTGTGTATCTATGAGAGGTCACCCAGTGAGTGTGTGTTTGAGAGGTAAGGTGCTGAATAAAGCACGTGACTCTGACTTGTGCAGCAGGTGACCGCAGGGCATGACGTGAGCGCCGATCCTGGACGTGTGAATATCCTCCATACACACAGGGCAGTCCTGCCTCGACACGTTCTCCACACACTGACGTCACAAAAAACAGTCACGTCAATAACAAGTCTGCATTTATATTATCCAACTCAGCTACAGGCGATTAGCATCAAGAGGTTTTTCTACCTTGTGTTTGCCCAGGAGATCGTTGGCTAAACACAAATTACACTTCTCACAGTGGAAGAACTTCTCTCTCGGGCCGATCCTACAGCCAAGAGGGGCCAAAAAAAAACACTTATTATAAATATGTTCACATTTAGGTAGATTTAGAAGCTCATCAGATACGTGCTGTTTACACGCCTGCAGCAATATTCAGTCTGTTGCAGAAATCAGTGAAAAGTGCATTCCTGAGCTTCTGAAGGATTCACAAAGCCGCTGAGAGTGAAACATGACGACACACCAGCGTTAGAGCTCCTCTCACCTGCAGATGCCACACGGCTGACAGTGGAACTGCTTCTTGTTTTTATCGTAGAGGTGACAGATATCGCAGTAATACTCGCTGAACGTCACTCCACAGCGCCGACACGCCTGCTGAGCCTGGAAAACAGAGACGGCTTCCTCACAACCATCACTGTTCTAAAACATGCTTTAGACACTCTGTGTGTGTGTGTGTGTGTGTGTGTGTTTAAACACTTCAGATGAGCTTCACCTCTTGGACAGAGTCGCACATGGCGCATTTCACCTCTCTGACCTGAAACCGGTCCATTTTGTGATTCTCCTCATCATCATGGCAGAGACGACACACGTAAAACTTCTCACAGCAGGGAGCCTGGACACACACAGAGAGAGAGAGAGAGAGAGAGAGAGAGAGAGAGAGAGAGAGAGAGAACACACACACACACACACACACACACACACACACACACACACTTAATGACAGGACTGTATTTCTGCATTAGTGTTACTCTGATTCATCATGATGTAATGATGTATTCGTAATTCACGTTATCTATAACGACAAAAACGGTTTTATAACCAAACTGAAGAAAAACTCTATTATTCTAAATATAAATTTCAGTTTTTACTTTGTCCTTGATCATAATAATAAATAAAAATAAACAGCGCTACCATGTAAACAAGCTAGATAACTATCCAGATTACAAGTTCTCTAATCTTATATTCCACTGCAAAACGCTTATATCACACATTTACGGCTTTGACATTAAACATGTATATATGTTTAAATACCTGTTAAATATACAGAGTAAAAATAAATAAATATAACGCACTTTTAACAAACATTTGCGGACATAATGCTGACATCCTGCTGCTGTGGCCGCCATATTGCCTTCAAAAGCGCCGAACTTTATTTAAACTACAGACACACAGCCAACACTGTACCGTCTAAATCATACTCAATATCTTATTTACTTTATACACTCATTTATCAAGTAGAAATTCTACACATGCAAAGTATATTTCTGACAGAAAAACTTTTTACAAAACTTTTACATTTTAAAACATTTAAAATGTTGGCGAATACATTTGATTTAGAACTATAATACTCATGCATCACATATATTTATCTTTCATAAGAACTGAATCAAAAGTAAAAATATATATATTTTCATGTATTTTCATAAATTTTCACATTTACCAGGTTTTATTACAGAAATTATTTTAGTTATCTTTCACGTCCGCTCCGCTAGAGGGCAGCAGTGTGTACACAGCGCCGGGGGGGGGGGGGGGGGGGGGGGGGGGGGGGGGGGGGGGGGGGGGGGGGGGGGGGGGGGGGGGGGGGGGGGG
>CM074939.1:221213-224071 GCA_037576815.1 Pangasius larnaudii | reverse complement strand
CATCACCTTCATCACCATCAATACCATCATCACCATCATCATCACCTTCATCACCATCAATACCATCATCACCATCATCATCACCTTCATCACCATCATCATCACCTTCATCACCACCATCATCACCAACAATACCATCACCAACATCACCATCATCATCACCATCACCACCATCACCATCACCATCAATACCTTCATCATCATCATCACCACCATCAATACCATCACCACCACCATTATCATTATCAATACCATCATCACCACCATCACCTTCATCACCATCATCATCACCATCATGCCTGTGTGATGTAAACGCAGAAGCGTGAGATGTTGCTCTCACCGGATCCTGTGCTGCGTAGTCAGATCTTTCTTCTCATCGTCAGTGGTCTCAGGACAGAACACGCTCTTATAGAGGCGGGTCATGATGTACTTCTCCACCTGGTCCATCACTCGCTCCACCTTCTCAGAGGAACCTAAAAAAGGAGAACAACATGTACGTTTGCGTTTATGGCAGACTTACAGAAGTCTCTATCAATAAGTACGTCCTGATGCTGGTTCACTAGGTCACTGGCTAATACTGTCAGTAACACACACACACACACACACACACACACACTTCCTGTGTAACTGTTTACCTTTAAAGTGAGTGAGGAGACGGTCAGACATGTTCTGGTAGAAATCCTGCACACACTCTGAGAGCTCGTCAGCGCCGAGGTCCTGCAACATCAACACACGGGTTTGAACAAGCAGCTTCCAGGTCCATTATCCAATCATCTTCATTATACAGCTCCATGCAGCCCCTGGCCTTTCCATTCCACACACACACACACACACACACACACACACACACACACACACACACACACACCTTTTTATTGCCCATGCTCTCCACGAAGGCTCGGCTCTGTTTGTGAATTTCTCGTCCCGGTTTCAGACTCTTCAGGAAATCCACAAACTCCCTCGACACCTGATCCGTCTCCACACTCGACTGGCGCACAAACGACGGACTGTGGGACTTCGCCTCGTGGCTCTCTGACACACACACACACACACACACACACACACACTTGTAAGAAGGCCACATGTCGGTGTATTTGATCCTGAAATCTAAAATTACTACAAAAAGATTCACGATCACAAAATCTCCTGCTGCGAATAATTCAAAAATATGGCATATATTACATACCCAACCCCCCCCCAACGCCTCTCCCCCCACCCACACTTCATTTACTTTTATATTTTATTATTATTATTGTTGAGTTTATTCTTTATTTTTTAAATATTCTATTTACTTCACACACCCACCTCTGAGCCTGGAAACCAGAGCTGTCCATCACAAACATGATGATGGGACGCAAAGACACACAAACGAACGGAGCGACACATTACATGTGTTATTATATGATTACACACACACACACACACACACACACACACACACACACACACACACACGCAGAGTAAACTGAGACAGTAAACAGGCTGATGGTCAGCAGCTAAAAGCGGAAAAAAGCACGATCTACATCTACTCTCACCATTTCGTTTTATTTTTCATCATTAATGCCAGAAATCTGGGCGGCGCTTTAATCGATCGCGCGTCTCGCGTCGGCGTCCTGCTGGGCCTCAGACTGAGCATCATGGGTTTTTAGAGAATCTAGAGCTTCTCTACAGTTTTAGCTGCTGTGCATCACACAATCTACCTTTAAGGAAGAAGTACAGTTTTGAATCCAGCTAGTTTTACACACTTCACACAGGAAGTCAGGAGACACGGCACTTCCTGTCGGTTTCCCAAAACCACTGTAAACCAACAGCTTCAGCTCTACTCACTTCACATCACGTTCCCGCTGCGTGCGGTGGTTCTGGGAAAGCGAGAGGGTCGTGATAAGTGGTGTTAAGTGGTGTTAAGAGGTGTTAAGTGAACAGCACTCAGGAGTGTTGTCTGAAGGGAAGGGGGCGTGGCCACGGCCTCTCCGGTTACCTTCAGTCGGAGAGCCGATCTCCCACGAGTGTGTAAAAATACCCTTCAGATCTCGCAGCAGCGTCTCTCCGTGACTCTCCCTCCTGCCCTGCACCTTCTCTCCTCTCTCCCTCTCCCTCTCTCTCTCTTTCTCTCTCTCCTCATCCCTCTCTTTCTCTGAGGGACACCAGGACACACCCAGAGTGAGCAAAGGGGGCGGGGCAAAGGGAGGAGTAGCAACGAGAATGAAGAAGAAATTGAAGAGAAAGGAAAAAAAAAAGAAAAGAAAGAAGGAGAAAGGAGCATCAGAAGAGAAGAGGTACAGAGGATGGAGGGAGAGAGAGAGAGAGAGATGGGATATAGAGGATGGACAGAGAGAGAGAGATGGGATATAGAGGATGGACAGAGAGAGAGAGAGAGAGATGGGATATAGAGGATGGAGGGAGAAAAAGAGAGAGAGAGAGAAATGGGATACAGAGGATGGAGAGAGAAAGAGAGAGAGAGAAAGAGAGAGATGAGATATAGAGGATGGAGGGAGGGAGAGAGAGGGGGGGATATAGAGGATAGAGAGGGGGAGAGAGAGAGAGTGAGAGAGAGAGACAAATGGGATACAGAGGATGGAGAGAGAGAGAGATGAGATATAAAGGATGGAGGGAGGGAGGGAGAGAGAGAGATGAGATATAGAGGATGGAGAGGGAGAGAGAGAGAGAGAGAGAGAGAGATGAGATATAGAGGATGGAGGGATAGAGAGAGAGAGAGAGATGGGATATAGAGGATGGAGAGGGAGATGAGATATAGAGGATAGAGGGATAGGGATAGAGAGAGAGAGAGAGAGAGAGAGAGAGAGAGAGAGAAATGGGATACAGAGGATGGAGAGAGAGAGAGAGAGAGATGGGATATA
>CM074939.1:201213-218713 GCA_037576815.1 Pangasius larnaudii | reverse complement strand
TATATTTATTATTATTATTATTATTTATTATAATTTACTGAGATTTATAACAATTATCAGCACATGCCTCTAAATCCAACTCATAAACATGTTGAACATTAAAAACGCCTCATTTCAGAGCAGGTGGGATGAGAAATGGCTTTTCAAGTGCAATTAAAGTGCAGCTTTACAGATGAATTTCTAGCAATTAAAAAAAATTCATTAACATGATCACAGTATAAAGAACATTTTGGTTTTCAAAATGAACTTACCAGCATTTTTTGTGAAGTTGACTGAAAGTAGCCAGAAACAAATAAAAGAAAAAAAAAGGCAGAAAGTAAGAAAATTAGGCCTAAAGTCTAACAGAGTGACATCACAGCTGTAAGAGGAACAACGGTGCGTTCACGCCGTGTCGGAAAACATCTTCCCAATGACCTCATCAGCAGCAGAGCAGCGACGCCGTGAGGCTGAATCCCAATGTAATCGTTCGCGCCAGTGTGGTTGCCATAGCAACAACTTGTCGGGAGAGACGATCGGCTCAGCGTTTGCGATTCTGACACGACGTGAACGCACTACTACATCTCATCAGGATGGAATGCAGGGGTGTGTGTGTGTGTGTGTGTGTGTGTGTGTGGTCACCTTGCGTCCATCGCTGGCGTGACAGTTAACGTTGAGTGGCGTGAGAAGAGCCATCAGCTTATCTTCGTTCCCACTCCTGAGGAGGAAACACACACACACACGTATACACACACGTACACACACACACACACACACACACAGTTACAAAACACGCACATGGGATAATAAATCACTGAACTTCTGTTTCCGTGTGAAACACACTCACCTCGCTGCCTCCAACAGCTCGTCCTTCTTATACTCACCTGCAACACACACACACACATACACACACACATACACATACACACACACACACACACACACACACTTACTTACTTACTTAAAGGTGAGATCAGAATAAAAGTGTGTGTATATGTATGTGTAAGCACTCTAAATGTGTGTGTGTGTGTGTGTGTGTGTACCAGTCAGCACACTCTTGGCTGAAGGGTCTGC
This sequence comes from Pangasius larnaudii, assembly GCA_037576815.1. Taxonomy (NCBI): domain Eukaryota; kingdom Metazoa; phylum Chordata; class Actinopteri; order Siluriformes; family Pangasiidae; genus Pangasius; species Pangasius larnaudii. The sequence goes on along the minus strand of CM074939.1, from coordinate 217,663 downwards.
CAGGTCCAGAGCTGATTTGCCGTCTGTGTTTCTGATGTTGGGGTCAGCGCCATGCTGGAGGAGGACTGAAACACACACACACACACACACACACACACACACACACACACACACTCATTAAAATCACACATCTACAGGTACATCATCTGTCTACAGCAACGGATCACAGTCTCCGCCCCCAGTGTCCCCGTAACCAATCAGACTACAGTTTACTACAGAATCATTACCTCTCTCTCTCTCTCTCTCTCTCTCTCCATCTGTCTGCCTCTCTTTCTTTCAGTCTATTACAGAAACATTAACTCTCTCTCCTCCTTGGTCTCTCTCGCGCTATCTGTTTCTCCCTCACTTTCTGTCTCTCTCTCTCTCCCCATCTCTTTTTGTCTGTCTGTGTCTCTCTCTCCACCTGTCTCTCTTTACATCTCTCTCTCTCTCCTCCTGTAAGTGCGGTGTGAGAGCGTCCTCACCGATACACACGTCTATCTTGCCCTTGATGGCGGCCTCGTGCAGCGGTGTGTAGTTCCAGTTGTCGCGGGCGTTGGGGTCGGCACCCTGACACAGTAACACACTCACCACCTCCGCGTGACCGAACGAACACGCGTTGTGGAGAGGAATGAGACCGCCGTCATCCCGCGCGTGAACATTCGCTCCTGTGCGCAGGAGATGCTCCACCACGTCCTTACGACCAAAACCTGCAGCGCACACACACACACACACACACATACACACACACACACAGTTACACCCCGCATGTGTTACTGACCACACACACACACATCACAATCTGAGATAATAATTCTCGTTACTTCCTCATGAATCCTGCAGTAAAATAAATCAGATATGAGACAGAAAGATCATCACTACGCTGCTGAAGCTCCATTCTGACATCATTACGCCGGACCAATCAGTGACCTGCACCGTTTATCGCTCCGCCCACACGCCCATATTCGGCAACAACGATGCAACTCACTCAGAAATGAGAAATAATTTAAAAAACTCTTCTGCATTTACCCACAAAACAGAAAGATCATCACTACAGCTGTGCAGTAAAACCTGTTATACTGTACGCACTGGATTTATTTTCCTGTAAACGTGTTCAGAGAGACGATACGACGAGCTCTTCAGCGGGAACTTATTTTATTATAATCATCTTTTACTGCCTCACAACACTGTTTCATACGTTTTTCATTTTCCTTTTCCCTGGAAATACGATTCTTAAACACGAGCAGACGCTGGACAGAAGGAAGAGGAGTGAAGTCAAATATTAACATGACGTACAGAATGATTATTAAAGCACATGCAGTGTGTTTACTGTGTAAATCTCTAACTCACAGCTAAATACGAACACTGTGTAACATCACACTGCATCACACAACTATAATAATATAATAATAATAATAATAATAATAATAACGTAAGAGTGAATTAGACACTTGTACAGGATTCTCACTGGAACTGCTGTATGATTCCTACAGCATTTATCTTTATATCTGTAGGAATCCTAAAGGTGCACTTTTCCACTGACATTTTATTATTTTTTCCTCTAAATAAAGCTGCTGTATGAATGTTTCCTGAAGTTTACTGTAGTTTGCTGGAAAACAAACCTGTGCTAATGTTTCAGTGCATTTAAGCTTTAGCTAAAAGTAATGAACTGTTTATCTGTTTCAGGAATTATTAGTAATTAAAGATCAATACGGAATAAGATGTTTACAGGACTGTTTCCTAAGATTTATACACATATATGTAAATTAATAGTAGCATAAAATACTCTGATTTTAAAGGAAATGTTTAAGGATTTCCAATAACAGGACATTATTTCCAGTAAACTACACGAAGAAGTGCAATAAGATGCTTCAGGATAAACTGAAGGGCTAAGCTAAGTGCTAAGCTAGGTGCTAAGCTAGGTGCTAAGAGTGTAAACAGAGCTTATTAGCGCTTATAAACGCGCTATAAAGCGACCTGCGGCGAAGTGGAGCGGAGTGGACTTCCTCCCGGACACGTCCTTAGCGTTCACGTTCACCGAGTCCACCAGCCGCTTGACCCGGGACACGTCTCCGTTCCTGCAGGCCTCGAACAGCTCCCGGAACGCTGCCCCGACTGCGCCGCTCTCCTCCCCCGCAGCGCCGGCGCCCTGAGCGCACACAGCCGCAGCGGGGCGGCCCGGGGAGGCCGCGGGAACCGCCGCCGCCTCCTCCACTGCCGCCGCTGCCGCTGCGCTCTCCGCCGGACTCACATCCGCCGAGTCCGGGCTCGCTGAGGGAGTCTCCGGGGTCGGGGAGGCGAGCGGGGCGCTGCGCGGGGGAGAAGGCAGCGCTCCGTGATGCTGAGACGAGCGACGGGACACCGCCATCTTTACACCCGTCTCCCTCACCGTGTCAACAATAAACAGCTGGAGCTGCCTCACTTCCGGTTAGGAAGGGGGGGACTTCCGGTTTAGGAAGCCTGGTGGTTCAGTGTAACATTGACATGGAGAGAAGAGGCTCTCTCTCTCTCTCTCTCTCTCTCTCTCTCTCTCTCTCTCTCTCTCTCTCTCTCTTTCTTTCTTTCTTATGTATATAACATTTTTCTCTTCTGTTCAAAGGGTCTGAATTTAATCCTAACATTTATTTCTTATTAATATTAATCTCTCTTTAAATACAAGTCAGTCCAGAAAGTTTTCACAGTGAGACAAAAACAAAATAAATGCTAAAATCACAGACTCTGAACAGATGACTGGAATTTACTACACGCACACGCACACACACACACACGCACACACACACACACACACACACACACACACACACACACAGTCAGGTTACTGTAACTTTTCCTTTTTTCCCACTGAAATGTTTCTCTTTGTTTTTTTATTTCTATTTGTGATGTCAAAAGATCTGATTTATCTGTTTTTTTTTTGTTTTTACAACACAAAAGCCTGCAGTATTAACAGGGGTGTGTAAACTTTTTATATCCACTGCAAATATAAATGTAAATGTATTTTGTAAAACATATTGTGCTGTAAATTTTCACATGTGTATTTTTTTATTACATTTTAAAATGATGATGTATTTTTGATGTTGTTTCCCCGTAAAGCAGAGCATTTCTGTGGACTATTATTTTGAAATATTAATATTTTCTGCTCAACACGAACAGAAGCCAATCCGAATGTTTGTGACATTTCAGTAAAAGTGAGTGAATTACGTTAGAATTGCATTTACATTTGCATCTCTGTTCGGTTTTAAATAAGGAGTCATTGTGTTGTTGTAACAAGACAGTTGTGTATATGGGAGTAGAATTAGACTGAAAACGAAATAATCCCTGTGACACATCGCCTGAACACTGAACACAGACTTCACACTCTGCGTGTGATGGCATGCACATAAACACTGTGCTCCAGGTTGCTATGGAGACACTAACAAACCTCACTTCCGGTCTGAGCAGCGTGGATTTGCAGCACTACACACACAGTTACACAGTTGTACAGTTTATATATGAGCTGCATGGAGGAGAAGTTCGTGCTGAGTGATAGTGTTAGTGTGTGTGTTCTGTAAGCAGTGTGTGTTAGTGTTAGTGTGTGTGTGTGTGTGTGTGTGTGTGTGTGTGTGTGTGTGTTACACCATGCCCATTTCTTCAGGTGCTACAGGAGTGAGTCAGAAGCAAGGCTCCTACTTAAAGAGGTGAGGGTTTGTCACCACACTCTGTGTTAAAGTGCAGTTCTGGGGATTTAAGCTGAATGAATATTTCACTGTGAGCTCCACATCTTGTGGATTGTAAATGTGGAGCTTCAGTTTTTATTATTTACGAGGCTGAAGTGGGAGTTTTGATCTTAGCTTCTTAGGGAACTGTTGAATGTTGTTGCAGATGCGGGATGTGGCCTGTAGGGGGCACTCTAATGTTACTGACCCCCACTCTTTAGTCTATAACTGCACTCTATTACATATTGAGGCCACTTACATTTACATCTACTGTGACCTGATCTCATTTTCTGTTGTTATGACAAACCTTTATCTAAGCATATATATATATAATCATGGTGATTGAATCACTGAATCAATCATTAATTCACTTCATTTAAGGTGTCATAAATTGTCTGAACTTTAATCACTGAATCATTGAATCATTTTATAAAACTGATATGACTCTTGTCCAAACCATTATCATAATCTTACCATGTCTTATAGTTGAATATGTTTATAAAACCAAAAAAGGCATGATGTGTCATATTAAACCTGATCTGTAATTTCTGCTTTAAAGTTACTCATCATGTTGTTTAAAACTCCTACTTCCTGATCTGAACCAGCGCGTAAAGGGTTTAAACATCTCAAATACTCAGAAATAAGGGGTACTTTACTCGCAGTCCCGGACCGTGTCCTGTTTACTCCCGTCCGCAGGTACCTCGGTAGTCTTCCTCAGGAGAAGAGGAAGGTTCTGGAGAACTCTTTGGAGGTGATGTGTATGACATGCTGTAACAATCAGAAGGTTCGGATGGTGATTTGTTCCCTGCAGCTCTTCAGTGTTTGTCTCTTTAACAGGCTGCGTGTGTTTCTGAAGCAGCTGGAGACAAAGTGGAGGATCTGCTAGAAGGAGGTACATCTCTGCAGACTTCACCAGGTGTATCACAGTGTTACTGAGGTTTACTGGGATTGTTCTCTCTGTGTGTGTGTGTGTGTGTGTGTGTGTATTTCAGGTGTGCACAAGGAGAAACACTCAGAGGAGGGTCAGAGTGGAGAAGGAGATGCAGATGATGAAAAAACAGTTTCCAAAAAGTCTTCAACATGCACTGTGTTATAACACACACACACACACACACACACAGCATTAGTTGTGCTGGAGCAATTCTGAGTCACAGTCTACTGTGAGCTGTTGGAGCGTATTGGGGCTTTTGCTCAGCACTGTTCATCAGTCGTCGTGTTTAGAGATGAAGCAGCGGAATCCTCATGTAATGGTGCAGTTCCAGCGATGACACGTGGTTCAGTTTGATTCATTAAAAAAAATGCAGGGAATCAGAGTATGATTTATTGATTCTGTGAATACTGAGATAATAAAATGGAGCCCTAAATTCCATCATTTCATCATTTTATCCTTTAGCACTTCATGAGCTTCGCCTGATCTGTCTGTAATTTAAACACTGCAGGAGTCAGTAACACCACATACACATACACAGTATAAACACACTCATGTAACTGTCTATCGACTCAAAGTTACACAAAATAGAAGTTTTATTTTGGTTTCTTTTATACAATCCAGAATACAAAAACATATGTACATTTCCATTTACACTATATATTTACAGCAGCCACTGTGTGGTAAATCTGCATCATAATGCACACGTCACTGAGCACATGGATTAGAAAGGGTTTTAAAATGCTATACGAGTGTGAGATTTCGGGGAGGGAGGGACGGAAGGGGGACGTCTGTGTGTTAATGTTAAGCGTGCTTTTAGTATTTCTTTTCAAACACTTGTTAGAGAAACTCTTTTGTAGTGTGTGTAAGTGCTCTTCTCTGTTTTGATCATGATGGTGATGATGATGATGATGGTGGGATGAAGCAGGAGCATTGCAGACATTTTGTCATTCATTATCTGATTCCAAACTGAACTGCTTCTGTTTCATTACAGCCTGTAACTCAAATCCCAAATCCTGAAGTTTACAAAAGTGAACGATGTGTCAGTCACAGAATGAGACATGCTTTGTAAACTTGTTTTTTTCCAGTAATTATGTTGCTAGTGTTGCACACACAGTGTTACTAGATGTATAACTAAACATTAATAAAGTAAACCAAACTGTGCAATCTCTCAGGCTGATTAAACGGGTTCACTGTTTATCCGTAAACGCCTCAGTAACAGGGCTAAATAACCTCAAGGCAATGATGAGTGAAATGCAATATAAAGGAACTCATCTTATGAGTGTTTTTCTCATTCACAGTGTGCGTTAACCCTTTATGGCTTTCCATAATTAATAATAAAACATGACAGAGTTTAAAGGACAAAAAAACAGCTGGTTCACAGCAGAAATAATAATAAAAGTGTCATGTTCACTGGGGTTAATTCCCCCTGGACCTTTAGTCCTTTATTTGCTCTAGTCTTTTCCTGTCCTGTTTGTTTATTAGTTGTTTAACTATTAAAGACACACTGCACTTGCATCTGACTCCCTGGATTTCATGGCAGAAATATACTAGTGCAGTTAGATCAAAAATAAAATCGGCTTCCCTGATCATGCTGTTCATATTGATCATGCTGTTCATATTGATCATGCTGTTCATATTGATCATGCTGTTCATATTGATCATGCTGTTGATATTGAAGTTCGTGTGCGCTAGAACATCGTTCCCCCTGGACGATCTGGTCCGGTTTTGCATTATACTTTTCCCAGCGCTCTATGATTGCGTCCAGCTCTGGCCTTTTCAGACTCCACCACTCTCCGATTGTGTCCTGCTCCAAGATCTCCCTGCCCTGTAAAATCTCATCCATTTCTGCCTTTTTCCTCTTCAACAATTCCACCACTGGGATATCGTTCAGGCTCTTGCAGCTCGGAGATGTTCTCATTGATTCAGTTCTGTACCGCTGTATGAGTCTGTCCACCTCTAGCATCTGCCTCATCCACTGTGCCACTTCTGCATCACTGTTCGCTCTCCGCCGGGCATGATCCAACTCCGTCACTGATTCGTTTAGTTTAATCTGTAAAATATATATTGAATATAAACAGTGTGAGTGAGCTTTATAAAGAGAAACTAAACAGACACTCATGTTCAGTGTGTTTTCACAGGAAATCAGTTTACCTGTAGAAGGATGAGTGCATTTACAGCTAGTAAACATTTGAAGATGAAATAGTTAACCATTCCTTCATAGTGCTGGTGTGATTATTACTGTACTGTCAAAAACTGTGAGCTTTTTACTGCACTTCCACATCACCAGCCTGAAACAATGGAAGCGTGGTGTGATGCAGGACGCGCCATGGCGTAGGTCAAATCACACTTGTAGATTGTCTACTGAATATTGTTCATATATATTCATTCATTCATTTTTAGTCGTCTCTGTGATAGCAACTTTTCTGGAACATTAAGCTCTAGCATCCTCCTTTCACAGCTGCACACACACACACACACACACAAAAAAAAGCCTATGGTGCTGTACATCTTCATTACTTACAGCTTCCTCCAGGACTGCTTTTTCCTGCTTCAGACGCTTTACATGCCAATTCTTCAGCACTGACACTGCTCCCACAATAATTATGATCAGCAGCAGTATCCCCACCGTCACTCCATACACCCAATGACTCACCGGCTTTCCTACTGGTTCTGGCTGGACCACTGTAACATTAAAGGCATTAAAGGTACATTTGGTATGATTTGTCAAAATTTGACAAGAGTACATCTCTAGTGGTTATGTAGTTGGAGTTGAATAAGATTTGAATGTTTTTTACTCCTTAAAAAAAAAAAAGAAACCAAGATAAATCATGCCAGAACTTTTTCCACCCACAATGTGAAATTACAACATATAAAAATTCAGTGAAAAACAATCAGAAACAGGAAAACTAAAAAAAAAAACTTAAAATAAACTGGTTGCATAAGTATACACACCCTTAAACTAATACTTTGTTTTTTGATTTTATTTATCTTTTTGGTCCATTAGCATGGCACATCGTATACACATATTTTACACATATACACATATTTTCCCACTCTTTCTTTCAAAAACATTCTAGATCCATGGGGATGTGGGTGTGTAAACCTGTAATATCCATTGCACAGGTGAATATTTCCACTCGTAACTGCAGTGTTAAATCTCCAGTAAGTCACACTAACACTACTATATGACACGGTTTTAACCCAGAAGACGTACCTTTCACAATGAGTGTGTATACATGAATGACTTCATCATTCTTCCTGTCCCGGATGGTGTAACTTCCACTATCAGACATATTTACATCTCTCAGTGTGATGTTTGGGTGACTGAGTGATGCTCTGCGTGTGTACTCAGCTTTACAATGTAGTGAGCGTTGAGTCACTGTACAGATCTGTTCACCGTATAAACCAGCTGAATGTATGGGCTTGTAAATCACCTCCACTGGCTCTGGTATGGGCAAATCCATCACCAGAGCTTCACCAGGGTTTAACTGAACTGACGACATCAAAGCTGAGGAGAAAAAAACAAAACAAGGAAATTAAATTGTAAGTAAATCTTACAAAAAACATTAAATCTGAATGAATGCAACTGACAGTTAATAAGACAGTTAGGAAAACTTACTATCGATGATGAGACGCACATCACAGGCCTCTACACCGTCACACTCACACGTGTATAAGGCCCTCTTACTGTAATCAGCTGCAATGATGGTGAGATGTGGCTTCCCCTGCAGGTACTGATCATGAGACACTTCATATCCCTTCTCTGACCTGCATGCTGTCTGATCACACTGAGCCAGAATATAGTGTGGATTATGGAACATGGTCCATTTAACAAGACCAGAACATCTGTAATTGCAGGGGAGTGTAGCAGACTGATGAAGCTTCGCTGTTACAGAAGTGGAGGCCAGTGCAGGTACTGAAAGACAGATAGACACCATCATCACTCTTGTTCTCATAGATTAAACTCATGATCTAAGAAAGCAGAAAAAAACTACAACAGAAAACAAATAAATGTCTAAAATATATTTAATTTTTCGAGGTTTCAAAAAAAAAGCATACTCATATATTAATTTGGTTCTAAAACTAGTTTTAATTAAAGGTAGGATGGTACTCAAGCCTAATACAGCCAACACAGTTGTACACAGAAAACCTGCAGAAGTACACTATATGGCCAGAAGTATGTGCACCCCTGACCATCTCCCATATGTGGTTCTTCCCCAAACTGTTACCACAAAGTGGAAGGCACACAGTTGTACAGAGCGTCTCTGTGTGCTGTAGCTTTACAGTTTCCCTTCACTGGAACCAAGAGGCCCAAACCTGCTCCAGCATGACGACGCCCCTGTGCACAAAGCGAGTCCATGAAGACATGGTGTGTGAAGGTTGGAGTGGAAGAACTCGAGTGTCCTGCACAGAGCCCTGACCTCAACCCCACTGAACACCGACTGCACCCCAGACCTCCTCGACATCCCAACATCAGCGCCTGACCTCACTAATGCTCCTGTAGCTGAATGAACATAAATCCCCACAGCCGCGCTCCAAAATCACACTTACTGGTGGTGGATGTGAGGGTGAGGAAGAACAGGACACAGTGATGAATGCTGCAGGACTGCATGGTGGAGGAGACACAACACCACCATCAGCACTGCACAGGTGGAGACAAGCGGAGTAAACCAGGAGATAAGAACTCCACTCTTCCTGTAGAAACAGAACTGTAATAATGAAGAAGAAGAATGAGAGAGTGAAGCTGTAAGGAGGAGAGACAGGATGGTTATGAAGGAGGCTGGAAAGGAGGAGCAGCATGTATACCACAGCACCCTGACACAACTCTACACTGTAAAAATATGATGTTTGGGGTCGACATATATAAATGAATACACATGAACTATTATTAACCGAGTTATTAACTGCAGCCTGTGATTTTGGATAATAATCCACACCAGTGACCTCATTTTATTCAGTAAAAAAAGACACACTTCAGAACAGCCGTTAAATGCTACTTAACATTGTGCAGATGATGTAGCATAAGATTTCAAGTAAAATCTACCACATGCAAAAACCTCAGAAATGTTCCCAGTTCAGTTCAATTAATTATAACATATGTAGCTAGGTGCCACATTATCTTGTTAACGATGTAACTGTGGCACCGCAGTGCACATTGTTTCTGCCACCTTGAGTTCAGCTCGGTGAGGGTTGTAGTTTAGAGTGAAGAAGTGAGAACAAGTGCTCAGCTTCACAACAGCTTCAGCTCCGATTCGACACCAGCACACTTCACACAGGAAACGTGGGGAAGATAAATGCATTTTTCAAACCCAGTAAAATGTTTTTATTATCACAAATAATTAGAGAATAACAGAGGCATAATTCTAACAGTGTTTAATTCTTCCACCATTCATTCAACATCACACACTGGCACCAACTTGCTTGTAGCTAGCAGGCTAATGGAAGCCAGCTAGCTCTCATCAGCAGAGTACTCTCATCTCACACACTTAACTCACATACAGTATATATATATATATATATATATATATATATATATATATATATGTATACGAAGACATTAAAGGTGCTGAGTTTTGTTTCGTTGTTTTCAGTCGAGCCGCCATTTTACACTTCTTCCTCTTCACGGCCATTACACACACACACACACACACACACACACACTTCACTGCGACTTCACCACATTATACTAACACACGAACCCCATTTCAGTGCTGGAAGCTGCAGTCGGGTTACTGTACTCTCAGAAGACTGTAATGTCTGTCATGAACTCACCGTGTAAACGTCACAATCCTGACATTTTATTCCGCTTCGCTCTCTCGCGCTCGTGACTTCCTCTTACTTTCACTTTCGTTTCTGACGTCGCACTGACGCCATCGCCGCCCAGCACGCGAGAGAGCCTATTATCTTACAAACTGTTTAGTTTTTTTTTAATAAATAGAAAGAAAGTTTTCTGCTTTCTTTTAAAGAAAAGTTTTGTGGATCAAAATATAAAAACAGCACCAGTGCACCCAATGCATCTGTAAGTTCCATATGTCCGTATGGACACAGTCATTAAATCATAATCATTAATAATTACTAAATCATTGAATTATTTTATAAAAAATAAAATAAAATAAGGTGAACTTTACTTACTGTCCAAAAGAAGGCATAATGTGTCATATTAAACCTTATTTGTGATTTCTCCCTTAAAAATACAATTGTCACATCAACATCCCTGCCCAGTCATGATCAAGACTACATTACCCACAATGCACTGAGTACATCCCCAGGTCAGAAACCAAATCACATGCACAACCAGGAAGTAAACACACCTCTTGTACATGATCACCAGAGTACTATTACACGCTCCCTTGCCGGAATAAGAGCTCATCACGGTCTGGTACTGAGTGGTCCTCTACAAAACACACACACACTTTACAACATTATTTTTATCATTACTTTAGGACATTATATGACGTTATGACTTGACAATGATATTGGGCTCTAACAAAACATGAATATATTTTAAGCTATTAGGAGCACAAATTGTCTCTCACAAGGAATTACATTTACAAAATTACATATTATTTATATTTATATGTAATTATATATTATACACACCCGCACTGCACACATACTGTACCTGTCACAGACACATTGTGTATGGTTCACCTCTGCTTTAAGACCTGGCACTAGACACTGTGTGTACTCAGCTTTGCACACATGTGGGCCCTTTCCCAATGTACACATCTGTTCAGCAGCTGGATCATCAGCATATATCACACTCTGACTATAAATCACCTTCCATGAGCAGAGTTTCATGGAAGGCTTTAGCTAAACTGCTGTCCTCATGGCTGAGGAGGAAAGACATTTTTGTTTCCTCTTCATGTTCGGATCACAGGACATTTCAAATCCCTTCAGTGAGCTGCATGACGACTGATCACACTGAGCCACGCGAACATTTTTTCATCCATCCATTTACCCAAGCCAGAACATTTCCCTTTGTAGGGAATAGCCGACTCTCGAAACTTCACTGAAACAGTCCCCTCCAAAACTATTGGAACGGCGAGGCCAGTTCATTTGTTTGTGCTGTACACCAAAGACATTTGGGTTTGAGATGAGATGAGAGTTTAGGAATTCAGCTTTTATTTCCTGATATTTACATCTAGACGTGTTAAACAACATGAAACATAGTACCTTTGGTGTCAGACCATCCAATTTTTAGGCAAGCAAAAGTATTGGAACAGATTGTCTCAAAATAAATACCACTTAATATTTGGTTGCAATAACTGCATCAAGCCAGTGACCTACTGACGTCACCAAACTGCTGCATTCTCCTTTTGTGATGCTTTTCCAGGCTTGTAGTGCAGCTTCTTTCAGTTGGTGTTAGTTTTAACAATATACTCATTCACTGATATATTTATTGCCGTTTTTACTCTTTTTATTATTTATCTCATAGGCATATTGGTTTATTTAATTTTCTACTAAAACTTTATGTCGTATATTTTAACACAAACATCACACTCCAGTGATTTAATCTGCACTCAATATAGTGTGTGAGTATAATATCTGTAACAAACCCACCATCTGAAGTTCACTGCTGTGTGTCTCTAACTACAGCAGGTTAAACTTTCAGTTTTGTTTGCAGGTGAGGTTACTGTGGGTTTTTTTTTTTTTATCATTTCTGCTGAACAATGTCCATTTAAAACAGTACATTCCTGGCTAACACCAAGGAGGGGTTTCCCATCTTGGTACCCAATGTATTTCAAAAGGCTAAATTTCAGACACACACACACACACACACACACACACACACAGGTAGATGTATTATAAAAAAATATATAGGCTACAGGACACCAAACCAAGTTTGGATGTTTGCTTGAATTATTTATGCATTATGAAGTTATGAACACAAGAAATACAAGACTTTTACAGCTGTAACATGAAAAAATATTCCTCATTTTATTAAGATTTCTTTGATTTTAAAAAGGTTATATTGCTTAAAATTGTATATAAACTAAACATGACACAATAAAAAATTACTTATTACAGAAATGTACTTTTTGAATTTCCTACAAACTCAATGACGTCATCTTGTATTTATATTTACATCATGACATCAATTAAAATATATCTGTTTCCCCCAAAATTATTTTCAGCTGTATTTTGTTTCTTGTTCTATCTATTTAAAAAAAAAAGTGCTAAACAAGCTAAACAAGAGTGTGTTTTAAATTTCTGTGTACATTCTGTGAGAAATATATTTTAAAAAAATAATAAAGACTAGCACACCTCATATAAATTAAGAAAAAATGTTTGTAGTGATGAATGAACACATTGTTCAACATGACAGAATTTCAGCCGTAAACCTGTCAGTGGAAAAGTGCACAAGGAATTAAACTAAACACACATTCAACTTCACTGTGAAGGAGATTTTAAACGACAATCAGTGACAATTGTGCAGCTTCCTTCTTCAGACTCTACAAAAACCAGTGCTATGTCCTCTGTGTCGAGGGGAATTATGGTGGGAAAGTGGAGGGAGGTTCCACCTGAGAGCAGGTTCTATGAGTAAGAATCGAATACGTAAGGTATTATTGTTCATTAATTTGTTCATAACAGAGTTATGAAATTCATTTGCAGCTTCAACTTCTATCTAGATAACTTCCTATAAATTGCCAGCTCTCTCTTTCTCGCCTCCACCTTCCCATCTCCTCCATACATTTCAACAACTCTGCAAGCGTTCAGTGCAGGATCTGGCTGTCTAGAACAAAAACACGCAGAAGGTCACCCAGAACTCCAGCCCAGGTTCTCGGAGTTCTCCTCACTGTTTACAATTCTACAATCATTCTCCATGTCATTTAGTTGAGGGTGTGGTCTGTACTCACACTTCTATCAATCTGTCCTATACAACAAAGCATGAATCCAAACAAAAACAGAACACTGGCGCATTGATTTTTAGGTATGTATGATGAAGAGAATCTTAAATTCACAATATTAAATGTATAAACATGTTAATGGACTGTATGTAAAATGCTGATTGCGTAAAACTGCTAGAAGGTGTTTGGCAGTGACAAGTTTGAATGTGTAAAAAAGTTAAATAAAATTACTCTGGGATTTACTGCTTCCTCTGAGACACATGAAGACAGCTGATGCATCTTTGTGAACTGCTGCTCACGCTACCTTACAGGACAGCAGAACATTCCTAAAGTATATATTACATTTATACCATGGTCTTTCTGAATACTCCATTCTGATTGGCTGGAAAGTGTGAGTTCACACCATATAATGCACAGGTAGTTCCACTCAGTTTAATCACTGTTCTAAATTAATGTGCTGCCTATAAGCAGTTGTAACCATAGCAACATACAGTTACAGCTGCATACAGTAGTTACACTCACAACTTCATTATTAGTGGAGACGCAGCACAGAAGCAGGTAATTCACACACACACACACACACACACACTCTCTCTCTCTCTCTGGCACAGACTTACATCTTGCTCAGACATACTGAAGGTCTAATAGTCACTTAAATCATTCTCCCCTGCACCACTTTGTTTTTACTGGCATGAAAGTCTACAGATAGTGTGTGTGTGTGTGTGTGTGTGTGTGTGTGTAAACAGAATATACAGTATGGATAAGAAATTTAGTTCTCTACTTCTTCAGATAGTAGTGGCATGTGTGCTGATTCCTGCGTCCCTTCAGTGCCGGAGTTTGAGCTGTGCCCTCTTCCTGCTCCACCCATGTGTCTGTGTTTCAGAGTGTCCTTTTCCACCCACTTCCACTTCAATTGTTCTAATGCTGTGTCGCTGTACGATCTCTTCCATGCTTTTTCAACCCCATACAAGCTGTCAGACTCTGCCTTCTTTTTGTTCCTGCCTACAAGCTCCTGCTCTGCCCCTCGGCTGCTCCATGGCCACACCTCTTTTTCTACTGTTTCATCTTCCTGCAATATACATCAATATACACACACAAAATACACAGTCATTCCATACACATCATTATAAACCAGTCACAAGCTCCAAGACAAACAGCATGAAGTCCACTCAGTGACACGCTAATAAATTAATAAAAGTGAATTTGAGTGTAAATTTTAAAAGTGTGACCAGAAGAACTACACTTGCTCCAGTTTTATTTTCCTGCTGTTCTTCTGGACAGATCTTTGTCTACTTACGTGTTTCTGCTGACGAGGTTGATTTCCTCGCCTGTGATGCAGTACCAATCCCACAAGCACAAGCACCACAAGGAACATTATCATAACAATCACCCACGCTGTTGTAGCGCCCTTCTGCTGCTTCTGTGAACATTCCTGGTCCTCTACAAACCACACACACACACACACACACACACACACACACACACACACACACACACACACACACACTCAGAGTTGAGGTATATTTTGCATGATATGGATTTTGTCTCTGTTCCAGTGCACATCAGTAACATTGCGTTTTAATCATTAGGACATGTCGAGCTCTTCAGCTTCAGGAAAGAGACATGGCCCAAATCTTGAAAGCAGAATTGTACATTAATATGTTTTATGTGATTCATATTTGTAAATTTACCCATTTCTGACTGTGTGCATGACTCTTACTGCATGGTCACACAGATTCCTGTGCTGTATTCACACACTAAACTCATGTCTGACTGCTTCCTCTGCAGTTTATTAATAAATGTAACACTGTGTTGTAAAGGACATGCATGTATTTTTGATAGAAATGTCTCTTATCCTTCTAACTATTTTAGTACCATGCCACAGAAAAATCCAGACTGAAATTCCACAGAAGATAAATCTTTCTGTTGGTCAGAATCCATCAACACAAATCACACTGGTACGTACCTTCCACAGTGACGGTGTACATATGAATGACTTCGTTATCCCTCATGTCCCGGATGACGTATACTCCACTATCAGAGAGGTTTGCATCTACCAGTTTAAGAGCTGAGTGACTAAGTGATGCTCTGTGTGTGTATTCGGCTTTACACTGTAGTGTGTCTCCATTCACTGTACAGATCTGCCCACTGTACTGACCAGCTGTTTCTGTGGGGTTATAAATCACCTCCACTGGCTCCAGTATGGGCAAATCCATCACCAGAGCTTCACCAGGCTTTTTATGAACTAATGATACCATGGCTGAGGAGAAAAAAAAACAGTGAATTATTGGTATTTAGATCTAATAAAAAAAAGCGTTACAGCTAGCAGTTTATCAGCACTAGCTGGTCAGTAGAACAGGTGAAGTCACTTACTCTCAATGCTGAGATGCACGTCACAGACGTCCCTGGAATCACACTGACACGTGTACAGGCCCCTCTTACCGTAATCAGCTCTACTGATGCTGAGGGAGAAATTCCCCTTCAGGTACTGATCATGAGACATTCCATATCCCTCCACTGAGTGGCATGATCCCTGATCACACCGAGCCAGAACAACGTCTCGATTGTGGGACATGGTCCATTCGACTGGACCAGAACATTTCCGTTTGCAGGGGAGAGCAGCAGTGTGATTGATTTTCACCTTTATAGAAGGAACAGCTAATGTTGGTACTGGAAGAGAAAATAAACACTGCATCAGGAAAGAAAAGAGAAGAGTTTCTATTTCTGTTTTTTTACTAAACGCATCATCACCTCTGTTTAATAACATTTTTCTATGAATGCATGTGTACATGTTGAGAAACCAGGCTATTTTACTGCTCCAATATACTGGACTCATGGCCTGTAGAGTTACAGTTTTCTAAAAGTTTCAGTATATTGTAGTATGGTTTTATTTTCATTCTCAATTTTTGATGTAACAAATTAAAAAGTGAGTGTGATCAGTGAGAGTGATCAGTGAGAGTGAGCAGTGAGAGTGAGCAGTGAGAGTGAGCAGTGAG
>CM074939.1:164089-185180 GCA_037576815.1 Pangasius larnaudii | reverse complement strand
CACACACACACACACACACACACACACACACACACACACACACACACACACACACACACACACACACAGAGTATTAATAATAAAGAGGAAAGCTGTCAGGCTCCTGGCTGGACGTCCTGCAGTTTAGTAATGAGTCCTGTTTCTGAGAGACACAAACATCACTCAGTTTTGTAGTGTTCACTGTAGCACCTGATTCCCACCTTCTCTAATCTCCGTAAAGTCATATTTCTGTTTATCTACATCTCACTGTGTTGTGCTGATGCTGTAGTGCTGCTGTGTGTGGCTTTGTGTTTATAGATGTAGTTTTGTGTTTATAGATGTAGTTTTGTGTTGTTATTTCTGTAATGTGGGCGTTAACCTCAACACTACACACTTTCTGCTCTTATTTCTAATGTCCTAACTTTCCTCTCCTTAGCTCAAGTGCTGAGTCGTGAGATCACCCCAGGCGAGCCCATAGACGTGTACTTACCCCTCACTGACCTGGTGGAGGTGAGTTTTACTGCCAGTGATGCCGCACAACCATCAGACCTGCAGATCTGCACCGTGAACGGTGAGAAGATATGGTGCAGTCCAGATTATAAAGAGAGAGCGTCTCGCATCAACACCCTGCAGATTAAAGAGGGACATGTCTCTGACAGTGGCAGCTACACAGTACGGGACGTAGTGTACAATGAGACTTTAGCCATCGTAAAGGTCCATATGAGAGGTAAGAATGACTTAATCATCATCCTCTGTGTGTGTACAGTATATTACATACACTTGAGCTCTGGACCTGTAGCTGCATGACTTTATACGTTGTGCTCCTGACACATGATGGGATAATTACATGCATGAGCAGATGTACAGATGTTCCTAATGAAATGTTCAGTCAGTTTGTATTCATACAGTATTTCATTGCAACACCTTTTAAACATTGACTGGGTTTCAGTTTATATGTGAATATCTGCTGCCTTCTCCATATGAGCTGAGACTGGAGGTGTTTGGCGTGTGTGTGTGTGTGTGTTGGCACTAAATGGCATGATCTAGTTAATAAAGCAGGAAGTAAGTCAGGCTCCATCACAGCATCACTCTGCAAGCCCCACACCAGCTCTCTCTCAGTGATGGAGTGAATCAGTAAGAGCTGTAGATCTGTACTCGTGTCTCACGCCTCCTCTGGGGTCACCTACGTTTCTGTACGGAAGTAAAAACCAGCACAGAGCTTTAATCCACTCTCAGAGCAGTCAGGCTTTATGTCTGAATTAGAGCTGGTGAAGTGTAAAAGAGAAATAAAGTCTGATTCTCTCTGTAGTGTGTTTTTACCTCCTGACACTTTAATATGGATCACAAATGAACCACATAAACATCCTTTCTGTCCTGCCTCAGTGTGTGGAGGTCTTGCAGACTGATCATGTGATGTTTTATTCGGTTGTCTAGATGTGTCTGTGTCCCAGACTGACTCTGGAGGACGCCGCAGTCTCCTCTGGTACATCTGTAATTCCTCTGTTTCTCCTGTATATTTAGTTTTATGTTTATTAAAAAGCTCTGACGCTGAGCTACGCACTAAACTACATAACTCCTGCAGAAAGCAGGCAATAAAAGGAAAAGCCCCATGATGGTCAAACCTGGAATAATTAATGACCTACACGTCTCATTTCAGATGAACAGAAGACTGTAGGCTTGATTTTATACCTGAACAGATAATATCTGTGACAGGAACGACTGCATGTTAAGATGGGTATCAGAGCCACATGCTGTAAATACTGTGTGATGGTGTGATGGGACTCTGGAACACTGGAGAGCTCACAGGCTGATTCTTCTGTGTGTGTTTTGCAGAGCCATGTCCAGACATCAGGCAGGAGGGAGGAGTACCAGCGTGGGGGATTGTACTGATAGTGCTGCTGCTGCTGGCTGTAGCTGCGTTTGTGGTCCTGATGGTGATGTTTGTGCGTCTGAGGAGAGAAAATCAGCAGCTCCGTAGGAACAATGAAAGGAACAGACATGAGCTGCACCCAATGAATGAAAATGCTCCAGGAGAAGAGCAGGACTGAGTACACACTGAGCTTACTGAACACACAAACACTGAACACAACAGAGTGTAACCCCCTAGAGTTTTACACTGTTCTCTACTTAAGTTCAATGCAGTACCGCTGTATGAACTCGTTAACTGAGAAGTAGAGATTAGGAGAAGACTCTTCACAGCTGGTGCATGTGAGTATGTTCATGGGTTTCAGAAGGAATTCATATTGTTGTCGATTGAGAAGTAACTTCTAAAAACTCTGGTGAGTTTGTGTTAATCGAAATGTTGAGTTGATGTGTTTTAATTGATTAGTGATCAAAGAAAGAAATTATATGTATGTTATAGTGTACAAGGAAAAAAACAAAGTACATTTTTTTTGTATTTCAGTACACTTTTTGCAACCGGAGATCAGGGCAACAAATAGATTTTGTCCTTGTTAAATTTATTGTATGATGTTCCTTGTATACATATGGAAGGAAAAAAATGATTTATACATGAAATGCATGAAATGAGATGCAGATAATTAACCTGTGTGTTAACCAGAGATTTGTTCGTGCGCTTAGTGTGCTCACGTGTTGATGCTAAATTGCTAAGCTAACACGCGTGAGTGACGCTTGTGACAACTTATTTACTCGTATGGAGTTTGTGACAAACTAATGTGAACCTTAAGAGATGTTAATCTCAATTGTGTTGTTCCGTGTAGACTGTTTTTGTAGTTGGCTGATTCCATCCTTTGTCATGATCGACGATGAGCTTCTGTGAGCTACGGCGAGCCAGAGTCTGTGGTTCTGTGAAGGGCCTCCTGCTGGCGTTCAGATCGCACCAGTCTGCATCGTGGAATTCTTTTCAATTACAGCTTATCTGTTACTTTACACACATACTACCCGGGGAGTAGGATAAAACAAGGCCTTATTCATACATTCATTTTACACTATACACACACACACACACACACACACACACACACCAACTTGTGAAGGAACCAGGAGGAGTTTTGGACACTTATATTTATTTGTTTTATTTTCCCTCCCTCCTTGCTTTCTGGGACCTGTTATGCACAATCTGGACTAAATAACAATTTTTTCCCGTTCCAGCAGGGTTGTGCTGGGACAATGCAGCAAAATATTAACTTGTTTCTTCTATTATTTGTTTTTTTGTTATATGTGCAATAAATGTGCTGGCTGTTAGCTGCTTCATACCATTTGGCCCAAATTTCATTTTTTATCCTCCCAAGAGTCGAACTTCTCTTCATACTTCAGTATCAGCTGTAAGAAAGGACCAGAATAAAAAACTACTGATGTGATGATCAGAGTGTAGACGAGCCACAGTGTGTAAAACTACTGATCAGGAGCTACTGAAACTTCTTGTACTGACTGGTGCTAAGTGAGGACCTGAGTTTACGACTGTGCCTTATAGACCTCCCTTAACCTTTTATATATACACAGTGTTTTCACATCTCAATCAGAGACTTGGTGTTTTTGTGGATAAAGTTGTGAATGAACCTGGATTTCAGTGAGCGCTCAGTCAGCTTATCCTTCAAACCATGTTACTGACTCTGAACACGAGCCGAATCTCTGAAACGTCCACATTTAGGAAAGACTGTGTTTTATATGGTGGTGTTCTTTAGCTCCGCCTCCTCCATTATCTTCTGCTATCGTACACGTGGGTGAGTGTGAGCGTGTACACACCACATTCACACCGTATGCATTACAAAGAGGTAAATAAACATAAAGTGAAGCGGTTGTGTAAAGCAGTGCCATGGTTTTATATGAAATGGTTCTATATATTGTATTATGATGAAAAGCATCTAAATTTTAAAGCTGAAGTTTAGTTTTTTACTGCATTTGTATAGAAAGTAACGTCACGTAATATTAAAGTGTGTTTCTGGAGCAGTGTGAGTGTGTGGTTATTATTCGCTGTGTAAATGTGTTAATCCTGTGTTCTGTTAGTCTGCTGTTTTAAAGCAGCCCTCCTCTGTAAAGTGACCCTGGCTCTGAGAAAGTGATTTATTATTATTATTATTATTATTATTATTATTATTAAGTCATTGATCTGCTAACTGTATACTGTGTGGTCAGAAAGTGCTAAGTGTGTTTAAAGGAACATCAGGGTCTTTAGTGGTTGCAGTCGAGTTTTAGCTGTAAGTCTGTAGTATCCAAGTGAAATGATCTGCTGTGTAATGAATGAGACTCAAGTGCAATCATCATCCTGTCCACGTGAGAACATCCACAGCCACCTTTAGGGGATCTGTGTGCTTCCATCCACAGCAACCTCACAGCAGTCTTTAGGCTGTCCATACAGATCATCATCGTCCTCATCATCCTCATCCGCATCCTCCTCATCCTCAGCAGCAGGGATTCTCAGGAGAAGGAAGCTAACTGATGCAGGAAACCGATGCAGGATGATACACACTACTGTAGTAAACAGTGTGTTAAAAAACTAGCAGTCACCTTGAGGGCGAATAGAGGTCAGAGCTGCGGAGGACTGAAGAAGGAGCAGCAGGGTTCAGGCATGCCACATGTGTGCTGATGACCATTAATAAAACTCCTACAGTTTAAATAGTGTTGCGCTGTATCTCCTGTTCCTGTCAGATCTGTGAGCCTCCTTGTGACTGAGGAGATAAGGGCCAAAGAACTAAAGAGCTTTAACGCAGAGTGTGTACAGCTGTGTGTACAGCTGTGTGTGAGTGATATCTGAGTCCTTCAGTAAGAAACGGATGAAATGAAATCAACATTAAGAGATGGATGTTTTCCTCAGAACAAAGACTGCTTAAAGTCATTAGTGTCTGAACTGAAAAGCTGTTTGTGTGGTTATTAAACATGTGTGTAGTTCTTCAGAGCTTCACAGTAAAGTTGTACTACACTACACACTGCACAAACTAACATCATACACACTGTGTGTTCAAAACCCCCACAACTTCACTTTGTTCGTCTTGTTTATGTCTCAGAGCAAAACCACACTGACTACTTCCTGTTCACTTCCTGCTGAAGTCACTGTCAGCTGACTTAAAGTCCCCAACAAACCCAAACAAACCGAGACGAGGCTCAGTGGTGTTCAGCAGGAGTCTGGGATTAATGTAGCTTTATTCCGCTGATACTCAGTGTGTGTGCTTGTGGGTTTATTCTGCACTTCAGGGGTTTTGTTTCTCCTCATCGGTGTGAAATGATTGACAGAAAAGTGCGTGTACAACATGCGCGCGCGGCGCACACACACACACACACACACACACACACACACACACACACACACACAGCGTCTCAGGAAGAGGAAGTTAAAGGCAGATGATTACATCAGCTGTTGTGAGCTCTTTAACTAGATGTAACTTAAGTTTCACTCAGGGTGTGTTTGTATTTTGTGTTGTTTGTTGTTTATTTTGTTTGTATTTTGCATTTGTGCTGTTCGCATTTGTGGTGTTGTTGCATGTTGTGTTGTACTTTGTGTGTTGTGTTTGTATTTTGTTTGTGTTTGTATTTTGTGTTGGGGTTGTTGTGTGTTTGTGATATGATGTGTGTTGTGTTTGTATTGTGTGTTTGTGATGTGTTTGTAGTTTATGTTTGTGATGTTATTGTGTGTATTGTGGTGCTGGCCAGCACTGAGAGGCAGATGAGTTGTTTCTTTCCCCAGCAGGACCCTCGTGTATAAATCGCGCATGCGCACAAACGCGGGTGTGAAACGTGCGACCGCAGGCTCTCGCGCAGAAACTGGAGTTTAGGGATGCAGCGATTAAGCGCGCTTTAAGACGTCACGGTTAATTCATCATAAAGGCTCCACTACACCGAGTGTTGCAGGGAACAGAACTGTTGCAACTCGCACAAAACGAGAAGAAAGTTACACCAGCGGTGCACCAGTTTAAAGCGGCGTGTTTATCAGGCACACGGAGGCTCCTACAGACACTAGCACCGTGGCAGAAGCTTTACTTCCACCGGAGAAGCGCCTGAAGTTTGGGAGCATTTGCGGTCCCCCAGGAATGACTAGGACATCACTGAAGATGGCGGATCAGTCAGTGCCGTAGCGGTGAGAGCTGGGCATGTAGCGATAGTCAGTGGCAGACAGAAGCTGGTCCTCTCAGGACCTCCAGCCAGTGAACATCCACCATCCATCACACACTTCTGCTTCCTGCCGTCTGTGCTGAGGAAATGTGGAGGAAAAACACTAACACAACATCAGGACTACACTAATTACCTGCATTTCAGTTACTAACAACACTGCAGGAGACATCTTCTCACTTTCTTTCCATCAGTTTTTACTTAAAGTTTAGACAAACAAACCAGAATAATAGACATGATCTTCTCAGGCCACATGTTAAATGAGATGAGTTAGTCGTTACCCCTACTGGGGTTCAGAAAGAAAGACTCGGCGTGAAACTGAGCAGAAGTTTACGGAAGTTTTGACCCACGTGCAGCGCCGTCAATAACATTTAGAAACAGCAGGAATTAGCGACACCCTGTGGTTCTCTGGGGAATTACAGCTAAATGTGTAAATCAAAGCTCTCACACTTCAGCTGGGACTTGAGCAGCATCAAAGCATAACAACAGTCTGTCTGTCTATCTATTTAGACTGGTTGCTTAGTCTGATTCTCTGCATTGATATTTATTGCTCCTATTAACTATTTGCAGTCTACAGTTTGCTTATTGTTAGAAGACCACGCCAACTGAACAGTAGTGTTTTGGACACCACAAAGATTTCCTCGTCATGATGATGGTCAGATGAGCTGATTTAAATTTCCAAGAGCCATTCCCATGGAACTATGGGCTAAGTTGGTCCCAGGTTTAGAGAGACCAACATGCACCTGTCCTCTTACAGGTCTTAACAACCCTTCGACGTGTTGAGGATATCACAGCCATTCCAAAGCTCCATCATGTCAGCTGTCCTGGTTGGCTTCATTAAATTAATAAATCAGTAGATCAGAGTTCCTTACATGATGAGTGAAGACATCAACATCAATGTAACTGCACATGTGTTGCTATAAGGGCGCCTAGTCAGAATTTCATCAACTGACAGCAATTTATTTCTCTACGTGAACAAGTCATTTTTATTCCCAAACCCACATAGAGAGGAGAGGCACTACACGCAGGCTCTTGTTTCACGTTCAGAGCACACCGCTGGCCTGCTTAAAGTGAGACGGTGTTGTCTCGATGCTTCAGGTGGGGGGCTGCTACAGGTGGGGCGCTGCTTCACTTTTCCTTTGCGCCACTCAGGAGCCCTGTCTGGGAGTGATGTTAACCCCCCACAGATTACATTAGGAATGGTCATGAAATATTTCAGAGGGGGTTCATCAGCACCTACTGACCAGTCAGAATCCAGAATTTATTACAGTGTTGTGTAATGTAATAATGACTCTGTTTCTCCTCAACGATTCCAGAGACATGAGGAGCTACAAGAACCATGTGTTCCTGTTCAGGTGTCTGATCTTAGCCAGTAAGTTTCTTTTCCCTCTTTTGTAGCACTGCAGCACACACAGACACGGGTTAGCAAGAAAGACTGTGTTATTACTTAAGTCAGGTTCTTATGATACACTGGCACCATAGCATGAACAGAATGCAGACTAGAGGCATATAACAGGAGTATTATCATCAGATCTGAAAAAGTTCTTCTTCTTCTTCCCTTAAATGAATCATGCAGACCAAATGGTAAATCTTTGTAAATAGACAGTAGTCCATCCCTCTACTCAGGCAAGAGAGCTGTATCCCTGTAAGATAGTTCCATATCTCATGAACTGTATGTTCTACAACCAAAATTCTTATTTCTCCAGATCCCTGGGTCCTCAAAAACAGGCCTCAGCAAGCATTCAGCTCTGCCACTAGTTTGCATAATATGTGAAACCTCAGTAATCATCAAAAACATGTTGAGACTTAAAGAGATATGGCCACTAAATGCCAATCCGTTCATGAGAGGCGGAGCATAATTTACTTTTTGGTGAAGACTCTTGTTGCTTGGCACTGGGGGGCACTATTTAAGATGAAGCTGGCTGGATTTTTGAGAGGATTTTTTGTCATGGCCTGTTCATAAATGTTCACCATCTTTATTAAACACAGTATTAAAGACAGTGAGGGGATATTCGGAAGCATCTGCGATAACATTTTCAGTGTTTAACGTCACAGTACACTGTATAAATGATTACTGGCACATGGTCATGAGGCTGTAATCTCCTCAGTAACCTCCAGAAGAAGTCTCTCTGGATGCGTATGAGTGATGTGTGGAGTGTTATTTTACTGTGCAGCAGCTCAGTCTTGCTTTGTTTCTCCTGCAGTTATTGACTCTGTGTCAGCTGGACACTTTGTGAAGACCAGATGTAATGAGTCGTCTACTCTGCCCTGTGAACAGAAATGTTCTGGTTTGGTCAAATGGGTCAAGACCCACAGTCGAGATGTTGTCATCGCTCAGTGTGATCAGACGTCCTGCAGCTCAGAGGAGGGATATGAAATGTCTCATGATCAGTACCTGAAGGGAGATCTGTCTCTCACCATCACTGCAGCTGATTACAGTAAGAGGAACACGTACACGTGTCAGTGTGACGATAAGGACGTCTGTGATGTGCGCCTCAGCGTGGAGTGTGAGTGTCCATTTAAATGAATTCCTCCTTGTGATGTGTGTTTAAAAATAACCAGTGCTTTTTATTTGCAGTAATTTTCTAATTGTAAACAGCAATAATTCATTTTATCACAAGTTTGTATATATATATATATATATATATATAAGACCTTTCACAGCTACTAGTGTTTTTCTAGTTTAATTAATTTTTATAGTGTAAAAAAAAAAAAGAATGATAAAATGCACATGCAACACAATGGAATTGTTCATTTGCTGTGTCTGATTATAAACGTGTTTATGTCCTCAGGTGTTAACTTCATCAGAGAGTTCGATCCTGGAGATTCCCTCACTGTGGCTTTGCCGATCTCGGAGAGAGTGAAGATCACGTTTAACAGGAGCGGTGATGATGGAACTCAGCGCTCTGTAACATTCTGTACAGTAGAGGGAGGTAAAGTTCACTGTAGCCCTGAATATGAGAAGAGAACATCGTTCCAATCCTCACTCACTCTGAGGGATTTAAAGCAGAGTGACAGCGGTGTGTACACTGTGTGGGACACTGAGAATGATGAGATCATAGCTACACACACACTCAGTGTTACAGGTAAGACTTTACACACATCTATGTTTGGGGTTTTCAACTCTTGAAGTACAGTCAGGGGAAAAAGACATTACACCCTGCTACAATTCTGTGTTTTTATTTATCAGGAGATAAATAACGATTGTCTGGTCTTCACCAACTTCTACACAAACACATAACCTCAGGTGACAACAAAAAACACAACAGAGTTCAATATAATTTAATTTTTTTTCCCCAAAAAGTAAGGCAACATTCAGGAACCTGGTGGGAAAAATAAGTGCACCCGTCTTACTTCCACAATCATTAAGAGTGTAATTAGCAGCCAGGTGTTATTAATGAAATGTGCAGGATTCGTTCATCATCAGGATGTAAGTACCTCTATAAAAGTTAAAATATTTGTTTATAGAAGTTGGTGAAGACCACACAATTGTTAATTAGGTCTTGATAAACAAAAACATAGAATTGAAGGAGGGTGTACTTTCTTTTTCCCCCTGACTGTAAAGTTGAGTTGCTGGTTGATGGTGTTGGAATGTTGTGATGTTTGGTTCCTAATGTGTCCGGTTTCACCACTACAGGAAAGATCAGAACCAAGTCTGTAGAAGAAGGTAAATATTTATTACCAGCTCTTTAGCCTTTAATTCTCCTGACAATTGACAATCAGAAATTATCAGAATAATCCAGTGTCATCAGAAATTAATGAACAATCAGATAGAACTGATGATTGAATTGTTTGTGAGAGATGTGTGTTCTGTGTTCAGGTGAACAGGTATCCATGTGGATTGTTGGAATCGGGTTCTGTCTGGGTTTGGTGCTTGGCATTTTGCTGCATCGGTTTGTCTTTCCATGGATATTATCCCGCTGTAATTGGGTCAAGAAGAAATGGGCAAAGCGTTCAGAGCATGATCGCAGCACTGCGGAGGAGAATGATGATTCCACTGAAATCGTCCAGCTGAACTCTGATAAAGTCTCTAACGTCTAATCATCTTTTTTTACATTCATCATTTAGTGATGTATTAGTGTTATGTACAGCCTTGTACTCCGCAGCTTTACTCACTTCCATGTCCAGGTTTCATTTACTGGAATATTTCTGTAGAAGTGAGGAGGTTTGACAGGAGAGACATAAGGACATCTGCTAAATGCTCTTAATGCAGCTTTTATAGGCGACTTGAGAAAACCAGCCTGCAGTTAGACGAGTGTTAACATTGTACTCTACTCAGATTCACTCTGCTCTGATACAATGCTCAGAGTCACATAAAAACCAGCAGAATGACACCAGAGAGGAGGAGAATCAGTTCACCTTTTCAAACCTCCATCTTTTACTTTTTCATACTGCATCATTTCACACGTTAAAGCTTTCTTTATCATCATGTTGTAAAAGTACAAAGGTTCAGCTGAGAAATGTGTCCATAATAAACGGAGTTGTTTATTATTTGTGTACATTAAGCTCTGCTTAGATTTTGTGCACATTGTAAAGCACTGATCTCATTTGTTCTGTATATAATTGTTAACTCTATATATTACTATTATTTCTATTAGTAGCAATAATATTATTGCATTTTGTCTTCACATGTTACCTTTGTAAAGATTTTTAAATGTCTTGTTGGTTTGGATCTTTTGTAGTTTTATATGTTTGATGGCACTACAGATCCCTCT
The DNA here is from genome assembly GCA_037576815.1 of Pangasius larnaudii. NCBI lineage: Eukaryota > Metazoa > Chordata > Actinopteri > Siluriformes > Pangasiidae > Pangasius > Pangasius larnaudii. The sequence continues at coordinate 174,423 of CM074939.1, read as the reverse complement.
GAGGAGTAGAAAAGCCTCCTTCAGAAGCTTCTAGAGGTTTTAATGTACATATTATATATATAACATTTATGCTCTTAATGTAACAGTATAATATATGACCATTGCACTGTTTTTAATGATGATTAAAGCTGGATCAGGGTTGCCAGATTTCAACAGAAAGCTCAGGTGTGTGTGTGTGTGTGTGAGAGTGACTACGGTCTCTTTATCACATCAGTACTCAGCTACATTCTGTCGTCTGTCCTGCGCTTTGTATCCAAACACATTATACGGCTTACTGTTTTCTTTTATTAAAATAAAATAAAAGCATGAGAAACCTGATTGTTAATTCTCCGTGTCCTCTGTAGACCAACTGAATTAGAAAGAACAGTTTAATGTAATTTTCTATCCCTCCACCTGCCATAACGCAGCCTAGTGATACCCATGTGCTCACACACAGGCCGTGTCTCAGTCCACACACTACTGTCAGTATAAATAGTGATGTTTCTGTTGGTGATGTACTAATGTGATGTGATATTTAGTGCAGTAAATGCAGTTTAGATGGAGAATGCACACATCATGCTGTTGAAAAGCCCTACACACGTGTGGTGCCGTGCTCACTCTGATGCAGTGGGTTTTAGTCTTTGAACAGCAGCCCTCCAGATTCCCCTCAGAAAGGAGATCTCTGACACAATTCGAACACTGCTCGAGACGGAGAAGCCTTATGGCCAGAGCCCGACCCGGGAGGCGGTTCTGTTCGGGCAAGTTATACGTCCCCACCACAGCCTGCCAGCAGGTCCTGGAGTGAGGCCATGACACCCCATTTTCCAGACCCCCAGGATTGACCAGAACCCTTGAATTTCTTAGGTGGTGGATTTGGTGGCCGAGTATGGAGAAGGACCTTTATCTGAGCCTTTATTGCGGCATTCCAAGAATGGAGCACTTTCCATGGGCGGAATACACCCATAATACCCTCTGGGATTCATCACATCTAACATAACCAATCTACATACCTGCATGCTTTTGGGAGGTGGGAGAAAACCGGAGAACCTGGAGGAAACCCACTTGGACACAAAGAGAACATGTGAAACTCCACACAGACAGAAACCCAAGCTCAGGATAGAAACCTTATTCACAAATTCAGTTTAACTCCCGTTTCATCAATGACATCTAACATGCTAACACACTTTAATACTCATGAATATATTCTCAATTAGATCATGATTTTTGTCAGATTACGAGCCTACATTATTATGACTTCATGACTGTTATATATGTTTAAATGCTTTAATAGGTATAGGTTTGAGCAGCAGCGGGAAACAGCTGAAATCTCACTAACATCTCTTACAGCTTGAACATATAGTGTTACATAACAAGCTCAGGGGTTCAGGATAACAATACTATGATATAATGAGTAAATATCTGGATTAATGGATTGATTAAACAGAGAGAACAGTAGTTCTGTTCTCTCGCCTGTAGATGAAGCCCTGAAGCTGTAATATCTGCAGTTACTGGGGTAAAGCTGTGGTGAAACAAAAACAAAGAAAGCTTGGGCTAATTTTTGACCAAGAGGTAAAGTCTGAAAACGAATCAGTGCAGCTGTTAAAAACTTCTTCCAGCTCAGAACAATCAGCAGAATGAAACTATTTCTTTCCTTCCATGACCTAAGAAAAGCTGTTCATGCTTTAATCTGATCCCATCTGGACTGTTGTGTGCTGGGATCAGACCGTCATCTGTCACACGCCTCTAACCAGCTCACAAAGCTGCAGCTCTGCTACTTCCTGCTCACTTCCTTTCCTTCACACTGAGAGTCTGCTGTCTTCAGGCCTTACATTTATAACATCTTGTGATCGCAGTGCAGATCAGGAGTCCTGTCGCGCACAAAGCGGAAGGAAACTCCGTTCTCCAGACTGAATAGAAAGTTTCCTCTCAGCGCCGCACGACTGCGTCCTAAAACCCGGAAATGAGTCAGTATTTTAGCATTTTAGCACTTAGACATTGACATTGTCCCAGAAATAAGGTCTGTGGTTAACACAGGCTCGAGATATTTTCACATTTTATTCTATGACATAAAATACATCACTAATAACCCACTCGTGCTTTTTTAAGCTTTTACGTGTCTTGAAAAAGGCAGTTGCTAACAACTGGCTAAACGAGACTACAGAGGCTGTCGCGGACATTCAACGTCATCACGTCGAACATGAATTTATTGAGAGGGTGTTGACTGTTTCTTGTTTGATATGAGGTGAGGTGGACTGAAAAGGAAACGGGACTTTTAGCCCACAAACTTTAGATTTTTGTCCGTGTTGCAACAGACTGCACTCTTATTTTGGTTAATTTCAATTTGTAGTTCTGTTATCTGTTTAATCGTTCATGTTCACGTTAAAATCTAACATCTCGTTTTCGTCCTTGAATTGTAGGGGTTTAAAGGACTCTGTTAAAAGAAAGGCAATTTTTTTATTTTGCAAAAGTCAAAAATCACACTGTTTGTTTCTACAAGAAACTCATTCAGAGTCGGCAGATGCTGCCTTTTGGAAAAAGCAGTGGGGAGATGACATGTTATTCAGTCATGGGACGAGTCGGTCTGCAGGTGTCGCGGTATGTATGAATAAATGTCCAGGTAAAATTATTAGTCACAAGGCTGATGCAGATGGCCATTGGCTCGCAGTAGTCTTACAATCAGATGAAATATTTTTCATTATGGTTAATGTGTACGGATATAATGTCCGCACCCAGAATAAGGATCTTCTGGTGACAGTAACAATTGTGATAAATATCCTCAAAGCTAGATATCCTACAGAACATGTTTTAATTGGTGGTGATTTTAACATGACACCAGACGATTATGTGGATAGACATCCTTCTAAATTTAATAGTTCTCATATGAACTATATCATTCAAGCCTTCTGTTCATCAAATTCATTAAGTGATATATGGAGGAAAGCAAACCCCACTTCCAGACAGTTTTCATGGTTCGAACCAAGTGCCACTTCAACATCGAGAATCGATTATTGGCTAGGATCTGATACTCTTTCAAATCATGCAACTAAATGTAATATTTCAGGTGCCCCCTTAACAGATCACTGTGTGATCGATTTAATTTTAGAACCAAGTAAGAAATTTTCTAATACTAAAGTTATTGGAAATTTAATGCAGATTTACTAAATCATAATGACTTTTGTGCTTATATTAAAAAAATAATAGCTGAGTTTAAAGTAAAAAGAATGCCGAGTGGTGTTAAATGGGAGTATTTAAGACATAAATTGAGAGAGTATTCAATTACATTTAGCAAAAATCTGATAAAAAAGGAACGAGAAAAAGAAGTTCACTTGATTCAAGAAATTAATAAATGTTGTTGTCAGTCTAATACGTCAGATGAGGAGAGTCAACAATTTATTAAGCTACATTCCATTTTAGACGAATTATATATTAAAAAGGCAAAAGGGGCTTATGTGAGATCCAGGGCTAAGTGGCTGGAAGAGGGGGGAAAAAATTGTTCATATTTCATTAATTTGGAAAAAAGACATCAAGAAAGAAATTCAATTAATAGTTTAATTGTGAATCAAGTAGAATATTCAGATCATAACACAATAGCAAATGAGGTGTTTAAATTTTACTCTAAATTGTATTCGTCATCGTTTTCCCCTAGTAATTCTAATTCTTTTTTTCAGTTGATAAAAAATAATATCCCAGCAATTGATAGTGTATTTAAAGAAGTTTGTGAATCAGACATAACCTTACAAGAACTAGATGCAGCTATAAAACAGAGCAAACCTGGTAAATCACCAGGCCCTGATGGTTTAACCATAGATTTTTATACATTTTTTTGGGATGACCTAAAATATATTTTATTGGAAGCTTTACATGATTGTATAAGGAATAATGAATTGTTACCAACTATGAAACAAGGTCTTATAATTCTGATACCAAAACCAGGTAAAGATAAGAGATTATTGGATAACTTGCGTCCCATAACACTTCTAAATACAGATTACAAAGTGTTTACTAAGACTCTGGCTTCTAGATTGAAAACCGGAATATCGCAAATTATCAGTGTGACACAGTCAGGATTTTTAAAGGATAGATCAGTTCATAATAATATCAGGTTAATTTTTGATTTGATTGAATATGGTCATCTAATTGAAGAAGATGGGTTCATTCTATTTTTGGATTTTTATAAGGCCTTTGACATGGTGGAGCACTCTTTTATTTTTCAAACACTAAAACACTTTGGTTTTGGTCCATGTATATGTATAGATATTGTTAGAATGTTATATAAAGACATAAACAGCTCTGTAGCTCTTACTCAAGGTACATGCCCACAATTCTCGGTCAAAAGAGGTATTAGGCAAGGTTGTGGCTGTTCACCTTTACTTTTTATCATGGTCGCAGAAATGTTGTCTATTTTAATCAAAACGGGCAACATATCAGGCATCAACTTAGAAGGGAATCATTTTATTATCAGTCAATTTGCAGATGACACGACTCTTTTTTTAAGAAATGAACAGCAAATTCCCTTCGCACTCCAGTCTACAATGATTTTTTTCAAAAGCTTCAGGTTTATGGTTGAATATGTCAAAATGTGAGCTATTGGCCATCCATGATCACTCTAGTATATCACTGTACAATATCCCTGTTAAAAATGAAATTTACTTAGGTATCTGGTTATCTAAGAAAATAGATAATTTAGAAAGTTTAAATATTGATAAAAATCTAGTGAAATGTAGATTAATAATGAACAATTGGTTACAGGGAGACTTACCGATCTTTGGTAGAATTTTACTATCGAAAGTAGAAAGTCTTTCTAGATTCGTCTATCCATGTTTTTCTTTAGCAGTGTCTGCTAAAAAGATAAAGGCGATAAATAAGTTAAATTTTGATTACTTATGGAAATTAAAAAGTCATTATATACGTAAGAGCGAAATGATTAAAGATTATGAAGAGGGTGGTCTTAAAACAGTTGACTCTGATATTATGAATGGGGTCATCAAACTTAAATGGTTGCAGTCTTTCATAAATAATGAGTCTTCATTTTGCTTTGAAATTCCTACAACAATATTTAAAAAATGTGGTGGTATTAGTTTTTTGTTGCAGTGTGATTTTGAAATTTCCAAACTCCCTATAAAACTTTCTGCTTTTCATCAACAAGTACTATTATATTGGAAACTGATCTTTAAACACAATTTTAGCCCACATAACATGTCCATCTGGAATAACAGGTGCATTTTGGTGAATAGAAAATCTGTGTTTATTGATGATTGGTGGAAGAAAGGCATATGGTCACTAGCACATATGATGGACAACTTAGGGTGTATATTGAGTTATGATGCTATTTGTGGTAAATACAATGTAAGTTGCTCCTCTAAAATGTATGTTAAAATAATTAAGAGTATACCATTACAGATGATTAAATTAGTTAAAGAACTGATCAAATTTTCAACGCTAAATCCCAAAATACCTGATCTTATGATAGAAAATATGAACTTTACTAATAAAAATGTTCTAACAGATTTTTGAGGAACTGTCTGGCACAGCGTTGTTTTCCAGGACCAGTAAAGAGATCTTATATATTTTCTCATTGTGATAAGAAAAGAGTGTCTGAAATTAGAACTCATTTTCTTACGTTTCCTGTCAACCCTAAATGTAAAGAGGTGCACTTTAAAATAATGAATCACATTTACCCTGCAAAAGAATTTTTGAGAGTAAGATTTAATATTAGGGACACACATATATGTCAGTTATGCCAATTAGAGATAGAAACAGTTGAACACCTGTTTTTTCAGTGTAATTTGGTACAAATACTCAGGAATGATGCATTCAGCTGGATACAGCAAATGATACCTGCAGGACTGACCCTCTCATGGGAAACTGTTAACCTTGGTTTGTCATTTAAGGATAAAAGGACATCTTATGTAATAAATAATTTGTTGCTTTTACTGAAATTTTACATTCATAAATGTACATTTTTCAAAACTCCCCCACAATTAGTGGTTTTTAAAGAGGAATTTATAATATATTTGGAGACGTTAAGAAGGAAGAAAAGTTCCAAAGCAAGGTATTTGAATACTTTATTAGAGGATTTTGGCTTTATAATGTGAGAACCTCTTATTCCCCTACTTTGTGTTTGTATATATTTTCTTTTCTTTTTGACTAATATTTTACATTTATTTTGTGTTGTGATGTAAAGAGTGTGAATGAAAATTCTGTATATTCTCAGTCGTCATATGTAAATCTTCTAGTTATGAATGCCTTTCTGTGTTATTGTTTTAAGCATTGAATTAAAAAAAAAAAAAAAGTGTCGAGAATGCGTCAGACACACACGTCAGCTCCGGGCTCCGCTGATTCTCACCGCTGCCACCCTTCGCTCCTCCCCTCAGTCTCAGGGAGTATATATACAGTCGTCCTGCAGTCTTCCCTCATTGTCACATGGCGGCTCGGAGGAGTCACAGCAGGTGAGTGTATCTGATCATCTAACCGCATCTTGTAACAATTTCCTAAAGGAAACAAGCAGCATCGGTCATAGATTGTTTATTTTAAGGGAATATGTGTGTTCTCATTGGTTCAAACCGGTAGCTCCTGAAAAGGTTCGTGGGTCTTTCAGAACGATCCCTTTAGAGGATGTGAACATGATAAAGGACAAAACGACAAAAATAGACTAAAGACAGAGACAAATTCAGCGCGAGAGAGTAGCGGCGAGACCCTGTCTTAAAGGCACATTTAACGCTTAACGTGCTTCATGTACTAAACACCGAGCAGGGAAAAGCATTCCTCAGAGAGAGGGAGAGAGAGAGAGAGAGACAGAGAGAGAGAGTGAGAGTGAGTGAGAGAGAGACAGAGAGAGAGAGTGAGAGTGAGTGAGAGAGAGACAGAGAGAGAGTGAGAGTGAGTGAGAGAGAGACAGAGAGAGAGTGAGAGAGAGAGAGAGAGACAGACAGAGAGAGAGAGAGAGAGAGAGAGAGAGAGACAGAGAGAGAGAGAGAGACAGAGAGAGTGAGAGAGACAGAGAGAGTGTGTTAATTCCCCACGCACAGCTGGTCGGGGTGACGGACTTGTTTCTGTTTATAAAGATCATTTTACCGGTCGCTCGGTGGTGAGTAACAACTACAGCAGCTTTGAACTTGAGTTGTTTGTTTGAGAACTTTCGGTGATCCGCTTTTGATAGCGGTAATTTATCGAGCGCCAAAATTCAATACGGACTTTTTAACGGAGTTTGCTGGGTTCTTGGGTGATGGGACTCCGAACTACGACAAGCTTCTTATCCTCGGTGATTTTAATGTTCATGTTTGCTGCATGGGTGATCACTTAGATAAAGCGTTTGCCCATTTACTGAATGCTTTTGACTTTTCTGTTGGGGTTAATGTTCCCACTCATAAGGGTGGCCACATGCTTGACTTGGTGCTTCTGCATGGACTTAGTATCTCTGATTTAGAAGTCTGTGAGAATGAAGTTTTCCGACCACAAGACTGTTATGTTTACTGTTTCATGTCCTGTTGCACCTATAGTCCCATCTCATCGCCGCCTTCCTCGGCGAATTACTCGGACTACTAAAGACTCCTTTCTATCGATTTTTCATCAAGTGATGCCACCTATTGCCGATTTTTCCTGTGATGCTAGCGTTGAGGAACTCCTCTCCAGGTTTAACTCCACCTGTTGTAAGGTGTTAAATGCTGTGGTGCTCTGAACCTGAACCCTGGATCGATGATTCTATTCGTTCCCTCAGACGATGTTGTGGAAAGAGCGGAACGAAAGTGGAAAAAGGACAGGCTTCATGTCTCTTTTGAGATCTTAAGGGGTTCTCTTTTTAAATATCAGAAAGCAGTGAAAAAAGCAAAATGTCGACATTTGTCAGATGTTATTAACAGGAACTGCTCTAGACCAAAGACTCTCTTCAGCATTATTAATGCTACTCTCAGCCCGTCGGCCTGTCCTGTTCCTGGGGCTTCTTCTCCATCATGTGAAGAATTTGTATTATTTTTTTCATAGTAAAATCAGGGATCTCTGGCTAGGGATAACTCCCTCATCTTTTAATCCGTCTAACCCCTCCATCTCCACTATCTTCTTTTTAGTCAGTTTAAACTAGTCTCAGTTTCAGATTTGCTGGAAATAGTTGAGCAGTTTAAGCCTTCGGGCTCGTCTTTGGATATTCTGACTGTTGAAAGCATGCAGTAGTTTACCCCTGCTTAAAAAACACAATCTGAACTCATCAATTTTAACAAATTTCAGGCCTATTTCTAATCTGTCTTTTATCTCCAGGATTCTGGAAAAATAGTGTTTTCACAGTTACAGAGTGTTTTAGCTGATAACTCAATGTTTGAAACATTTCAGTCAGGTTTTTGTAAATGTCATTCTACTGAGTCTGCGCTCTTGAAGGTTCTTAATGATATTTTACTATCATGCGATTCAGGTGATTTTGCAGTCCTGGTGCTCTTAGATTTATCAGCTGCTTTCGATACAGTCGATCATGCGGTTCTCACTGATCGGTTAGAATACTGCGTTGGTGTAAGAGGTGTAGCTTTAGATTGGTTTAAATCGTATTTTACAAATAGGACTTTTTCAGTCAAGATGGGTGAACATTACTCAAGTAATTCTTCTTTGCCCTGTGGGGTTCCCCAGGGTTCTATTTTGGCTCCTTTGCTCTTTTCTCTCTACATGCTCCCTCATGGCTCGATTTTTAGAAAACATGGTTTGTCATTTCTACATAAAGTGCACATGCAAACAACACAAGACAGTACAATGACTACCAAAACAGGACAAAAGTTAGTGTCCATGGACAGGAGGTGTAAGCAGATCAGATAGCTGAGGCTGCCAGGGTCCTGCTGCATGTGCAGGGTGTAGGCAGGAGGAGCTGTGCTCTGTTTTGATGGCTGTGGTTGGGGTGAAGGAGTGACAGCAGGCTTGGATGGGAAGCTAGAAGAGGACACACTGGTTTTGAGGGCTTCTTTGCTGGTAGGGAGTGCTGTCGTTATGACAGGGGTCTTTTTGTGTGGTTCTTCCCTGGTTGGAGTACCCCAATAAGAATGGATTTATTCGTTAAATGCTTAATTTTATTTACGTTTACAACGTTTAGCAGAAGCCCTTATCCAGAAAGACTTACAGAAGAGCTTTGGCTCAAAAACACATCCTCATGCTAGTTCACTAGGTCAGGGACTAAATGACTTTTATGAAAACTGGTCAGAAAAGAAGAAGAAGAACGCATGAGGTAAAAATAATTATGAGAAATTAGTCATTATTTATTACTCATAATTATTTTTACTTCATATATTGTTCTTCTTCTTTTGCTTATTCTTATTCCACACTTTTCTGGGATCAGTATACCCCTAACCGTTTAATGTACGGACTCTGTACTTTTGTCTGTGCACTTGACCTTTTTTTTTTTTCGGGTTTTGTGGGCATCACTAAATGTGGAGTCTGTGCCTAAGCGGGTCAGAGCTATTTTGGTGGCACGTGCAGGCTGTTAGTCAGGTGTTCGCAATGTTTTGAGTCGTTGGTGTATAATGTGTAACAGATAACAGATATTCACTATGTAGAATTATATAGAATTGTAAAATTGTAGCTTTAATATTCTCACATTGATTATTTAGTCTGCTCTCACACTCGCACACCACAGTAACTACAGACTAATTCCTCAGAATCTCTCCTTTTACAGACTGTCACTGTGAGGAAGAACTGATCAAACTAGTAAAGTGGATCAGTGTGTACAAACTAGTAAAAAGAGGCTGTGAGAGGGAGAGAAGTCACCTGAGTGTCTGTGAGAGATCAAGTATGCATACTGCTAAGCGTGACTAGTACACAGTGCTACCTGGTGTCAGGGTGTGAACTGATCTCTGTCATGGGGAAATGAGGAGGTAAGAGACAGGCTCAGACATGCCTATACATAAATGTAGTCCCACTAAAGATCCTCACATCTCACACCACGTAATAAAATTAGAAAATTAAATAATAATAATCTGATAACTGAAAAGAGCAACATAATTCTCTCTTTTGCAGTTGGTTAACAAAAAATAAGCTAACTGCTGCTTTAATGCTGATGATGTGTGACTCATTTACATTACATTTACAGCATTTAGCAGACTCCTTATCCAGAGTGACTCCCAGAAGCGCTTCGAGTTCTCTATCAATAAATACATCCTGATACTGGTTCACTAGCTCATGGACTAAGAACACCATCAGTCTACAAACTCTGCTGGAAGGTAAAAGCACCCAGACAACACAACTTTTTTTAAAGTGCTAATTTAAGTACTATAACTCCGTGTGTGTTCTGTGTTTCTGCAGACATGTGGAGCTACACACTTCTGTTTAGGCTGCACATTTTCACCTGTAAGTCTTCTTTTCCATTTACATTTATGGCATTTGGCAGA
>CM074939.1:142026-155321 GCA_037576815.1 Pangasius larnaudii | reverse complement strand
CCCTGTAAGAGGTTTTGGGAAAGTAGTGAACTTTCTCAAATCCTAACAAAAAATAAGAATGTGTGTGTGCTTGTTGTCAGAAAGGTCTGAAGATCGTCCATCACGCAGATTCGACTCTGACCAGTTTCTGTAGCTGGCAGAAGAACCTGAACCCTCAGAGTGACACGCATCCTGCACACCACGACGTCGCTGTGCTCATAACGAGGTAATTACCTGCTGTAGCTGATTATTACAGCTAAGGGTGGACAATATACTATTTTATTTACTCATTAATATAGCTTAGATAGCTTACGGAATTCAGTATCAAAACAAGACTAGAGTAGAATATAGTATGAGGACACACAGACACCCTGTAATATTTGTGACGGTTATGTGTGTGTGTGTGTGTGTGTGAATCAGGAAGGACATCTGCGCAGGTAAGAACCAGCCATGTGAGACGCTCGGACTCTCTCACCTGTCTGGAATGTGCCAACCTCATCGCTCCTGCAACATCAACGAGGACTCGGGACTTCCTGTGGCCTTCACCATCGCACACGAGCTCGGACACAGGTGTGTGTGTGTGTGTGTGTGTGTGTGTGTGTGTGTGTGTGGTTTCGGGATTCAGCATGATGGTCAGGGGAATGACTGTGTGTGTGTGTGTGTGTGTGTGTGTGTGTGTGTGTGTGTGTGTGTGTAGTTTCGGGATTCAGCATGATGGCCAGGGGAATGACTGTGAGCTGGTGGGTCGTGCCCCCTTCATCATGTCTCGTCAGCTTCAGTACGACTCGTCACCTCTCACCTGGTCCACCTGCAGCAAGCAGTACATCACACACTTCCTCGAGTGAGTAAACACACACACACACACACACACATTTCCTGTTGGCAGACGTTTGGCACTTTGCAGACTTCTGTCTCTGTGTCTCTCTCTATCTTTTTCTTAACGTCTCTCTCTCTCTCTCTCTCTCTCTGTGTGTGTGTGTGTGTGTTTCAGTCGTGGTTGGGGTTTTTGTTTAGATGATCGTCCGTCTAAGAAGGACATGACGGCGGCCCTGGTTGCCCCGGGGGTGAGATACACTCGGCAGCACCAGTGTCAGATGCAGTACGGACCCAGCGCCACTCTCTGTCCCGAAACTGACGTAAGATCTCGTTTTCCTCCTCTCACACTTTAATTGAAGCAGAACCACAGGAGAGCTTGAACCGGATTTCCCGGGGACAGAGTGAGGGTCAGGACACCGCAGGAATACACAGCTGATGTGTGTGTTCACTACTTCGTGCTGTGTGTCTCTGCAGAACGTGTGTCAGATTCTGTGGTGCTCGGTGGACGGTTCCTGTCGCTCCAAACTGGACGCACCGATAGACGGAACCAGGTGTGGCCCGGGGAAGGTGAGAGAGGGGTCACACACACACACACACACACACACACACACACACTAAATCACCAGCATTCACACTGTACTGGAGCTGAAATTACATCACATCTTGGTGTCAGTAGGCAAAGTCTATGGCCTACATCGTGACCTTTAACAATACAATTTGCTGCTTGATGTGTGTGTTTGTGTGTTTGTGTGTGTGTGTGTGTGTGTGTGTGTGTGTGTGTGTGTGTGTGTGTCAGTGGTGTATCTCAGGCGAGTGTGTGGTGGTGGGGAAGTTACCTGAGACGGTGAATGGTGGGTGGGGCCAGTGGAGCACCTGGTCTCACTGCTCGCGCACCTGTGGCTCCGGCGTCCAATCAGCAGACAGAGAGTGTGACAAGCCGAAGTACGACACTTCCTCCTCCTCGACCTTCATCTCCTCTGTTTAAACTCGTTCATGTTTCATCGATCCCTCTCTCTCTCTCTCTCTCTCTCTCGCTCTCAGGCCAGCGTTCGGAGGGAAGTACTGTACAGGTGAGCGTAAGCGCTACAGGATGTGTAACACGGTGCCGTGTGTTAAGAAGAAGCCGTCGTTTCGAGACATGCAGTGCAGCGAGTTTGATACGGTTCCGTACCACAACCAGCTGTACCAGTGGATCCCCATCACCAGACACAGTAATCTCAACATTTCACATCAAACACGTCTCACACACTTTAATAACTTTTAGAGCAGAAATGGTGCGTATATGAAGGAACACGCTGTAACTGTGTCACATCTGAAGAGAAATCAGTTCCTAAAACTCTTCTCTGTATTTTAACTGGAGTTGTTTGGCAGACACCTGTGTTTTTCTGTCCAACAGCCAGAGAAAACAAACGCCGTGTTACTCAGTAACTGCCGTGAAAACACAGTAAGTGTGTGTAGTTACAGAGTGAGGAGTGTAAAGCTGGACCCACAGGCAGTTCCTGGGACGTTCCTTCAGCAGTGCAGACGCTGCCCACTAATGCAGCCTACCTGCTGTACTGGTTGTTAAATGAGTATTGCGTATAGTGTAAATCTCTAGTGTAAAAACTCTGTGTAAATCACGCCAGGGACTCAGCTGGGGTGCTATACTCAGCTATACTCACTTTCCCATGATGCACTGCTTCCAGTGCTATTTTAATTCCTGTGATTAGTGAACAGGTCGAGGTTAGTGATCATGGTGTTAAGTTTTTCTTTGAGGCTGCTGAATCATCCTGCAGAGCTTAGTGTAGATCACATGATCCAAACCACAAGATGAGCTCACACACACACACACACACACACACACACACACACACACACACACACACACGGAGCACTTAGAGAATTAGAGTTCAGTTTGTATGTTATACTGTGTAATGACAGAGTCACTCGGAGAGTATACGTGTGATTATTTTAGACTCAGCAGCTGAGGATAAAAGTCTATAAAAGTCTGTAATGTTCCACTGCAGCAGGTTCGGACCAGTCCACATTACCATAAACTCACAGCAAGTGACTCACAGCGTTTACTGCGCTTTGGAGGCATTTTCAGACTTTTCCCATCATGTCATGTATAAATATTTTATCCTGGTAGACTCTGTGTGTGTGTGTGTGTGTGTGTGTGTGTGTGTGTGTAAATGCCTGCCTCAAAACAAATCAGCTTTTATTTTCATTGCTTTAACACCACCAGCTGTGATTAATACCCTCAATACCTCACTTTACTCTGTCTGTCCTCTGAGTTATAACATAAATATAACATAAAGTTGCAGTATTCTATAATCCCTCTCTCTCTCTCTCTCTCTCTCTCTCTCTCTGTCTCTGTCTCGCTCTCTCTCTCTCTCTTTCCCTCTCTCTCTCTCTGTCTCTCTCTGTCTCTCTCTCTCTCTGTCTCTCTCTGTCCTCCCTCTCTTTGTCTCTCTCTCTCTCTCTCTGTCTCTCTCTCTCTCTCTCTTTCTCTCTCCCTCTCTCTCTGTCTCTCTCTGTCCTCCCTCTCTTTGTCTCTCTCTCTCTCTCTCTCTCTCTCTCTCTCAGCTCATCCGTGTGAGCTGCAGTGCAGGCCTGTGAATGAGGATTTCTCCGAGAGGATGTTGGACGCAGTGACTGACGGAACTCCGTGTTTCTCCAACGGCAGCCGGAGCGTCTGCATCAATGGTGTGTGCAAGGTAGAGTGGCTGGGCGTGGCTTACTCTCCGAGTGTGTGTGTGTTGTCACTTATGTTACAGCAGCTATAAACAGTCGTGATTTACAGTTGCACTACTGTCAGAGCTGCTGTTACAGAAAACTAATCAACACCTGACAACCAATCACAATCCACAATTCAACAGCAGTGTGTTGTGTGCTTAAGCATATACTGAAATATATTATATTTATATAATGAATTTACACAAATTGAATGTGTGTGTGTGTGTGTGTGTAGGAGGTAGGCTGTGATTATGCAATAAACTCAAAGGCGGTGGAGGATCGGTGTGGTGTGTGTCTGGGTGACGGCTCCAGCTGTGAGACACTGAATGACACTTACACACAGAAGGAAGGATACGGTATGCGACACACACACACACACACACACACAAACAGTCATACAACTAAAAAAAACAGTCATACACCTGAAACACATCTCAGGTATAGACGCAAAGTGTGTGTGTGTGTGTGTGTGTGTGTGTGTGTGTGTGTGTGTCAGGTTACACAGACATGGTGGTGATTCCTGAGGGAGCGAGGGATATAGTGATACAGGAAGTGGAGGAGGCAGCGAACTTCCTGGCCGTGCGAGCAGCACACGCTGATAAATATTACCTTAACGGCAATTACATCATCCAATGGAATGGTGAGTACCAGGTGGGCGGAGTCAAGTTCTACTACGAACGCAGTGGCAATCTGGAGAACCTCACATCACCTGGGCCTACAAAAGAACCCATTATAGTGCAGGTACACACACACACACACACACACACACACACACACACACGATACCATTCCACACACAGTGCACAACGCTGATTAATTTTAATGTTATTTACAGTTTTAGGACGTTGTTGCGTGTCCCGAGTTTGTGTCGGAGTCGTTTTTGTTTTTTCTCTCGTTGTTTTCGTGTAGCTGCTGTTTCAGGAGATGAACCCCGGCGTGCGGTACGAGTTCATCATGAAGAAGAACAGCTCAGCGGATAACGATCTGCTGGATCCTCAGTACCGCTGGAAATTCGGAGCGTGGACCGACTGCAGCACCACCTGTGGACAAGGTGAGGAAATAACACCAAGCACAGCAGCAGTACAGCACAACATTATCTTATCATAAACAAATATAATAAATGGTGTGACATCTACAAGCTACAAGTGCGGAGTAAACATTACTTACACAGAGTTACACACAAAACCCCAAACACACTCAGAAGTTCAGCTGAGTTCTTAAAGTTGAAATGTGGTACGTGTGGTATTTTAATTTGTAGCTCCAGGTGGTGTTACAGAGAGTTAAAGTTGACCTTGAACGCTGTCTCTCACTCCTCTTGTCCTTGACTGACCTCTAGTGGACAAGCTGCAGAGCCAAACCCTATAGAGCGAAGTTATGTCTGATTCTAGGCATGTATCTTTAGGAAATATGATGCATCTGTAACATTTGTTTTAGTATTTTGGTACACATGAAAGCAGAAAGACCAGTTAAATCACGAGTAATATTTTTGGGTCAGGTATTTCTGCAGTGCATTGTGGGCGTGGCTTTCTCACCTGTGTGGTTTATAATAACCCCCGGTCCTGCAGGTGAGCAGCAGCAGCCAGTGCGGTGTTTCAGAGCTGGTGTTGGAGTGGTGGACGAGGAGCTGTGTGATCCGAACACTCGTCCTGACGACAGACATCGCCACTGTAAGAACATGGACTGTCCTGCCAGGTCTGTTTTGTTTTTCAAAATGAGCCACGTAACATCCTCTGTAGACATGAACCCGAACAGGTACCGTCTAATTCCCAGGTGGTGGGTGGGCGGATGGCAGTCGTGTTCGGCCTCCTGCGGTTCTGATGGAATAAGGAAGCGCACAGTTCTGTGTGTTAGAACCGTGGCTGGAGAGGAGAGAGTGCTGCACCCCGGAGACTGCAGGAAACTCCCGAAACCCAAAGCGGCCGTGGCCTGCAACCGGAACGTGACCTGTGGCTCGGCCTGGGCCGTGGGGAACTGGAGCGAGGTGAGACTCAGTGGGTCCCTGGGACACGGGGTTTCAGGATCACGGGGTCAGGGGGTAATGGGAGCACAGGATTATGGAATCATGAGGTCACAGGTTCATGGATTTGTGGGAACATGGTCCTGTGAACTCGTGGATCAGATAATCACATTATATTATAATGAATGCTGGGTAAAGGGAATTACGGAGTCATGTGATAATGGAGTTTGGAGGATCAGTGAGTCACATGATTATGGGGTCACTAGATTACAGGATCATGGGGACACTAGATCACCAGGATTGTGGCTTCATTAGATCACATGAACATGGCATCACTAGATGAATTAAACAGTTAATAACTTCAGTTTGATGCAACAGACTTAAAATTAAAGCTCTAATGATGCTCCTACTCAGGTCCTTTTTACACACTTAGCACTGCTTGACTCTACAGTATAATGATTTATAAATTATATAATGATTTATAATCACACTATCCTTTAGCACCCAGATGAGGACGGGTTCCTTCTGACTCTGGTTCCTCTCAAGGTTTCTTCCTCATATCGTCTCAGGGAGTTTTTCCTCACCACCGTCACCGCTGGCTCGCTCATTAGGGAGAAATTCATACGCTTAAAATGTATATCCTGATTTCTGTAAGGCAGATCACAGGGGTCATGGGGTCATGGGGTCACTAGATCACTAGATCACAGGATCATGGGGTCTCCTGAGGGATATGAGGGATTCAGTGATTTACTTTAGAAAGATTTTCATCATGAAGTGAGTTTCATTCACTTGTTAATGTTTATTTGTGTATGTGTGTAATTTGTGTGCTTACCTGAGGAGTGTGTTCAGCGTGTGTGAGCGGAGTGTGTGAGCGGAGTGTGTTGTTTCTCCTGCAGTGTTCTCTGACCTGTGGTGGAGGAGTGAAATCTCGTAGCGTCAAGTGTGTAGTAGAACCTCAAATCCGCTGTGACCCCGTGACCCGACCTCGATCCACAACCTTCTGCAACCTCCAGAGCTGCTCCAGAACCCGCCCACAACCTTCGACCCCGACTCCGGGTCACGACCCTGACGACTTCACGTCTGATCCCACACCCACATCGTACACACCCGCTGTGAGCACATCACACACTCCGACTCCGAGTGTGTTACACGAAGACGATCAGGATTTCATCTTGGTTAATAAGAGCAGTGTAGAAGACGACACACACACGGGTGAGGAAGAGGACGAGGATGAGGATGAGGATGAGGAGGGCAGCACGGACCTGCAGCAGCCCCCTGACGGATCACCGTACACACCGGGCTACGACTACATCATGGAGGACGAGAGAGACGACGCGTTCACCGTTCACACACCTGTCCGCACTATACACACCCCTCAGACCACGATACAGCCAGACGACACAGCAACTACACACACACTCATTACTACAGCTAAACCAGCCAGGACAAGAACAATCACACACACACTTGTGACCACGACTAAACCACTGACCACTAAAGCACCTACACACACAATCACACACACGAGAACCTCCAAAAACTCACATACACACAAGCAGAAGATCCTGAAGGTCCAAGCGAGATCACACAGCCCCACACAAACACACCCGGTGATTAAGAAGAAAAAACACACACCCGGAAACCCCAGCAGATCCAAAGTGATGAAACCAGGAAGTGGCAGGAACACAGTGGCATTCTGGGTCGTGGGCAACTGGAGTGAGGTAAAGATGCTTTGTGTTTCAGTCACGCACTGGTGCTGATGTTCCGCTCCAGAGTCTCGACACAATCTCTTATATCTTCTATCACTCTGTGTGTGTGTGTGTGTGTGTGTGTGTGTGTGTGTGTGTGTCAGTGTTCTACCTCCTGTGGTCTGGGAGCAGTGTGGAGGTCAGTAGTGTGTAGTTCTGGTCGGGATTCTGACTGCAGCAGCACAGTGAAACCAGAACCTGCAAAACACTGTAACCTTCAGCCCTGTGCTGTATGGAGAAAGGTGTCACACACACACACACACACACACACACACACACACACACACACACTGAGACAGACAGACGTACCACTAGAGTGTGCTGATGAGTTGAATCTGGTGCACATTCACACACACTACAGACCAAATGTTAAGAAGCGACACTTACTTTTAATTTGTTTCCACACATAAAAATGGGTCTTAAACTTTTTATCCTCTACACTGAGATTAGAATCTAACGACAGATGAACAGATGTAAAGCATGGATGTTCCCCTTCCAGAAGGTATAAAACCATTCGCCATCCAAAGAACCCATGAGGAACCTTCTGTTCTATCAGTATATGCATATTGTTAATATAGAGATAGGTTTGATCCTTCTGGCACCCAGGCACTATGGGGGATGCAAACTTATGCACTCAGCGCATACTGATTGAAACTCATTGCCTGTGTGTGTGTGTGTGTGTGTGTGTCAGTGTGTTGAGGGCTGTGGTAGTGGTATGAAGTACAGGGATGTGCAGTGTGTGGACTCTCAGAGCGGCCGAGTGTTGAGACCTTTTCACTGCTCAGACCAGCCATCTCCTCCTACACTGCAGTGGAAACACACACGCTGGGGACAGGTACACACACACACACACACACACACACACACACACAAGCTAATGTTGGGTTATTAGACGAGTTGACTGTGCTAAGTGTGTAAATAAGAGAAGTGTTAGCATTAGATAAGGTTAAGCATTTCTCTCTATTTGTGATACTTTAATAGGAAGATAAATATTCAAAGATTATTTATCATTTCTCTCTCATGGATTATTTGGATTATAGTTATTTTCCTGGTAAGATATATTTACTTTATACTTTATACATCACTGAAAGGTGTTAAAGCAGAAGTTAATGTCGTGGTGTAAATGAGATCACAAGCTGTGTTGGTGGTTGTTTGACTAAAAGACATCAGGATGTAGATTTCACCTTCATATGAAGATTTATTAATAAACTGATTTTTAAACTCTCTCTCTCTCTCTCTCTCTCTGTGTGTGTCAGTGTTCTCAGAGTTGTGGAGGTGGAGTGATGGAGCGCTCGGTGTTTTGTCCAGAGCCTGAACGCTGTAACGCGAGTCTCAGACCTGAAAGCTCCGCCCCCTGTAACCTCCGGCCGTGTGTGGCGTGGGCTACCGAACCCTGGCAGCAGGTCACTATCGCCGTTAATCATATAATACAGTAGAAACGATGTATAACAGCACGTGTTGAAGTGTTTTATTCCTCTTATACCACAGCAATTTAACAACAATTACAATTATAGCTATTTTTTTTACTTTCTCTCTACTTTCGGGGCCTCGTGTTGTGATGTCACTAAATAAAATATAATCTAACGAGATCAGAAGACAATGATGTGGTGCTGTTAGTGACAGGAGGATGTAGGGGTGTGTCCTAATTTGCATATTCATGTAGATTTATAGATCTTGAGGGTCGCAGTGTCAAGATGTTCCTAATGCGTTTTTTAGTTGTAGCTGTTTGTGTGTATTATAATATGGAATGTTGTGTGTCTGTGTGTGTGTGTGTGTGTGTGTGTGTGTGTGTGTCAGTGTTCAAAGAGCTGTGGTGGAGGTGTACAGAAGCGAGTGATCAGGTGTGTGAGTGAGGGATCAGGAGAGGAGGTGAAAAGCTCGCTGTGTCTGAAAGACGACAAACCTGAGAGTTTACGCTCGTGTGGTGAGGAGGAGTGCAGACCTGAGCGAGGTACACTGCAGCGACAACACCTGTGTTAATGACACATTGCCTTTATACACACCCATTACAGTTAAAGTGTGTGTGTGTGTGTGTGTGTGTCTCACAGGTGTGTCAGCGTGTAAGAGAGACAGCATGTCCACTCGCTTCTGCTCCACGCTGAAGCTGCTCGGTCGCTGCGTCCTGAACTCCGTCCGTAAACAGTGCTGCCTCACCTGTGCCATGTAACACCGCCCAGAGGTCAGAGGTCAAAGTTCAGAGGTCACGCCGGATCATCCTAGACTGAAAAATACTGGACCATAGACACACAGACATGTTACTTACTTGAAGCTCATGTGTTTGTTTGTTTGTGTACGTGTTTTTAAAAACTGCGACCTGGAGCACAGAGAATCAGCGACATCTTACAGCACAAGTGTGAGCTTTTTAAATCTTTTAATAGATCCTTTTTTATAATAAGCCCAAAACTAAACTCCAGCTTCACCACTGAAGAGAGTGAGAAATGTCTGATTAAAACCTGCTACAGCACTCAACACATTTAATAACAAACGCTCTGTTGGAGAGGAGAAGCGTGTTAAAATATTTCTCCGAGTCTTTCTCCCGGTCGGAGGAGCCCCTGAAGCAGCAGGTGCAATAATCCCGCTGGTAAACCCGAACCTAATAATGAAGACTTAAACACTGCCTGATATTAATGCCACTTTAAATCCTGAGAATGAACAGGAAAAGTAAACGTGTGTAACCGTGAATGAACACACTGTTCTGTCCATCAGCTGCGGCGGTGCTTTATAATCACGTACTGTGTGTTTTTGAAACCAGAGCGTTATTTCTCTCGAGGTGCTTTTTAACCAAAAACCTACTCTGGTGCCTTTTTTTACCAAAATACATTTAGACATTACATTAAATACGGTGTGTTTAATAATCACTGCAATAATCTGCTCATTTCCACATAGTAGATGAAAGTGTGTGTGTGTGTGTGTGTGTGTGTGTGTGTGTGTGTGTGTGTGTGTGTGAATGAATCCTGTGGTGCTAGTGTTAGTGAGTTCGCTAGGCCTCTTTAGCGTGTTCATTAGATGTTATTAGACGAGCTTACTGGGTGTGTGAGATGGTGTAGAGTGCATTGAGCATCACTAAAGAGTTTATTACACATCGTTAGTGTGTGTTCGTGTGTTAATGAGTGAGGATGAGGTGTTGCAGGTCATCCCTCTCTGGCCTACAAAAAAAGGCCTGAATCTTTCATCCTAAATCTTTTATACTGAATCTTCTTTTTCCTGAATCTTTATAACGAATCTTTCATCCTGAATCTTTTATACTGAATCTTTATGATGAATCTTTCATCCTGAATCTTTTATATTGAATCATTTTTAATTTCAGACTGAATCATTCGTTCTGAATCACTTTTCGCTTTACACTGAGTCTTTCTTGCTGAATTGTTCACAGTAAATCTATCATGTTGAATCTTTATGGCTCTGTTGTTCATGTGTACATTAATGTATGTTAATAAATGCTGTGATGAGAAGAGTGTGTTGTTAGTTGTTGAAGTGTTGACTGGGACGGGTTTCTCTGTGAGTCAGTGACACGGTGCAGTAATAAACCTCTCTCTCAGCGTGTGTGTAACGGTGTCGTGTTGTTCACTGTGTTCTGACGTCACATGCTCGGCTTTTTCTCCTGAAGCTGTCATGCTTATTAACCATACACTGTAAAGATTGTAGGAAAGAATGTAATTGTGGGTAAGTTGCTGTGGTATAAGAGGAATAAAGCACTTGGGGACGTGGAAAATAATCAACTACAACATAGCAAAAGAAACTCTGCTTCATCACACCACCCTGCTGTGGATTATTCTTACCTGTGCATCAGTCACATAATAGAGGATGTGGAAAGACGTGTGTGTGTGTGTGTGTGTGTGTGTGTGTGTGTGTGTGTGTGTGTGTGAGGAAATGACAATAAAGTAGCAGTAATTCAGAGAGGAAGACGTGACAGCAGGACAATGCTCTGTCCGTTTAGAGAGAAGACGCACTACAAAGGAAGTGTTAGATAAGATAGCAGTGTTTGAGGAGACACACAGACTCTGTGAAGGATCAGCACACACACACATTCGCACACACACACACACACTCGCACACACACACAGAGGAAATGTGGGGGTCTATGAAAGACGTGGACGCTGTCCTGTGTGAGGTGATAAGCTGGGATCAAGGCTGAGACCTGCACCGAGGTCTGACGTCTAACAGATATCAGCTACTGCGTCCTCACCCCACTGTGCCACAGGAAGTGACACGTACACGCTTTTACATGTACACTGTTTGCGGTGCCGTGACCAAACACGACTTCTCTCTATAAGAAATCAAATGCAATGTGTTCTGTTCTATACCAGGCTTCAGAGAAAGCCTCCTCCTTCAGGCAACACATTCTTATATGCAAATGATCATGATGACACAAATGAATATGCAAATCAGCCAGTGACGTCACTTGGAAAGTTAGCACGCGTTAGAGACTTTCTCCTGAAATGAGTTTACGCAGCCCCGTGCGTGTATGTGTGTGTGTGTGTGTGTGTGTGTGTGTGTGTGTGTTCTCCGCAGTCATGCTCCCCCCGGTGTGCCGCAGTGATGACGGTGACATGGAGCGCGAGTAGCGGCTGGTCGCTGTGTGCGCTCGCGGCGCTCGTGATGGCGCTGATAGGCGCGCGCACCGTCACCTGCCGCAGCGCGAGAGACCCTCAGCACGCGCTCCCGGTCATCATCGCAAACACCACCACCACCAACAACAGCTCCAGCTCCAGCTCCAGCTCGAACTCCTCCATCTCCGCTGCACTGGCACGGCGCGCGCGCAGTTACCCTCACCTGCAGGGTGACACGCGCCGCCGGAAGCTCTACTCTTTCCAGAGGCTGTTCCTGCGGATAGACGGCACCGGGAGAGTGAGCGGCACCGGGAGCAAAGACGACGCGCACAGTGAGTCACCTGCACACACGTCAGCCCGCACGCGCTCACTCAGCACCTCCGCTCCGACACGATCCCGCGCGCGCCACCGAAACCCCTGGGGACGTGCAGTCACAGGAAGTTGATTATTTTCCTCTAACAGCACGACCCCATGTGTTTTATTCCTCTTACACCACAGCAACTTACCAACAATTACAATTTTTATTTATTAATGAATGTTATATGTTTTATCCATTTAGAGTTACATTTTCTGTAACTTTACTTGTACGTTATAGCAGCTATAAACACTCGTTCCCTCGCCAGCGTCTCTTAATTCTCTCTCGATGTTAATAAGATAAAAATCCGCATGTTACTGAGAAAATGCAAAGAAGCGTAAACTCCTCTGTCCTGAAGACGTCAGAAAACTTATAGTTACAGCTTCACCTCTGACTGTTACAAAGCGCTGACACTGGAGACTCCTTCCATAAATCCGTTTATTATCAGTGGAGTGTCTGCTGTACACATCCCTGTGAATGAGCTGTTACTATAGCAACAATAACGCGGGCGCATTCATTATAAATAAAGCTGTGATTTGCAGCTGCACCACTGTCAGAGCTGCTGTTCTAGCAAACTAATCCACACCTTCTGACCAATCAGAATGCGGAACTCAGCAGCAGCAGTGTGATGTAATAGTTATTAATGAATTAGTGTGTGTAATAACGCCAGCGCTGCGGTTCTCAAAATGGCCTCCAGAGAAGTTTATATAGTTATTATCTGTGCTGAGATGCACATTTCATGTTTGAGACTTTAAGGAGTGTGTGAGGAAAAACAAAAATGTTATAATTAACACAAACTTGGTTATTATGATGTTTGTGTATAAACACACACACACACACACAGAGTTGTTTTTGTTGTTACACTCGTCTTGGCTGTGAAAAGTTGGCAGTGTTTTATGGAAAAACTGTTAATGACACACAACATTTACTTACAGCACACTGAGCATGGAGAACCTCTGATCTCACACACACACACACACACACACACACACACACACACACACACACACACACCAGAATGCTGGCCGGATGTCTGGTGTTCCAGGCCCTGTCTCACACACACACGCACACACACACACACACACACACACACACTCACACAGGAGTGGTGATAGCAGAGAATAGACATTACACAGAAGGTGTGTGTGTGTGTGTGTGTGTAAGAGAGAGAGAGA
>CM074939.1:107037-118624 GCA_037576815.1 Pangasius larnaudii | reverse complement strand
CACTCTACACCGCTCACTCTACACTCTCACTCTACACCGCCCACCCTACACTCTCACTCTACACTCTCACTCTACACTGCTCACACTACACCGCTCGCCCTACACTCTCACTCTACACCGCTCGCACTACACTCTCACACTACACCGCTCGCACTACACCGCTCGCACTACACTCTCACACTACACCGCTCTCTCTACACCGCTCGCCCTACACTCTCACACTACACCGCTCGCACTACACCGCTCACACTACACCGCTCGCACTACACTCTCACACTACACCGCTCGCACTACACCGCTCACACTACACCGCTCGCCCTACACTCTCACACTACACCGCTCGCACTACACTCTCACACTACACCGCTCGCACTACACCGCTCGCCCTACACTCTCACACTACACCGCTCGAACTACACTCACTCGTGTCATTTCCGTGACCTTTCAGAACATCCCCTGCTGTGAAAGTATATGAACCCTGTTAGGAACAGCATCAGTTACCACAGCACATTCCCAGACCTTCTGGACCTTTTTTTGACTAATTTATGAACTGATCTGAATCGAAATATATCGTTTGGAAACCTGGGAGCTTCATTTGCAACAATTGGGCATCACCTGGTTTAAATAAAGCGGAAAATATGTTGCATGTGAAGTAAGGGCTAGTCACGAGCTCTCTTAATCGGAGAACCTTAAAGATATTTTTCAAGGAAGCAAAATGGAGGGAGTTTAGAGCAATGTACTCTATACTATTCATAATAATTAACATTATTCCTTTCAGCTTCATGAAGTGATGTCAAAGGCAAATCAGACGCAATACAGTAAGAGATAAAGCATACAAAGTGTGCAAATGTGTCTATGGCTTCCTGAGTCTTAAAAACAACAGGAAAACAAAAACTAGAGTTTATCAAAGAATACAAACTCATAAATTAATAGTTCATATTACCCAAGTACTCCCGAACTGAAGTACTCCCAATCTGACCCAAAAACGCTTAAAAACTGCGCAGTGGGAGTGAACTGCTCCATGTTCTCCACCATGTTGAGTATGTAGTGATAAGTGATGTTTTATTTATTTAAAAAAACACCCCAATCACCAAATAATTACCTGCAGTTTCCTGAATTAAAACAAACACACACATTTTGTTCAAAAATAAAGAAGACTTTATTTAAGTGGCTAGCTAAATAGCTAGCATTGTGATCCGCATGGCATTTGCGTTAAAGCTTAACTTCAGTAACTCAAAGACAAAGACGCGAGCTCTATAACACTGTAACCTGAAACAAATGCTTGCAAAGAAAAGAATATTAATTTACTGTCCTGGTTCCAGATAGAAAAAACCCACAGTATTTATATTTTTCACCATCGCCACAGCTTGATCAGACTAGGGATTCCTGGGAATTCACAGAGTCTCCTCTGTTCCTTTATCCATGTGAGAGATGTCAAAGACGGATTTTGTGTGTTAATATTTTGAAATGTTCCTGGGAGTCGCATTCAGACACGGCGTGTATAAATGATTGTAGTTCACTCTCCTGACGTGCTGCGGAAGTGTAGCTCAGCAATAACAATGGACGAATTTCCCCACCCATGTACCTGCGCTAAACATCTAATACGTCTGTAGTCTTCTAGAGCGTTACTGAGCACTAACACTAACCACGTTTCCTATTCCTGTTCTGACTTTTAAAAACCTCTCATGTCACCTTCACACCCTGCTGTGGAGTTTGGTTATGATCTGAACGTCCGATCACTGACCTGACTGTAAGAAGATGGCTGGAGTTTCTGTTTAATAAGGTGCACATGGCTGACGTGAATGGGGAGAGGTTCCCCTCGACCTCCCACCTTCACCTCTGTGCAGTAAGAGCAGGTGCACACTGGGGTTTAGCTCCACTGTCATGCTGATTTTCTGTAACTCTGTTCGTCCTCAGGGCTTCGACATGAACTTGTACACAAGCTCGGTGATCCTGTTCTGGCAGCTTGTCTTGACAAGTAAGTTTGTCTTTTCTTGCTTGCAGTGAGATTGTTAATGAACGTGTATTAAAGGTGCAGCGTTTAGCTTAAACAAACAGTCTTACTGAGACAACAGAGAGAGATTTACTATAAAACATGGTGTTGTTGCAAGCTTTAATCGAACCAGACACGGTGGATGACGGTCCAGCTTATGGGTCATTCACGCATGACATTAAGACTCACGTGTCCCCCGTAATACATGCTTTTTTAGTTGTAAATACTGAACATGTTTAATTTTTCAGTTGTGACGGGACTGTGGTAGACTGGGGCTCGGACTGGATTTTACACACCACACACCCTGGGATATTCGGAAAAGCTCATTGTTTAATATCAGGCTATATTATACACCTGTGTCTGGATACAGTACATTCTAGACACAGGTTTCCATTTTCTACTGAATAAAACATTCAACTTTAGAAAAGTAACATTTAATAATGTCATATAATAATGATCTGAGTAAGTAACACACTTACTAGTAACAGTGATAAGTGTGAAGGAGCCGCTCATAATCATTTTACCCAACATTACACTTTTTTTTTTAACCACTGGGGGTTCCTGCATGCGCATGGAGTGCTCAGGAGTGTGTGTGATTATTCACACATCCTCACACACAAGAAGAACTTGACAAATCTCATTCACGGCTTCTGTACAAAACTGTGCAAATGCAAATTTGACAGACGTGACCCCTGGTGATCGACTCTGCAACGTGCTACAAGGGTCAGTCAGTCTGTATAATGTTCCCTAGCAGCGTACACTTCACAGAGCTGGATGAGTTTCTGGACCACAGGTGAGAGGTCATAACCATCTGTTCCCAAACTAGTGGTCATGACGTTCCTCTCTCCATCTCTCCTGCAGGTACTCCATCTCCAGCTCCACCTTTTGGAATGGCCAAACTCAACGAGTCTGCTGCTCTCACCTGCCACGGGAAATGTCCTGGTACAGCCCGGTGGATCACGAGCGACAAGAGACGCACTGTGGCTCAGTGTAATCAGACAACGTGTCTGGCTGAGGAGGGATTTAACATCACTCATGATCAGTACCTGGCAGGAGATCTGTCTCTCACCATCACTGCAGCTGAGTACAGTAAGAGGACCTGGTACACGTGTCAGTGTGACAGAAAGGAAATCCGTCGTGTTTATCTTCGTATCAAGCGTAAGCATCCTTCACTTTCCACTCAATAAACAGTTCTTATACTTACGATGGCATTATAGTAACGATATATTTTACCTGGATCATGGGGAAGAAAAGTAAATCAAGCTCAATATCAGTAAGAAAAGGTACTGTAGGAAAACACAGTGTGTGTGTGTGTGTGTGTGTGTGTGTGTGTGTGTGTGGGTGTGGGTGTGTGTGTGTTTATCTCCTCAGGTATTGACTATAACAGACAGATCGAACATGGAGGCTCCTTCACTGTAGATTTCTTCATCTCGGAGCGAGTGAAGGTCACGTTTAACAGGACGGATGATGATGGAAGGCAGAAATCTGTCACACTCTACGAAAGCAGTGAGAAGAAAGTTCACTATCACCCAGACTATGAGAAGAGAGCCTTGTCCAAGTCCTGCTTTATTCTGAATGGTGTGAGAGAGCCTGACAGCGGTGTGTACACTGTGTGGGACGCTGATAATGATGAGATCATAGCTACACACACACTCAGTGTTACAGGTAAGACTTTAATTCTGCATAATTTATTAATCTTAGCTCTTGATGTAAAGTTGAGGTCCTGGTTAATGGTGTTCTGAATATTCATGTCATCTTCACCACTGCAGCAAAGAAGACGAGAAATGAAACGAAAGAAGGAAAAGTCTTGCCTCCTGTGAAAGGTGTGTATTCTTCACAAACTGTTTTACTGCTGCTGAAGATGGATAGACAAACTGTAAAAGCTTGTGATTGAAATAGTTTGTGAGAGATGTGTGTGTGTGTTCTGTGTTCAGGTGAACAGGTGTACAGCAGCTGGGTTGTTCTGTCTGTCGGGTTCTGCCTGGGTTTGGTGCCTGGCGGTGTCCTGCATTGGTTTCTCTTTCCATTTTTATTAAAAGGCTGGGATTGGGTCAAGAAAAAAACGACACATGCTCACAGCACTGTGGAGGAGAATTCTTCTGCTTCTGCTCCTGCTTCTGCTGAAAAAGCTCTGCTGAACACCACGTCTTCTGTTTAAGGTCTATATTCTGGTTGCAGTATTATCTGAATCGGATTACGGTCTTTACATGACTCAGTACTAATTAGAATATTACCAAAGTCCAGTTCATATCGGAATATTGATGAACATGTACACGTCCTCATCGGCTTAGTGTCGTGAACATGTACAAGAGTGTTGACTCCCACTGCTGGCACAAACCACCCGGGCAGAACTGACCCGAGGATCAGCGGAAAGACCTGCTGCATGTCTGATTTCAAGCGAGTGCTGTCTGACTCATGCAGCCCTGGACTCGCACCAGCCTGATAAATGCCCAGATGTGTAACACTGAGTTGACCGTTATGAAAAGTGATGAGTGTACCCTGCATAAAAAAGCCTTGAACATAAAACAACAGGACAAAAATAGAGTTGATGACTAGACACAATCATTTCATGACTCTAGACACTTCTTAGTGAACACAGTAGCATAATACAGTGAAATAATATGCTCTTTAGCCATATCAAATCCGCTGTCATGTGCGTGGCTAAAATGTCCCCGCTGGCGGTTTTAGGGGTACAGCGACCCCTGGCGGTTCCAGTGTTAAATCTGTGTTCTAACGTAAAATACTTTTGTGGACTGTAACTGAATGTAAAAATGAAGACAGTTGCTTATATCTTGTGATGACACCTAATTAAACAAGTAACACTGTATTTAATTTGATTTCAGATCAAGAAGTAGCACAAGCAAGTTTAAATTGGGAAAACCCTCATTAGGGAGCTCCTCCGCCTGGCAATGTGCATTAATCATCCATAAAACATGAGGAATAAATGTCGGCCCGCTTCCATTAGCTGTGGAGAAGTTTAACAAAACAGACTTCATGTCAAAACTGTAATGAATTTCCTGGTTACACAACTGCACTATTTGTCCATGTAGTCCACAGTTACAGAAGGGAATGATTTATAATCGCACTAACCGGTGTCACCCAGATGAGGACGGGTTCCTCAAGTGGTATTAGTTGCAGCAGCATTTTGTCTTCACACACTGACAGTACTTCTGTAAGGGTTTTTTTTTACTCTGCTGAGCTCTTATCTCCTGCTAAAGTTGATCATTTACAGAGTATCAGTACTACTGATACAGTGCTTATCTCCTGATATAGTCACAAATGTACTGAATGGAAAAAAAATAATAATAATAAAAATAATAAAGCAGAAGTCTTGTTGGTTTGGATGTTTGTGTTTTTGATGGCACTGCAGATCCATCCATCTCCTGTACCGCTTATCCTGCACGGGGTCGCGGGGAGCGAGGAGGCTGTCCCAGGGAGCTCGGGGCACAAGGCAGGTGACCCCCTGAACAGGGTCCCTAGCCATCGCAGGGCACAATCACACACTCAGGAAATGCCACTCAGCCTCACCCTGTGGACCGGGTAGGAAACCCAAGCATGCGTGTGTGCACAGGGCAGAGACAGGACTCGAACCCTGAACCCTGGAGGCACGAGACAAACCTGCACTCAACACACTGAATGAGCCCAATGGGTGCCATGTTGAGTGTTTATCGTAACTTAGTCGAGGATTAGTAGAGATCACTAATGAGGTCAGTGAGATGCCTGGGTCACAGGGTTGCCAATCCCACAGGTATTACTTCCAAATGTAAAAGTATCAGACCAACCTGAACCTCCTCTTTAAGACCACCGTCAGTTGAAGAACCCCGTCAGGGGGAGGTTACAACATTAAAACACACAAGACAAGAGACAAGTTTTCCTGCTTCCAAACCCTAGATCAGGAAAATATTTAACACGACCAGTGTGTTTATTTGTCCAAATACTTCCAGCTCTGACTGTGTATCTGCACCATCAAAGATAATACACTAGGAGTAAAAAGGCTTAAAGAGACAATTGGAACTGTCTGATGCAATATAAAAATACTTTCACTTTGTCTAGCAGTGTGTGAACTGGAAATACCACACAAGTTCCGCTGATACTCAGTGTGTGCGCTTGTGGATTTATTCTGCACTTCAGGGGTTTGTTTCTGTCTGTGAGAGTAAAGTGGATGTTGTTTCTCTTTAAGGTGAGTACTGAATTATAAGTGTTTATTACATAGTGAACACTAACAGTGCTTCATTTACAGCATGTACCACAACACTGAGTGTTTTACTGCTGAGTGATTGACAGCTCAGCACTCACTACTGTTCTGTGGACTTCACTTTCAAACTTTATTTGGGGTTTGAGCTCTAAACTGAAAAAGAGTTGTGTTGTGTTCCTGAATTCAGCACTGAGCAGCTCTGCTAAAGTATACACTTCTGTCAAAATAACACACTTCTACACAAAGTGAAAACTTTTCATTAAATCAAAATGTGTTTTACAGGTCAGTTGTGTTTCATTTTCTCTCAAAAGTAAAGAGTAAAAAAATCTTACAATTTAGACTTATTTAGTATTTGTTTGTTTGTTTTTTTAAATTGGTTTAATATAGATGAAAAAAAGTAAAGTGGGACTCAAAGGAATTAAATTAAGGAACTGAATTACATTGAATTACATTAAAATCATATAAAGATTAATGCAGAGACTTCTAGAGGAAACTGTCATATGTCGTGTTCTGTGAGTGAAAATTTCAGGAAAAGTCTATAGTTAATATATATCTATATTAAATATTAATTATGTATAACCCCTGCTGTACAATGTCTGATGCAATACTGCACGCGCGCGCGCGCGTGTGTGTGTGTGTGTGTGTGTGTGTGTGTGTGTGTGTGGTCTAATCCCGTTTTACCTCTTAGCAAGTACACTACATTATACAGCACATTTATCTGCAGAATTTCACTTTCCTATTTTAACCATTTTAGCCTCTGTACATTTATACATGGTGTCCATTACAATGAACAGCTTTTCAATAACCATTTTAATCATTTAGGTCCTGATAATAAAAAACTCAGAAATGAAGGAGGGTGTACTTTCTTTTTCCCCCTGACTGTATGCTTTAAATTGGTAAGGAATGCACTGATACAACAGAAGCTGAGGGTGAAGCAGACTGGATTGGTGTCAGATCACATTTTTATTGTTTAAAATTGATCCGGTTCTCCTTGTGTGTGAGGATGTGTGTATATTTACACCAGTGACTGATTTACACTCCTGACCGTTCACATGCAGGAACGTTGCGTAGTGAAAGCGGAGTTGCAGGCACACGGGTGTTCACAAAGTGCTCATGTTACTCAGATGAAGTGTAACGTGAAATCTTTTTCTTTTTTTAAAGACACATATAAAGTTAAAGTCTGATGCTGATGAAGTCCTGCTTGAAGATGAACACGCAGCTTTGTGATTTTAGGAAGCACAGGAAACTAAACAGGCCTAAACCGTATGCAGGCTGTGGGCGTGTGCTAAGTGCTGGGACGGAGACTCTATCTCAGGAGCATGAACACTACTCAGATATGTTCTGTAATCAGCAGACTCTAATGCAATTTAAGAAAAGTGTTAAACTCCTCCTCAGTACTGAATATTGTAGAAGTGATTATTGTGGACCAGACTGTAAACTCGTCTCATGCTCTAGTCCTCCGCATTTTATCGCTCGACATTTAGGAGGAAACTATTTTCACTGAAATCTAACAAAGCTGCTGAATTGTCTTTCTGGAGTTACTAGCCCTGTGGCAGTCGGGCACTCGGTGATGGTCAGACTTTATGAACCTGCAGTTCTACCTTGTGGACGGAGATGTTCTGGTCTGGTCGAATGGACCGTGTCCCATAATCCAGATGTTGTTGTGGCTCGGTGCGATCAGACGTCCTGCAGCTCTGAGGAGGGGTTTATCATCTCTCATGATCAGTACATGGAGGGGAACTTCTCTCTCACCATCACTGCAGCTGATTACAGTAGGAGAGGTGTATACACCTGTCAGTGTGGAGGCAAAGGGGTGTGTGACGTGCGGCTCAGCATTGATGAAGTGTTGTTCATGTTTCTTTCTGAAACATTGAAAAAGTGTAAAGTCCTTACAATGTGAGTGTAATATAAATAACTTTTATTACACATAAACAAATATATTATTTATTCCCTCTTCCTCTGTTTTTACCTTTCCACTGAGTGTCTGTGAGAAGCTAGAAACCTACAATGTGAATGATGATTAATGCAGAAGCGTGTGTGTGTGTGTGTGTGTGTGTGTGTGTGTGTGTGTGTGTGTGTGTGTATCACCTCAGCTGTTGCATTAGCTGGACAGATCGATCCTGGAGGCTCCCTCATGCTGGACGTTCCCATGCCCGAGTCAGTGAAGGTCACGTTTATCAAACTGGGTGATGAAAGTCAGAGCTCTGTAACACTCTGTGAGGTCACTGGGGTTAAAGTTCATCATCACCCTGAATATAAGAACCAGATATTGTTCAGGTCCTCATTCACCCTGAATAAGCTGAGACCCTCTGACAGCGGCATTTACACTGTGTGGGACGCAAATGACAAGCCATTAGCTACGTACACGCTGACAGTCATAGGTGAGACTTTACACCAGGAGTTCCTAATCTGTGGGTCGCAACGTGGCAGTTGTGAGCATGGTGCTAAAAAATAATATACTTTTTGTGGATGTATGCAAGGTCTGCCTAATGGCACTACCTACAGGCCATGGCTGATATCAATTAACCGACAAATATGATAGCTGTTGTGCCACAGAAAAGTACAAAGGCTGTCCAGAGGGTAATGTACTGACTTGCCTTTATGAACTCTGAGATGAGGTGGAGTCATTTTTATTGGAGAAAATGGTGCTGAAAAAAAAATTCTCACCTTCTCTGTACTTACCTGAAAAAGAGATACAGAATTTGTCTCAATGTAGAAGATGGTTTGCAATTCCCCTGAAGCCCTACAAAACTGCACAGGGCAACAGGAAGTAAGGGTGCTGAGGGTGCAAATGCTGCAAAAGCAACTGCAGCTGCTAAAAATAATAATAATAACATTAAAATGAAAGCATTAATGTAAACATTTACTGATTTATAAAATGTCTGTTTTGTTTTGTGTTTGAACGGAGCTGTTGGGTTTGTTTGAAGAGAAATTGGTACCAGCACCCTGTCCAAGCCAGTGGACTAGTTGCCTTGGTTTGTCTAGTGATTGCTTTCTTGGTATACACCCCTCTGTGTATTAGAAGAAGTAGGTGTGGCGTCCAACCAGCTGAAGAGGAGACTGATCCTGCAGAAATAGTCCATCTGCTCTCAGTTTGACGCAGATATAGGCTATGATTTAATGCTTTACATGTCATTTGAATGTCATCATGTACCAGGTACGAACTGGTTGGGGGAGAGCTACTGGGGGCCTGACACACCCAAAAAAGCACTCTTGTAGTTTACACTGTGGTCTTGTTAACATTAGTCAAAAACCAGTCCCCTCTCTCTCTCTCTCTCTCTCTCTCTCTCTCCCTGGGAGCTGTGAGTAACAGTGTAAACTCTTCGGTGTGGTGTGTAGTCATGTAGCAGGCTAGTTCAGTAAAGACTTTACCTTCATCCTACACTGTAATCTCAGAAGATATAATACCCTGAGATGTATTTCAGTTTGTGTTAACACTGGAACTGGCAGGTGGTTGAGGAATGCATGGTGCAGCACTAAAACAAAGTCACTCTAACTGTAATATAATGCTTCACAAAATGCCGGCTGTTTACTCTACGCTTTATATTAATCATAGGAATTAGAGCAGGTCTGGTTTCCTTTTTATCACTAAAAATCTGACAGCTTTCACTATAGATTTTTGTGTGAATGAAATGATTTAATAAGCATCTGATGAGGCAATGGACCATTCTGCATATTTGCTCTGTATGTACATATAGACATTTACTTGTGTGTATATTTTATGCCTTTTTTCATTATTTATTCACTTTTATTGTAGAATTCATTTTATTTTACATTCTTTTTGATATTGTAGTTTGTAACCTGTAACCTTTTGATTTTGAAAAGTGCTATTTAAATAAAGGTTTGCTTATTTATTGAAATAATTTAAATCCCCACTTGAGTAAAACTGTTTTAAATGTCATTGCAATCAGAGATTAATTCTTCTTTAGAATATCATTAAAGGTGAAATATAATACAATAAAATATAATTAAAGGTGTTGTAAGGAGGCCATGGGAAGTCGATTCAGGCCCTTATTCAGCAGGTCAATGAAACATACGAAGCAGCCCAAAGCAAATGACTGAAAATATGAATAATGATACAGTGATCTTTCTTTAGGAGACGTGTGTTGGTCTAATACTATTTCAGTAATGAAACATAAATAACCACACGGTTACTAAATGCCTTTGCTTATGTGTTTAAAAACGTGTGCAGTAAGTTCTGTCCTGAGTGATTTTGAGTAAATGATTCCTGGTGAATTTATGAATCCCACAAAGTGGGAACACATCCTGACTGGGATGCCGATGTCCAGTAACCTGTTGTTGTATAATAAGTATAACAGCAATCGAGCTATTTATAAATGATTTTATTTTCTTATAAAATTCCCCAAATCAAAAGAAAAAACAACAAACATTCATCTGAAAGGTTGGGGCCCATAGTTCTGTATTGCACACGTCACTTCACTCATGCACACACACACACACACACACACACACACACACACACACACACACACACAGAAGATATATATACTAAAAGTAAGTAAACTCATCTCATTTCAGGATGTAATGAGAAAAAAATGTGAAATAAAATGCAGCCTGTACAGTTATATAGATCAGTGTGACCAGAAATAAGCGTTTGGAATTAAAAAAATAATTTTTCAGGGGGATTTCACCTGAAAGCTCCTCTTCCGAGCCCATAAGCACTGAGTTTCACATAACTGGATCATACGGACTATAAATAACGTAACTCGGGGGTTTCCTCAAAGGTCTGCAGAGGTGAAAACCGAGGAACTGGCAACCTGATAACCCCGCTTCTTCCGGTTCAGGGTGAGCGGAAGTGATCCAGTTGTGATCAGCTCTCTCCAGCTAACTGTTGATGTGATGACAGTTGTTGACATTTCTTACAGTTTTTAAACTCCGTGATTAAAACTCTCACTTTTCTCTGCTCGTCTCATTGAGCAGGTTTATTCTCGACTCCGCTCGTTAGCCAGTTAGCTTAGCTCTGAGCTAGCCTCGCCTGCTTCGGAGATCTCTTGGAGCAGTTCTGTGTTTAATAAAGGTAAAGTACTGCCTTTAATAACTACTAATCCGTCTGCACTGTTGTCAACAACTGTGCTTAATATTTGCATTTATTTACTTATTTATTTATGCAGTTGTTAAAAAGGAATAGTGTGCATGGAAGACACAGCTAAAAACAGCCTGATTAGCCATGTTTACTACTAACGAGCTGCTACTGTAGAGTAAGGCATGTCCACAGACTCCATGTGTATAGTATGTGTGCACTCACCGAGCACTTTACTACACTATAGGGACAAAAGTATGTGCACCCCTGACCATCACACACATATGTGCTTGTTGAACGTCTCATTCCAGATTTATTCCCTGTGTGTGCTGTTATAATGAGCTCCACTCTTCTGGGA
>CM074939.1:91538-102280 GCA_037576815.1 Pangasius larnaudii | reverse complement strand
GTCTCTGAGTTCCAGTGAAGGGAAACTGTAAAGCTACAGCACACAGAGACGCTCTGTACAACTGTGTGCTTCAGACTCTGTGGGAACAGTTTGAGGAAGAGGCACATATGGGTGTGATAATCAGGTGTCCACAAACTTTTGACCATATCTGAATATTCAGATTGTCTCTTTAGCTATGAAAGTGTAGAGCTAAAAGTGAACGCTCACTCCATCCTCTGTTATTGCCATGTTCTTTTATTTTTACGTGTGTTTTATTCATAAAGCATGAGAGGAGGCCACTGTGACTGTTAGTCGTGTTTTTAAAGCCTCCACCGAAAGACACCAAGGCAGGAGGTAACAACTTGCCTCCTTAACCTGTGTAACACTGCCCTCCAGTGGCACTTTGGTGTAATAGCATCAATAATCCCACACGTAGTTACTTTAATAGCCTACACACCCGCACATACTAGTTATAAACACTAACAGCAGCTAAAAACCTCATATCCAGGCCCCTGATCACCAACACCAGCACACACACACACCCTTAAACACCACTGTCCTTCTGCTGGAACAGAGCTGATCTACAGCACACACACAAACACACACACACACTGGATGGAAAGCAGAGAGATGAGAGGTGGAAAACGACAATACCGTGTGTGTTAAACACTGTGGTGTATTAATGCTGTTGACACAAAAGTGGCTTTGAATCAAATAATTCATCTTGTGAATGAATCAATTTAAATGTTAATGTGAAAGTGTGTAAATCCATCTGTACAATTAAAGAGCTTTAATGACATTTCTGACTTTACAGTGAAAAGTCTTTAATGACCGGTTAAAACCGGTTTTAGCCAGTATAGATACTTTAACTCAAAAAAGCTAAGCTACAAATCTAAGCGAGCTTTAGCTACTTTCCTCAGAAAACAGCCGCTAAAACCGGTTTTATTTTAGTTCTTAATCTGAAAAGAAGTAGGACGTGTAACTTCCCTGACATGAACTGAGTTTAAGAACAAGTTTGAGAGGAAATCTCAGTGAGAGATGAAGGTGTGACCCCCCCCCCCCCCGCTCCTTTCCTTTTGGTACATCCCGTATCTGTAACACATCTCGGCTACAGAAGCGTCTGAACGAGTGTTGTGTTAACTTTAGGGGTGATAAAGTCAACCTGCTAATCACTAATAAGTGCCTTAAACGTGATGATTTGACAGTGTGGTGTTTGGTTGGTGGTCTGTGGGATGTGTCTGCAGTTTTTGTGTAGTTATCCGTGTGAAATTAAGAGAGATGATGTTTAAGCTGTGGGTCTCACTATAGAAAAGCGCTGTGTTAGTGTCAGTGAGGCCCTAGTGCTGAGTTTCTGTTCAGTTAAGAAGATTAACTGTATGTGTGGTAGATAACCGTCCAGTGTGGATTATAGTCAGTACATAGTTTATAAAATGTTTGCGCTGTATAAATGCCTTGTTTATGGTTAATTTATTCTTGTGGAATTGTAAAGTAGCACTTTAAATATCCTGGCTCCGCCCACTACCCACTGCCCCGCCCCCTGGCGCGAGCTCTAAGGTGTAATTCAATACTTCAGCAGAGTTGTTCAGGTGGAGTTGTGTGGTGTTCAGCTGAACACACTGACACACACTGACACACACTCCTCATAGTCAGAGTCTGGGATTGATTTAGCTTTTATTCAGCTGATACTCAGTGTGTATTGAGTCGCGTCCTTGTGGATTTCTTCTGCACTTCCTGCTTTGTTTCTGTTTGTTGGAGCAAAGTGGGTCTTGTTCCTCATCCTGGTGAGTGCTGGATAGAAGTGTTTGTTTTACAGGAAATACTTGTTTGACTCACCGACACTGAATATTGTAATGGATTTAAAAAGGCTGGATTGAGAAGAGCTGACAAATCAGGTCTGTTTTATGGCGTTTCTACTTTCAGTGTTTGTAAACTGCTCCACACACACACACACACACACACACACACACACACACTCAGAGAGAGAGAGAGAGAGAGAGAGAGAGAGAGAGAGAGAGAGAGAAAGGAAAGCTGCCATTGGTCCTACCCTCACACCCCAAACCAGCTGATACTGGTGAGGATAAAAGCAAAACAAACAAAATACTTGCTTTTCCAGTCTGAATTTTAAAGCAGTTTATTATTTATGAACCATTTGTGTTGACTTTTTTTTAGTTTCTGTTACTAGTAGAAAAATAAAATGGCCAAAGAGTGTATGTCTGAGCTCTTAAACTAGCTGTAACTTGATGGTCTTTCAGTTGCACATAAGTGAAGTGAGTGATTGTGACACTTCTCCAGGGTTTGGAGGGAAAGGAGGAAATGAGAGAAAGGCTTGGTGCACTTCAAAAAAGCCTGTTTATTGGCCGTTACTATTGTGCTTGCTTTTCAGCAGTTGTATTTTAAGTAACAGCACACACACACACACACACACACACACACACACACACACACACACACACACACAGAGCTCAGCTATGTCCCTCTTGAGGCTCTCATCTCTCTCCTCTTTCTCCGTGCCGCTGCTCACTGAAACACACAACACTCCTTAGCTAAATTCCACACAGGTGTTCCTTCCTTACCTCTCACCTCACCGGCTCCGCCCTCCATTCCCAAACCAGCCCTCGACCACGCCTCCGTGGTCTTGGGTCTCAGGCAGGCCACAATGGCTGCTGTCTTATCAATATGGGGACGAACCTGCTGAATGCCCAAGTGGAAGCCCAGATACCGTAGCTCCACCCATCCTGTAGCATACTTCTTTGAGTTTGCTGTGAGTCCCACCTGTCTCGGCGATCTCAGGACAGCCCTCAGATGCTAAATGTGCAGGTGTCAATCATCACTATAAATAATAATATCATCTAGATAGGTGTACGTAGCGTGCGGAGGGAGGAGTCTGTCCATCAGGCTCTGGAACATAGCTGGGGTTCTGAACATCCCAAAAGGAAGGGTCATGAACTGGTGCCAAGACAGTTGTGCCTCCCCTATTTTATTAACCACCAGCCGTCGCTAGTGCTGTAAAAGGAGAATAATCAACTTTGGGGTGGCAGTAACTCCACTTCTTCACACCACCCAATTGTGTTTTTTTTTTTTTTTTACTATAACTTATCACAGTTGAATTATTCATTAATGCTTTATGATTAAACAAATTCCAGTAAACTGCAGGTTTAATTATAAAATGTTGGTGTGAGTCCATTTCTCTCTCCTGCTTTATTCTCCACCTGTGCAGTGCTGATGGTGGTGTTGTGTCTCCTCATGCAGTCCTGCAGCGTTCATCACTGTGTCCTGTTCTTCCTCACCCTCACATCCACCACTGGTAAGAGTCACTTCACTCTCACTGTATACTGTACACTTACACTGCTCACTCTCACTGTACACTCTCACTGCTCACTCTCACTGCACACTGTACACTGTACACTCTCACTGTACACTGTACACTTACACTGCACACTCTCACTGTATACTGTACACTTACACTGCACACTCTCACTGTACACTGTACACTTACACTGTACACTCTCACTGCACACTGCTCACTCTCACTGCTCACTCTCACTGCTCACTCTCACTGCACACTGTACACTCTCACTGTACACTGTACACTGCTCACTCTCACTGCTCACTCTCACTGTACACTGCACACTGCTCACTCTCACTGCTCACTCTCACTGCTCACTCTCACTGTACACTGTACACTGCTCACTCTCACTGCACACTCTCACTGTACACTGTACACTGCTCACTCTCACTGCACACTGTATACTCTCACTGCACACTGTACACTCTCACTGCTCACTGTACACTGCTCACTCTCACTGCACACTGTACACTCTCACTGCACACTGTACACTCTCACTGCTCACTCTCACTGCACACTGTACACTCTCACTGCTCACTCTCACTGCACACTGTACACTCTCACTGCACACTGTACACTCTCACTGCTCACTCTCACTGTATACTGTACACTGTACACTGCATATTAAAAACATAAATTTATCTCCAGTGCTGATTTTATATAGCAAACATTCTGGTATCCAGTAATCAAATATAACAAAAAAAATATATAGAATGTAACATATATAATATATAACAAAAAGGTAAAGTATATATTTGCAGTACATTGTGCTACCACCATTCACACACAGCCTTCAGGCTTTAAAGTAAAAATAGTTTTCACATATTTTTAATATAAGGTTTTTGCTTTCTCTTTCAGTACCTATAATGGGTTTGACTTCTGTAATGGTGAAGCTTAAACATTCTGCTGCTCTTCCCTGTAAAGGGAGCTGTTCTGTTTCACTCAAATGGACTGTGACTGATAAACCACATAGTGTTGTGGCTCAGTGTAATCACACATCATGCTGGTCAAAGGAGGGATTTAACATCTCTCATGATCAGTACCTGCAGGGAGATCTCTCTCTCACCATCACTGCAGCTGATTACAGTAACAGGGGTTTGTACACGTGTGAGTGTGATGGTGAAGACATCATCAATACCGTACGTCTCAGCATTGAACGTAAGTTCAATTGAATTAGCCCTGAAAAGTTCTCTCCTCATGTATCAGATTTGGAATTCATGAAATTTTAATTGTTTTTCTCCACAGCCAGAACATTATTTGTATATTTAAAGCCTGGTAGAGATCTGATCCTGGATGTGCACTTGCCAGGCCGCATGGAGGTGACATATAAAAGTAAAGATTCATCTGATCCATACGGTGAACAGATCTGCAATGTGACTCAACACTCACTACAGTGTAAAGCTGAATATACACCGAGAGTATCACTGAGTGATGCAGATCTGATCCTGGAGAATGTAGCGCCATCTGATAGTGGAGTTTACACCATCTGGGACAAGAAGAGTAATGACATCAATCTCAATTATATTGTCTCTGTGAAAGGTACGTCTTCAGTGTGAAAATGTTTGACATCAGATCCAATAACGGCCAGAGATTCCACACAATCAGTTTGATAGTCAGATTTAAGGCAGTGTTACACTGTGTGATATTCAACCCGACTTTGATGTCACAGGCAAAATCACACATGGTAAAGGATAATCTTTGGTTGGGAGCTGAGATCAGTGATCTTAGAATGTATAACGTGACATGCTCACTGGTGGCCAATTTGGTGCCACTCCAACCAAAGACAGCCGACAACAGTTCTGGTAGTGTCCGAAAATTTTGATTAAAATCCCAGTGTGACTGTTAAAAACACTATTAGCAGGATGATATGGGATGATGCTAAACTCACTGGACACCTACAAATATGGTTGTGGTGATGACGAAACATAAACAAAACATTTGAGATTTAATAGAAGTACAGTTTGTTGAACTGGCAGCAAAAAGAATGTCTCTATAATGTCTCATTACAGTTACATCATGACAGGACAAAAAAGACGTGGAATGGAAAGAAATAGATGATGAATGACAGATTATTCATCGATTCCATTTATCTAGCTAGTTAATTAGTACAGACATGCCATGTTCATCGAGTTTATTTACTATTATGGCAATGTGAAACTGTTTCATGCTTTCCAGTTGAAGAGCTACAAACCTGTGGTGCATTATTGTGCACCCATGATGGCAGAACATTTTTCTTTAGTTGCAGGTGTAGGATCCTCATCGTATTGTAACATCAATCTCAACCATTTCCCCTGTAAAATGCCAGAGGGCTCCCTACCCCAAATTTTGAATCAGTTCTTTTACCCCACTCCTTTCCTGTTTGCCCATTATATAAAGCACATGAACTTTTCGGTTTACATGAAACCTTACAGTAACTCTGCCAGTCTTTTGAGTGCCGAGCTCGAATTATTCTGTATAGATTCTGAATAGGCATATTCTGTGTATTTCCTTGGCCTTGTTTTTGCCTTTGCCTTGCCCTTTGCTATTGTTGACATTTCTGATATTTGGTATTTGGACTGCGTTGTATTTTGCCCAGAAAAATGTGGGTTCTCTGGCATTGTTTTTGCATTCACTCGCAAAACTTAATATCTCTGAGAGAGAACGCAAAAACAATGCGAGAGAACACAAAGTTTCTCGGGGGAACACAAATGTTTTACAA
The DNA here is from genome assembly GCA_037576815.1 of Pangasius larnaudii. Classification (NCBI taxonomy): domain Eukaryota; kingdom Metazoa; phylum Chordata; class Actinopteri; order Siluriformes; family Pangasiidae; genus Pangasius; species Pangasius larnaudii. Next base: position 96,257 of record CM074939.1, on the reverse strand, counting down.
GTGAACACAAATATTAATTTTCCTCCCATCATGTCCCATTAGAGGCTCAATCTTGTTTTTGTTTTTTTTTAACCGTAATGATAGCTTTTTCATGTTAATGTCAATTCACATCAATATTTATTCTTTCTCAGTTCCAGTAATGATTATATCAACTTATACATCTAGTGCATGTTTACAGATCACATCAGAATTAAAAAAGGCACAGTCTTGATTTACTCATTTGCTTTTATAGAACCTCTGGATGACCCTTTAATAGTGAAGCATCATGGGACTGTTACTCTGCCCTGCACACGGAATTGTACTGGTTTGGTCAAATGGACCCATCGAGATGATGTTGTGGCTTGGTGTAACCAGACATCCAAGCCATGCTACTCAAAGGAGGGATATGAAATGTCTCATGAGCAGTACCTGAAGGGAGATTTCGCACTCACCATCACTGCAGATGATTACAGCATGAGGGGCTGGTACGAGTGCAAGTGTAACGATAAAGGCATCATTAATCAGCGCGTCATTATCGAGAGTGAGTTTCCTCACCTGATTTATTCACCAGTATTTGATGATAAACCCTTTTTAAATGTAATTTAGGTTTGATAATTGTATTGGGTTTAGATATAGTTCCTAATGCTTTTCTCCTTAGCTGAGAACTCATCAGTTCAGCTAAAGCCTGGTGAAGATCTGCTCATGGACCTGCCTGCAACAGAGCCAGTGGAGGTGATTTATAACAGCTCTGTGATATGGTCTAACGGTCCAACCAATAAACAGCTGTGCAAAGGAAACTACACACACCGGCTACTGCACATTCTCAAACTGGAAAAAGTGAGCGTGACTGATAGTGGAGTTTACACCATCCGGGACATGAACAGTAAAGAAGCCTTCCTTATCTACAATGTGTCTGTGAAAGGTACGTCTGGTGTGTGTGTGTGTGTTAATTTCTAAAATAAATATTCAGTATAATCCCTGTTTGATATACTTACAGTTATAGCTTTACCTCTGACTGTTACAAAGCTCTGACACTGGAGACTCCTTCCATAAATATTATATAAACATCTCCTAACCCTAGAGAAAGCGTTTATGTAAAGTGCCCTCTGTACAAGTCCCTGTCAGTGAGCTGTACTTCAGGTAGCCAGTGGAAGTGACAGTAACGCCTGACAGAGGGCAGAGTGACGGTTTCGCTAAATTACTATTATTTAATTTTGCAGCATATCTGTGAAATGTATAGAATGAGTTATTTTGGGGTATTTAAACACATATTTATTGCTTTAATAGAATTACCCTTTCTTAAGATTTTATATGCAGTAATTATCATTATCATGTACTATTATTTTAGTAAAGAAAAAGAATGTTTGCTCTACAGATAAAATTAATGCACAACCCATTAGCATGTGTGCTGCATACTGATAGCATTTACATTCATTTTAAATGTCAGAAGGAACAGATTAAATTAAGTAACTAAATATACTACAGTAGGCCACTTCTGCATACTGCTTTCATCTTAAATAAATGAAGGCAGGTGGATGATCACATTATCCAGTCTGAGGATTGAAAGATTGAGTTACCTTTAGCATAACCGCTACTTTCAGCAGTGCCAACCGGATACCAACGACTAACCCAAAGTGGCATCTATAATACATGCGGAAATCACGAGGAGCAGAAATAAAGTGAATAGAAACGATAACATTAGAACAAGCATTCATATAAACCTGTGATCTGCAGCTGCACTGCTGTCAGAGCTGCTGTTATAGAAAACTAATCAACACCTTCTGACCAATCACAATCTCATTAGCACCCAGTGCAACAGCCATTCTGTCGTGTCATAATACCTGACAACAGGGAGAAAAAATCATTGTTTTAATGTTATTTTTTTGTGTGTGTTTTGTAACAGACCAGCCAGATCCAGGCAGTGATCAGAAGAAATGCTTTTCACTAACGACTGTTGTGGTGGCAGGTTTAACTGGTGGAATTCTGTCCCTTATACTTATAATAGTGGTGATTTATCTGTGCTGCCAAAATCACCGCCTTAAGAAAGAGCTTTTGAGGAACGGAGACGTGCCGAGTGCATTCATATGCTGTTTAGTAAAGTACAATCGAAAGAACAGTAACCTTTCAATAAGCAGTCAGCTGAAGGACCCAGAAAATTGATATATAGCATGAGGTGTTTGCATTATATTCCATTATGGTTAATCAGAGATATCATTCTGAGTGCTTAATGAATGGAGGTGGTGCCAAGAGATAAACCACATAACTCCATGAGCAGAGCTTGACATTAGCCCAGGGCTAACAGGACAAAAGACAACTGTATAGTTATATTATAGTGTGTTGGGTATATATATATATATATATACCCAACACACTATAATTCCTAAACGATTAATGCAATATTTTTGTTAAACCCCTTGAATTAAAGCTGCAAGTCTACACTTCAATCGCATCTTGAATGTTTCATTTCAAATCCATTGTGGTGGGGTACAGAGGCAGAATTTTGTGTCACTGTCCAAATACTTATGGACCTGACTCTGTGTGTGTGTGTATAAAGATAAAAAAACAAGGCTATGACTGGTGAATATGTGCAGTAACTAATAACGATATGAATGGTAATTACACTAGGTTACAATAGAAAAACTATAATAGCTATAAAAATATAACTATATGTAAGAGATATAATATTGTATATACAACAGTACCCAGATTATCCTTGAATTATATACAGTGCATATACAGATAATATACAACGTACATATGTATAGAATATATAGTATGGAACAGGATGTAAAGATAACCTAGGATATATACTATGAATCTTTCAGTCATATAGAGATAATACAGTGTATTCAGTGTAGAATAGAATTGCAGGGAGAGTGTCTGCTACTTTTAGATTTTCAGAAGTCCACAATGAGCTCTTTGGTCCTCTTAGTGTTGAGGGTGAGCTTGTTGGTGGAGCACCATGCTGCTAGGCTTTGGATCTCCTCCCTGCAGGCTGAATCATCAATATTGCTGATGTGACCTACCACCGTGGTATCATCTATATACTAGATGATGATGTTGGAGTTATGCAGAGACACACGGTCACGGGTAAACAGGGAGTAGAGCAGCAGACTCGGCACACAGCCCTGTGGGATGGTGGTGTTCAGGATGAGGGTTGAGGACGTGTGATTGCCCAAGCTAACAGACTGAGACCTATTGGTTATGAAGTCCAGAATCCAGCTGCATATGGAGGTGCTGATGCCCAGGTCATTGAGCTTGGAGATCAGTTTAATGGGGATAACAGTGTTAAATGCAGGGCTAAAGTCAATGACCAGCATCCTTATGTACGTGTTGTTGGTATCCAGATGGGTGAGGGCTGAAAGAAGAGCATCCTCTGTAGACCTGTACGGGCGGTAGGTAAACTGGTGGGAGGCCAGTGTAGGTGGTAGGCCCACTGTGAGGCGACTTCAGTGCAAATTCCACATGAAAAACGAAAGCGCTGGCCACTGTTTTCAAGCACTGGAGTGAAATCCACACAACCGTCCAATAAGAATGTTTCAGATGATATTAAAACTCATGATCACATACACTGCAGCTCGGTGTAGTTTCTTACCAGCCCAACAGAAGGCGGTATTTTATAATAAATAAATGAATAAATAAATAAATAAAAGAGGGAACTACATTTAAGGACGCAGTATTACGCAAAAGAGCAATTTAGTTGAATGTCACTATTAAATTTAGTTAACAGGGTAAAAATTATGAATCATTTTCCGGCAGATTTCAACTATTTTCTTAGTGAACTACCGTTATGACGTCAGAGCCAATCGGAATCCACTTCCTACAAAAAAAAAAAAAAAAAAAAAAAAAACGAAACCAAAGCGTGTAAACAACTGCGACATTACGGAAGGAGAGAAGATTAAAATGACAGAATTGTGAAGTGAACACGGTGAGTTTAGCACAGATATTACTGTCACACACAAGCCAGAGTGCAGAGTAAAGCACGGAAGTGGGTTTGTGTTTGTGTACAACTGTAGTTTTGGTAAACTCGTAGAAGGCGTAATGACTGGTGTGAACGACAAACCGGAAGTCACCTGTAAGCTAATGTTAAACCTTGTAGTAACAGACTGAGGAGAAATGCCGTGTTTCACTGGGATTAAACTTCAACTAAATGTCAGCTCAGCACTCTGAGGAGACACATGAGGAGACACATCCTAAACATGTCAACGCAACCATAATTCCGTTCTTTTTACACAAGTATAAAAGCTACTTTTCTCTTGTTCTCCTGCTGCTGACTCTGCTCGCCTCTCCTAGTCCAGTCTGCTAGCTAATGCAACTCGAAACATTTCTGTCTCTATCTTTTCATAAAGCTGTCACTGACTTAATGCAATGCAGTTGTTCTGCTTGGGTCCACCCAGCTTAACTGTGATTGGTTAGGTGATCTTTCAGTCAATCCGATATAACCAATCACCTCGAAAATGTCATTCATTTACAGAATAGTTTTCCCTCAGAGATTTTTCATTGTCAGTCCCTGGTTCAATTTAGGGCATGTGCACTGTGTAAAAAAGTGCAGGGACAGAAAGTGCTGACATAGACACAGGGCTGCGTTTATCTGTCACCTCCAATTCAGGCGATCTGCTTGATTCTCCACCTGTGCAGTGCTGATGGTGGTGTTGTGTCTCCTCAGCCATGCAGTCCTGCAGCGTTCATCACTGTGTCCTGTTCTTCCTCACCCTCACATCCACCACTGGTAAGAGTCAC
>CM074939.1:81139-91438 GCA_037576815.1 Pangasius larnaudii | reverse complement strand
GTTCCTCCAATTAGATCGGATGCATTTCTCTGTAAATTGTCAGACAGAATGTTTCTGTAGACTTCTGACTTCATTCTGCTGCTGCCATCATGAGCTCCATCATCAGTAAAGATCAGTGAGTCTGTTCCAGAAGCAGCCATGGAAGCCCACGCCATGACACTACCTCCACCATGCGTGACCCACGAGCTCGTATGTTTTGGATCATGAGCAGATACTTTCTTTCTCCACACTTTGGCCTTTCCATCACTTTGGTAGAGGTTCCAGAACTTTTGTGGTTCATCTCTGGTTTCTTTGCAAATTCCAGTCTGATCTTCTGATTCTTACTGCTGATGAGAGGTTTGCAGCTTGTGGTATGCTCTCAAAAGGTTTCTGTCATCAGCTGCGGTTGTTTTCATTGGCCAACTTGTTCCATGTCTGGTTGTTAGTACACCAGTGATTTCTTTCTTTTTCAGGAAATTCCAAATTGTTGTAATACATTAACATTTCTATAGTAACAGCTCATTCACAAAAAAATGTAGGATGGACACTCCACATAAACACGTAAAAAAAGTGTGATGGTTGATATGCTATAAACCGTGCGTTATCATAAGCTGTAATATCGTATGTTTGTTGGAAGCCTCTGATGACCAGGCTGTGGACGTGTCCTAGGCTGCCGTATACGAAGACCAAAAGTTTGCAGTGCTGATGGTGGTGTTGTGTCTCCTCATGCAGTCCTGCAGCGTTCATCACTGTGTCCTGTTCTTCCTCACCCTCACATTCACCACTGGTAAGAGTCACTTCACTCTCACTGTACACTCTCACTGTATACTGTACACTCTCACTGTACACTGTACACTCTCACTGTATACTGTACACTCTCACTGTACACTGTACACTCTCATTGCACACTCTCACTGTACACTGTACACTGTACACTGTACACTCTCACTCTCACTTTATTCTCTCTGTCAGCTCCTGTATCAGCTGCTGTCTGTTCTACAACAGTGAAGCTTCATCAGCCTGTGACTCTCTCATGTGAACATAAATGTTCTGGTTCAGTCAAATGGGCCTTATTTAAAAATCGAGATGTTGTCTTCGCTCGGTGTAATAAGACATCATGCAGCTCACTGAAGGAGGGATATGAAATGTCTCATGATCAGTATCAGAACGGAGATCTCTCTCTCACCATCACTGCAGCTGATTACAGTAAGAGGAACACGTACTCGTGTGAATGTGGAATCTCGGAAATCTCTACTGTGCGCCTCAGCATTGAGAGTAAGTGTCTTTATCTCTTCTCCTGCTGATAAAACATTCACTCTGAGTTATTAGCATCATATTCAGAGTTAAAGGAGAACAGTAAGGATTTACCTCTGAAATTACACACATCAGTATTCAGACCTCAGATGTAACTACAGAGGTTATGTGAGAGTTACACATGCAGGGGCGGAGTTTATCAAAAACAAAGGTGAGTCTCAGTTATGCACGCTTATGAATTTAAGAGCATTTTTCCTGCATAATATGTCACACCAAACTTTATGTTTGGGCTACAAATACACTATGGATTTAAGTTATTTAAGGCTAGTATTAAATATATAAATATTCATTCATTCAGTCAGTCAGTATGTGCTTTATCAGTATGTGTCAGGGTCACAGTGTGTCCAGAACCTGGGTGGAACCACAGGAAAATATACCCCGTGTAGAAGCCAGTCAGTTACAGGGCACCATACACACATGCTCATTCACACACTGATGCGCAGACAATGCAACCCCCTGCACCACCATACTGCCCTTACACAGATATAACACCATTAACTGAGTTATAATATTTTCACTTTAAAGTGCACAAAAGGGTTTTTCACACAGTGGGAATCAGAGGAGCTTCTTGGACATTCATCAATTTACATTTGACAGCAAAGAAAAATATTATATCCACATTTTCTATCCCTGATTTTTCAGGTGTAAAGGTGATTGTGTTTAAAGGTGGTGGTCTACACACTGTTATAAAACTCTGTCTCTGACGCTTTTACTTAAGAAAATCTGGCAACCTCAGAAACCTGAACTACACACGAGTGATTATTAATAATCTGAACATGGAGCTCAGAAAATCCACATAAGTAGCTGCGTAACCCGACTCTGAATACCAGGAATTTTCCCCACATAAATGCTGGACTCTGAATGCAGCTCTAATGATTTATTTTTCAATCTAAATACAGCTGAATGTTTTTTCTCCTCAGCTGTGTTCTCAGCAGTTCAGATGAATCCTGGTGAAGATCTGATCCTGGATTTGAGCGTACCAGAGCCAGTGGAGGTGATTTATAAAAGCAGAGATTCAGCTGATGGGGAACAGATCTGCAACATGACTCAAGGCTCACTACAGTGTAAAGCTGAATACACACACAGAACATCAATCCGTTACCCCAATATGACACTGAGAGACGTGAAGCCGAGTGATAGTGGAAGTTACACCATCCGGGACACAGAGAATAACGAAGACATTCGTGTGTACACCGTCTCTGTGGCAGGTACATCTCAGTGTGATGTGTAATGAAGGGGTTAAACACAGTAGAATAAACGAGTATTAATTAAATGATGAAAATGTTTTATTATTTCAGAGCATTTCTACTTTCCTTGACTGTTATTGAGTTTGGACATGTGTACTTTTACTTAATTACATTCCCAAAATTATTTCAGTGCTGGAGTAAACAAAATTCATAGAGGTGCTTGAGGTGATGTATTTATTTTATTTTATGTGTTTATAATTTATTCTATAAACCCAGGCAGTTTATTTTATAATGAAGTTCTGTTCATTATACAGAATATCATAAACTACGTCAAAACAGACAGGCAAGGCAAAAAAGCAAATGAGACAAGACATGTTTAGGTCATACACAAGAAATCAGCCCAATGAAACATGGCTCCGAGCTCAGAGTTCGGAGGCAAACGGTAAAGCTTCACTCTGAAGTTCCAGTTCACACGCTTTATATAGTGGAGAAACAGGAAGTGATCAGGGCAAGCGAAGAAGATAATGTATAATATTCATATTCTGGGGATGGTGCTCTCTGGAGGTCTGCAGGGGAAGTGTCACAGCTAGATGTAACGTGTGTGTGTGTGTGTGTGTGTGTGTGTGTGTGTGTGTGTGTGTGTGTATGTATGTGTGTGTGTGTGTGTGTGTGTGTGTGTAGGTGAGAGGATTCCTTGGTGGATAATTGTACTATTGATAGTGCTGGTGCTGGTGATTCTGCTGCTGGGTCTCTCTGGATTTATAAAATACCAAAAGAATGCAGTCCATCGGGAATTCCTAAAGGTAAGTGTAACTGCATCAAGCAGCCGAACACGTGTGTGTGTGTGTGTATATGCGTGTTGGTGTGTGTATATAAAATAAGGTGATTTGTTTTGTTTTGATTGATTTTAGTTGTACCAGTGCATCACTAGGTCAGGACGTCTGACACGTCTTTTTAAACTTTTGGCTTCAGTGAGAGACTGAAGAGCGAGCGCTTCCTGAAGTGTCTTTATACTGAAGAAAAAACACAAAACCTCTTTTGTTGTACCAAAATATAGTGCAATCTTTACAAACATGTCAATTCAGAGGAGATACATATAATTTGGAGTTATTTCTACTGCTCAGCTTATAACATGGAGGATTTGAACTAAAACCCCGGAGATACTTCTGTAAGATGAGAGAGGGTGTGTGTGTGTGTGTGTGTGTGTGTGTGTGTGTGTGTGTGATGTATGTTTAATAGGTGAGCAAGCAGCTGGAACATGTGAACAAGCTTATACAACAGGCTCGAAGTGGGAACAAACAGGCCAGTGAGGCAGAGGAGGCAATGAAGGAACTGGAACAGCAGTACAGAGAGAACACTAAATATTCAGAACAGATCAGATTGTTCTGCAAGGCGAAGAGAGCAGAGCTGAAACAGCGCAGTGGTGAAGAAGGGGAAAAACTTCTGCTGACTGAGAGAGGAGGGGTATGTTTACAATTTGTTTACACACACATCCACACACACACACAGTTGCATAGACATAATGCGGACTTGCCAACACATGCCACTTGTAGCAGCAGTAACCTCACTTATGCTTCCAGTCACGTCCAGCACATGTACCAACCTGCTCCCTGTTACCCTGATGATACACACTCTGTAGCAGCAGTAACTGACACCACACACAGCTACTAACTAACCTAACCGGTGGTGGTTTCCACATGAGCAGTGGCGTAGAGCTCCATCATCTATATCATCGTGTGTAATGTCTTCGTAAAGTCCTCATTTACAACTCCATACATTTTAAATTCGGATCAAATTCTAACGACCTCTTTTGATTGACCAACAATTAAAAAAAAAAAGTTGGTATTTGACAGGTATAAGCTGATGCTCTGTTGATTTGCTCACCTTTCTAGATGAGGTAGATCTAGATGAAGTGTGCTCCCTGTCCAGTTTAGCTCCAGAGAGCTGTTAAAAAGGGGAACTGCAACAAGCGCTAATAGAGGCCCATTGGGGCAGGACTCACACTGCACCATGCTCAGGGGAGGAAGAGCGAGCAGGGACAGATACTGAAAACTAATGACAGATTAGTAGCCAGATTGGGCTAGTTTAAACATACTCTGCTCTCCACCAACAATTTATTTTATATATATATAATATAATACATTTCCACAAAGAAAGGAGACAGGATGTCTGTGATGTACAGAACCGTTTCTGTTATAGATGTATTCTACAGAATGAGAGATTGAAGGGCGATTATGGAGCAGATAATGTCTATACATCAGAGATGAGTGTGAAATAGTGGATGATTGTATGTTATCCGCTCTGCTGATTAAAGGGTTACTCTAAAAATTCCCTAGATACTAGCCTAGTGTCATCATTAATGTCGTCCTGCAGCACCAAAATCTATGGTCACGAGCCCCTGCTGAACCTAAATGACTTGGCTAATCTACCTAACCCAGGTAACTTGTTAGTAATGTCATCTAAATGTCCTGACAACTCTAAACTAGCCTAACTAGCCTGAACACTCTGACTGACAGAAAAACTACTAAATAAAAAAACTACTAAATACTAAATAACCTTGTTTGTGTGGTTGGTGTTTAATGTTAATGTTAGTAAGGTTAGTGTGTAATGATGTGTGTATGTGGTGTGTATTGAGCAGATGTTGAGGAAGATGGAGGAGGTGATGAACAGTTTACAGCAACTCAGTGGTGATGGAGCAGGACACCTGCAGGATACGAGCTCTGGCAACATCGCAGAGACGGAGAACGATCTGGCTGCGATCGAACAGTGGTGTAGACAGAAGAGGGCGGAGTTAAACAGCCTCATACAGCAGCGCAGAGGTGGAAAGCCCGAAGGAACATCTGTCTAATTTCCTCCAGTGGTGCAGAGAGAAGAGGGTGAAGCTACATGATGTCATACAGCAGCGCAGAGGTGGAGCAGTGTGAAAGTTTACATTTACATAGTTTGAGTTTTAATCTTTTGGAAAAAGCTTATTGTTAAGTTTACTTTAGAATGAAAACATATTTTGGAAAAAAAAAAAAAAAAAACTAAGGAAATTTTAGCCAACTATTTCTCCTTTATAAGGAAGTGTGTGCATTGAATAGCGTTACTCTAATAAGAGGTTTTATTCCACTGAATGCACTTACTAATTTCAGTAATTTTGGTCAGGAGTCATCAGGTAAGCTCATTCCACTAGCTGGTATTATAATACTAACAAGACAGTTTGTGTACCAGAGCGTAAAACAGTTTATTATAAAATAACATCACTGTGAGCCACAAGGATGCTCAGGAGGCATGTAAGGAGTGTTCCAGCGTCTTCCTCTAGTCGGTGAAACTCCTGGATAAACACCTCGAGGCTGCATTCCCTGTTTAACCCTGTTTTACAAACAACAAATGGCTGAACGAGCTCCAGCTTGTGGCAATCTTCGGTGCTGAAAAGACAAGACTTTACGCTGCAGTGTGAATGAATGACAGAAAAATGAATATTTCATTTGGACTTGCTCTGCAGTGCAGTTTATTGCACATGTACAGCATCCTCCATAACGCTTGGGAGAAAGACTTGTTTATTTGCCTCTGTACTCCACAGTTCTCAATTTGTCCTCAAACAATTCACATGTGGTTAAAGTGCACATTCTCAGGTTTTAATGGAGGATAATTTTATACATTTTAGTGTAACCATGTAGAAATTACAGTACAGAACTCAGCTTCACATGGCTGAGTTTGGAGAACGCTCTAATGTGGGAAGTAGGAGGTTCTGTGCTGGGAGGTTACGAGTTCCCGGTTGTCATGAACGCAGCAAAGGAAACTCAGGATGGTGTCTCCTCCACCCGTGACGTCAAACCAACATGGCTGCTCACAGCATCAACACCATTCCTTACATGAGTTATACAAGTAAATTAAATTAGGTGAGATATACTATACACAGTTACGTGCTCAGGATCAGTTAACATGCAGACCTATTCGCTTGTTCCTGTACATCTTTAACACTGACTGTACAGATCACTACTTTAAGGAGATACAGTAAATAATCACTCATGACTACCTGGCTAGCTTGCTGCTAACAAAACTTTAACCTGGAGGCGTCCATGTTTTCCCCCTTTTGAAAGCACAGAGGTTGAAAATGCCATCATTCCGAGCTTCGACTGCTACCTCTGAGTTAGGACAACTTCTATACAAATACACGCAGGTCTGTTCAGGATTAGCTAACTAACTAAAACCACTGTAGTGTGTAGTGTAGGTTTTAGTGCAGTGTGTTGTTACTAACTCTGTGTGACATGATCACCGTGACATATGAAATGAAGGGTATTACCAGGAGGTGGAGGAACACCAACAGCATCATCCACAGTCTCTGCTACACTGCCTGTCACGTGTTCATATTCTATACAGCACATATCATTATATATCATTATACATATTTATTAATCATATTGTACATAAAGTGCATTTTTCTGTTTTTTTCATATGCTGTTTTGTTCATTTGACTTGTAGTGCACATTGCACACGTTTATTAAGCACAAACTCCTTTTGCACATTCTGCTGCAGATATTCCTTTGTATATTTTTTCATATTTAGATTAAACAGTCGATCTGTATGTACCTTCAGTCTCACTGTAAATCTAATTCTCCTCCACATATTGCTCCTGTGTGTAGTGCTGGTTACACACACTAATGCCAGGACTGATTGTTCATTTGATATTTCCTCTTTCCTAATTGCAGTAATCCATCTCTTCTGTATCTGCTCTTCACTTACAAACCTAGCTTTTTAAAACTGCTGCTGTTTGAGCAGTAAGCTAGCGCCAGTAGCGCTCTACGCTGTAGTGGTGTCCTACCTCAGTGAGCTTGCTGCACTGGTTACCTGATTCTGTTCACTTGTTGGTTCTGAACCCAGACGTGTGAAAAGGGTCCACAGGAAGGCATCAGGGATTCGACCTCATCACGTGTTAAAATAAAATATTCAACAACAATAAAGAAAGCTTGGGCTAATTTTTGACCAAGAGGTGAAGTCTGAAAACGAATCAGTGCAGCTGTTAAAAACTTCTTCCAGCTCAGAACAATCAGCAGAATGAAACTATTTCTTTCCTTCCATGACCTAAGAAAAGCTGTTCATGCTTTAATCTGATCCCATCTGGACTGTTGTGTGCTGGGATCAGACCGTCATCTGTCACACGCCTCTAACCAGCTCACAAAGCTGCAGCTCTGCTACTTCCTGCTCACTTCCTTTCCTTCACACTGAGAGTCTGCTGTCTTCAGGCCTTACATTTATAACATCTTACAAGTCTAACAGCTCTGACATGTTCAGTGTCAGTATTTTTTGTCCACATTAAATAAAAGTGTGGGATTTTAATCAGATTAACCAAAATAATCAATCTAGAAATACATCTCTGTTCCAATAACAATATTGTATTAGATTCTCAGCTATTGAATAAAAAGCCATATTTATATTCAGAGTGATTAAATCAGTAAAATATTGCAGTTAGAAGAGACTTTGCTGTGGTGATTAAAGATTATTCCTGACAGAGTCACTGTACATGTAAAGGCTTAAACTGAGTCTCAGCTCCGCTGCTGAAAATGACTGGAATGGGGTGCTGGTGCGCATGCGCAGAGATTGTCACGTGGGTGCTGCGACTACGAAGAACGAAGAAGATTAAGGCGGCGCAGTGCAGACTCCCTTCTCCAGACTGAATGTGAAGTCTACTGCTTCTGACTGAGAGATTCAGATGCCATGCTGCTTCATTTCTGTTTCTGCTCTCTAACCGGATAATGACCTTTAAACCTTTATTTTTAGTTATTATTATAATTTTCGCCTGTGGTGCTGAGTGGCGGTGTTTATTATTATTATTATTTTTAATTATTATTATTGACCCTGTGGTGCTGTGGAGTGGCGGTGTTTATTATTATTATTAATTTCCGCTGTGCTGCTGTGGAGTGGCGGTGTTTATTATTATTATTAATTTCCGCTGTGCTGCTGTGGAGTGGCGGTGTTTGGTGCTCAGAGGGCTGTTCTTGTGGACTCGCCGCTGCTTGGAGTCAGTGAGAGCTACCAGAGCTACCAGAGCTGGTGTGTAGAAGCTCTTGCTGTGTGTCAGTGCTGGAAGGTGTGTTAGTGGTTTATTCCAGGTGAGTACTGAAGAGAACAGGACACTGGGATATTTTACACAGCTGATGTTCACACTGATCCAGCTGCACTCTTTGTCTTTATTCACCTGCATGGACAGATGAGGCTAGGAAATGTTTGGAGTTTAACAGGAGATTAAATTCACCAGCATGTCAGACAGAAGTGAAGACACTCAGGTTTCTCTGTTTGATAATAAAACTAAGCTGTTTGTGGCGGTATGAGGTGGAGAGAGTTCGGCACTTCCGGTGCGTTTGGTGGCGGGGTTTTATGACGTCACTGCGTGATATAAACAGGAGCGTTTCTCACTCAGTAGCTGTACAGAAGCATGATGGACGTCTTTACTGGAGTTAAAACCTGAAACAGACCGAATGTTTCAGCAACATGCTAAAAATCTCCAGCACTTATAGCAGTTTCACTGGAAGTAGCAGAGAAACTCAAACTCAGTGTTATGTGGCAGAGAATGATGCCATGGTTACGGTTCAGTCACGTGGGTCTGTAACAACGGTCTTGAAAATGATTTACTGAAAAATTAGCCATAACACACTTAGGCTAACAAGGACATTATTAAGCTAGCTAACATCAGGCTAAATATTATTCTGTCTAAACCAGTAGCCAAGTTAAAAAGGCCACTAACATCAGGCTAACTGTTAGATTAAGCTGCATAACTCATCAGTTCAGTGCTAATGAGGCTAATCATGCTAATGATAGTCCATCCATTCTCAGAGATTTTCCACGGAAGGTTAAGATTATTGACAGATTTATTTATAATTCATAAAGATGATTGTGTACATTCTATAAATATGTTAATTTTCAGTTTAGAATATCTAAATGAATAACCGTATCAGTCTGTCCTGTATATTGTAATAAGAGTGAACCAGGGTCAGTCTGTCTTTTTCTGTTCAGTAATCCACACAGTGTAAAGTCACAGAGATCACACTTTTCCCCCAATCTGATGTCTGATGAGAACATTAACTGAAGCTCTTGACCTGCATCTGCATGGTTTTATGCTGCTTTCACACGATTGGCTGATCAGATAATTGCATGAATGTGTGGATGTAAAGGTGTTCCTAATAAAGTGGACAGTGAGGGTAACTGCATTACATGCGTCATTAACAGAATACTGACTCCACAGTGTGAGTCACACATTTATGCATTGTGTTTGTTACACCCCAAAAATATATAAAAATAAAATAATATCCTGAGCTGTAATATTATTTAACATCAAAGCTTGCATTAAGTGTAAAATTAATTAAGCTGCGTCCATGAACACAGAATCTGGGATTGTTCGTGTATCAGGTTTGATTTCTGTCGTATTTCAGCATGAGATGAAGATCATGAAGCACAGAGACAGTAATCCTCCTTTTCTTTCACTCTGCTGACTGAATCCTTTTACATCTACACTATTAACACTAGGAGAACTGGTGTTAGTGTTAATCAGTACTCGTGCTAATCCTCCTAACAGACACGCCAGTCTTTACTTTTCCCTCCATGTGAGAATCACCACAGAATCACTTCATGTGAAATAAATTAGCAGATTACTGATGTACAGCTCTGTGTGTGTTCTGTGTTTCTGCAGACATGTGGAGCTACACACTTCGGTTCGGGCTGCAGGTTTTCACCTGTAAGTCTTCTTTTCCTGTTAGTAGTGTACACACACACACACACACACACACACACACACACACTGCTATATGCTAACTGATGAACTAATCTGTCGTCTCATTAT
>CM074939.1:34943-46030 GCA_037576815.1 Pangasius larnaudii | reverse complement strand
CTGAATCACATGTGTAATCAGTCCAATGGATGGGCGAGACGTCACGGGCGGGGTGACGTAGCGACCAGGAAGCTTAAGAGCAGCAGCTTTCTGTCATTCAGCAAGCGCCTCTGTGTGTGTCAGTCTGATTTTGTATTGTTTGTATCTCAAAGCATTATGCCAAAAGCTATTAAAAAGAAAAAACATGAGGGCGAGAGTGGAGGGAGGGAGAGGGAGCCTCCACCAGTGTTCCTCGCGGTTACACTTGTGGGGTTCACAAATAGATTTGGTGGAGGGAATGGAGAGTGTAGAGAATGGCGAGTCCCTTTCTTCTTCCTCACCCGCCAGATCCACTGCCCACTCTCTGGGATCGGAAGCCCGCTCTGCGGTTTCTTCCGCCCAGGGAGAGGGCTTGGCGCATCGCCTGTCTTCCTCCGAGGAGGTTGACGTGGAGGGCGCCGATGAGGATTTGCTCCCTCAATCTCCCCAGTATGAGGAGCTGTTGGAGGTGGTTACTCGTGCTGTGGCCAAGCTAAACATTGACTGGCCTGCCGAGAAACAGGCTGAACTGCAGAAAAGCAAGCTCGATGAACACTTTCTGTGGGGTATGCCGCCACCTCCATGCCGGAGCCTCCCTTTCTTCCCTGACTTCCACACCAAGGTGTGGAGGTCATGGGGGAGAACTTTTGAGGCCCCTCTGGGGAAGAGAGGTGTACACCTCATCATACTGTGCCCATATCTCCTCAGTGCCCTCAGAAGATTGATCTGCCAACCCTGCCACCCATGGTGCTTCAGGGCGCAGCAGTCTCCAGGGAGTGCTTTTCTCAGTTTCCGCCCGGGGAACGTAGAGACACTGGAAGGCTCGCTAGCTTTTCGGAGGTCTCCATAGCAGCTAGTTCAGCCATCCCCTGCTGGTCTGCCACTTCAGAGCACCGAGCTAGCCACTCTCATTACACCAGAGTCAGTATCAAGAGACTGATTCCCTTAGTAGACTATTTGGCAGCGTGGAATCTTCTGCCAAATGTGTCTCAATGGGTCCTGCATACTGTAGAGAGAGGCTACCGAATCCAATTCGGTTTTCCACTGCCTCATTTTTGCGGGGTTCTTCCCACGTTGGTTGGCCCCAAGCAGGCTCTGGTAATGGAACAAGAAGTAAATACTCTCTTTAGCAAGGAGGCCATCAAGGTGGTCCCTCCTCACGACAGAGATTCAGGGTTCTACAGCCAGTACTTCATCGTTCCAGAGAAGGATGGAGGTTTGCGTCCCATTTTAGATCTGCATCAATTGAACCGCTCAGTCAAGAGACTGAAGTTCAGGATGCTCACAATCAAACAAGTTGTGTCTCAGATCAGCTCCAAGGACTGGTTTGTCACGATCGATTTAAAAGACACAAACTTCCATATCTCCATCCTTCCCCAACACAGGAAGTTCCTGAGGTTTGCTTTTGGGGGCGAAGCTTACCAATATCGGGTTCTTCCATTCGGCCTGGCACTCTTACCCCGCACTTATATGAAGTGTGTGGATGCTGCTATGGCTCCTCTGCGACTCCAGAGCATCCGCATACTGAATTATATCAATGATTGGTTTATATTAGCTCAATTGGAGCGACGGCAGTTGAAAGAGCTGGGGTTAAGACTAAACGGCAAGAACAGTGTGCTTTCTCCACTACAGAGAACCACTTAGCAGGGTAGAGGAGATGTGATCAGTCTGTCTGAAGTGGGGGCGGGGTGCAGCCCTGTAAGCACCATTCATGTTACTGTACACCTTGTCCAATGTGTTTTCTTCTCTTGTGGGGAAATTAACATGTTGGCTATATGTAGGGAGTACATACCATAAATTACAGTGGATAAAGTCACCCGTGATGATATACACAACATCCGGATGTGTGCTTTCTTGTGTATTTATGGTGTCATGCAGAATCCCGAGTGCTGCCACAGAGTTTGCATGTGGTGGGATGTAAACAGCCAGGAGAAATACAGAGGAAAACTCCCTTGTCAGATAATAGGGTCAAATCACTCAAACACTGTTTACAGACCGTCTGCACGTCCGAGCACCACCAGCTATTAAAGGGGGAGGAACGTGTGTTTACATTATGTTCTCCAGACTCCACTGTGCAGTCACTGCGGTGAATGGAGTGGGCCCGTAGCTGAACCGCTGAGTCTGGACTGTTGTCCAATAGCCAGGTTTCTATGAAAATTAGTGCACAGCAGTCTCTAATTTCATGTTGTGATGTGATCCTGGTTCTAAGTTCACCCATTTTGTTTTCGAAGGACCGCATATTCGCTAGCAGTAGACTAGGGAGAGGCAGTCAGTTTGCTCGAGCCTTTAGCCAAGCACGTAGCCCTCCTCTCTTGCCTCGCCGCTGCTTGGATTGCTCTTTCCTCCGGCTGCACTGATAACTCAATTCCAGTGTTGTTGAGCCTCGCTGGTTTGCTCTTGGTCGCAGGAGATAATCCAGATCAGACAGACTTGAAGTAGGCTCAAATGTCTGTTTTCCAATTTCCAATAAAGTTTCCCTGTCATATATAATGAGTGCAGACACTATGTGTGCTTTGAAGCTGTTAAAAATAAGTAAACAAATAAAAATAAATGACAAATAACGGCTGCAGGAGGAGTACACAGAGACGTCTGCCATTGGGAGCCATCTTGTATATAAGGGGGAAGCTATGTTATTTTCACCATGGGGGTGCTGTGTCATGTTCAACCAGAGGGCACCGTATCTCACCCTAGGGCACCCTGTTCCCCTAATTACACCCTATGTAAGTTCTGTGTTTTCCCCTCCTTAGTTGGCAAGCATTATGTAGTATTGTTACTGCTATGTTGGTGTCTTTGCACTGTTCCTGTTCTTCTGTGTTCTACTAGCAACAGATGGACCCTGTCCCGGCGCACCCTCTCCAGAACTCGGGGGAAAGGCGTACAGACACAGCCTCGGCCAAGTCTGTACCATTACATCCAGTCCAAGAGCAGCTGGATGAGTCAGAGAGAACCAGAGGGGAAAGTACGATGTCTCCTGAGTCACAAACAGATCCACCTGAGCCTGGCCTTGAGCCAGATTCCCCGGGTTTCGGCCCCTGCCTCGACAGGGCATCTGCTCCCATATTAAGATGCCCAGGGATGTAAACTGCTCTCAACAAGGATCTGGTGCCCCAGCCTGAAAAGGGGGCACGAATGCAGACCTCCCTGGTGGTTGATGTAAGAGACCACCGCTGTGTTGTCGGTGCGCACCAACATGTGGCAGGTCCGGGAGAAAGTGTTTCAATGCTAGAAACACGACCAGCAGTTGATGTGCCAGGTGAGATAGCAGCCGCTCCACAGACCGCGGGCTGAGCAGCCACTCATGACCGTGCCCCATCTGGTGAGAGATGCGTCAGTCACTAGCGTGATGCGGCGACAAGGAGCTCCCCGCACCAGGCCCTGGGACAAGAACCAAGGTTCCCTCCACATGTCTAAGGAATGTAGGCACCACCGTGTAACCTTGATCATGCGGATCAGGCTTCCCCTCAGGGAGAACCCCTTGGTCTTGAGCCACCACTGTAGGAGTCTCATGTACAGCAGGCCAAAAGGTATCACATTGGATGCAGCTGCCATCAGACGCAGGAGTTTCTGGAACTGTTTTACAGTGAGTGACCTGCCTTCTCTTACTCCGAGCAGCAGACAGATGTGCCTGCATCATGGTAGAATCCCACACCACGCCCAGATAAGTGGTTCACTGTACTGGAGAAAGCACACTTTTCACGCGTTTAGTCTTAACCCCAGCTCTTTCATGTGGGCGAGAATGACATCTCGATGCCGAACCGCCGCCTGCTCTGATTGAGCTAATATCAACCAATCGTGGATATAATTCAGTATGCGGATGCCCTGGAGTCGCAGAGGAGCCAGAGCAGCATCCACACGCTTCGTGAAAGTGCGGGGTGAGAGTGCCAAGCCGAACGGAAAAACCCGATATTGGTAAGCTTCGCCCCCGAAAGCAAACCTCAGGAAGTTCCTGTGTTGGGGAAGGATGGAGATGTGGAAGTATGTGTCTTTTAGATCGATCATGACAAACCAGTCCTCGGAGCTGATCTGAGACACGACCTGTTTGATCATGAGCATCTTGAACTTCAGTCGCACGACTGAGCGGTTCAAATGGCGCAGATCCAAAATGAGACGCAGCCCTCCACCCTTCTTCGGAACGATGAAGTACCGGCTGTAGAACCCGGGCTCTCTGTCGTGAAGAGGGACCACCTCAATGGCCTCCTTCCTCAGGAGAGAGTTTACTTCTTGTTCCATTAACAGAGCCTGCTCAGGCCCACCAAAGTAGGAAGAACCCTGCAAAAATGAGGCGCTGGAGAACCGAATAGATTTGGTAGCCTGTCTCTACAATATGCAGGACCCATTGAGACGTATTTGGCAGAAGTTCCATGCTGACAAATAGCCTACTAAGGGAATCAGTCTCTCGAGACTGACCTCTGGTGTAATGAGAGCGACTAGCTCGGTGCCCTGAAGCGGCGGACTGGCAGGGGACGGCCAAACTATCTGCTGTGGAAACCTCCGAAGAGGTGGGGAGCTTCCCAGTACCGCTACGTTCCCGGGCAGAAACAGAGAGAAGCACTTACCGGAGACCACGGCGCCCTGAAGCACCACAGAATGATCTCCTGAGTCTAGAAAGGCCTCCCCCACGACACCGCGGTGTGGAGGTTGGGGAAGAAAGCGGCAAACACACGCAATGCGGGCTCCGCTCCTAAACAGACACCGCACAGACCGTGTGTATCCCCACCCATAATATAGCGCAGGCGGGAAGAAACACACCGCCTAAAATGCTGCCTGTTTACACCTCATGTTTCGTCTTTTCACGAGCTTTAGGCATGCCGCGGCGAAAGCAAAACCACATAAAAGGACCAGTGGATCTGGCGGATGAGGAAGAAGAAAGAGACTCGCCCATCTCCATTTCCTCCACCAAATCCATTTGAGAGAACGAATCATCATCTGTGCCCTCCACATCAACCTCCTCGGAGGAAGACAGGCAGAGCACCGAGCCCTCTCCCCGGGGGCAAGAAACCGCGAAGTGGGCTTCCGATCCCAGAGAGCGGGCAGTGGATCTGGTGGGTGAGGAAGGAGAAAGGGATTCACCCGTCTCCATTCCCTCCACCAAATCCATTTGCGAACCCCACGAGCATAACCGCCGCTCTGCCTCGGCAGAAGCGGGGCCAGCACCACGAGGAACACGGGTGAAGGCTCCCTCCTCAAAGAGAGCCCTCCGGGAGCAAAGCACACGCAGCGGCAAACTGATCAGGAATTTAATGTACTGTGTTTAACGCAGATCATCATCCAGTTAGTTAGTTTAGTTTATTGTCCTTTCAGAAATTCTTTTTGTATCTGTGGCAACTCTTCAGTGATCAACAACAATAATTAACAAATACAAACAAACAGATTTGTTTATTACAAATCAAGAGGTTACAACACATTACAAATAAATACAACCAGCATCAAACAACATCCCTTTCACAACAACAGAATCACTGCCATCAATGTAAAATGACAACTGTGATATCACAAAAATGTATTTAACAGAGCTATACTGGAGAATATAAAAGATCTTTGTCCTTGGGCAGTCCATAATAATGGTACCCTGTACCTTTGACCAGATGGTAATAATTCATATTCACCATAAAGAGGATGTGATGCATCCTGAAGAATTTCATGGCTTTTCCTCACAGCTCGAAACAGTTATACAGTTTAACACATCATCATACAATTATATACATCAGCCTTGTATAACTGGCAGAGGAGGAGGTGTCGCCGTTATTTATAATGATAATCTAGGTGCAAATCACACAAAAATTTTTTCATAAATTTAACATGTTTGAAGTTCTTTATACTAACATAACATAACATATGTGTCACGGTGAAAAGGAGGCGGATTCAGGTGCGATCAACTCAGACTTTTAATGAGCAAAAAAGGCACCGAAGGCAAAACAGACAGAGGAAAAGTCCGTGGGTGGAAATGGTGGCAGGCGTCCGAAAGAGACACTAGGGCTGCAGCGAAGGGGAGACAGTCCAGGTGAGCAGGCAGGGGAACCAGTAATCCTCAGGGAAAAGAAACAGAACACACACATAGAGCTGAGAGCGCATAAACACGAAGACAACGAACTGACAAGGACAGGGATAAACACAAAGGCTTAAATAGAGTCGGTGAGTAGTGACAGTGGCGGTTTAATAGGCGAATGAAAAACAGGTTTTAATCTGGATACGTGGAACATGGGATGAATTCTCCTGTATGCTGGAGGAAGTTTGAGACGGACTGCCACAGGGCTAAGGATCTTAGTGACAATGAATGGGCCAATGAATTTGGGAGCCAACTTACTCGAAACGGAGCGGAGCGGAATATTCTTGCTGGAAAGCCACACTTTTTGACCGACGACGTAGACGGGAGGCTTCGACCGGTGGCGATCGGCCTGAGCCTTGGTGCGCGCCCCCACCTGAAGAAGTGTCTGACGAACCATTCTCCAGGTTTGATGGCACTTCTGGACGAACACGTAGGCAGAGGGGACCGCGACTTTGGATTGCAAGCTCGGAAAAATGGGTGGCTGGTACCCTAAGCTACTCTCAAATGGAGAAAGGCCCGTGGATGACACTGGCAATGAATTGTGTGCGTACTCCACCCAGGAGAGCTGTTGGCTCCAAGAGGATGGGTTCCGGGAAACCAAACATCGTAACACCCGCTCCAGATCTTGGTTGGCACGCTCGGTCTGCCCGTTGGTCTGAGGATGGAAACCAGACGAAAGGCTAACGCTCGCCCCCAGTAACCGACAAAATTCTCTCCAAAATTTGGATACAAACTGGGGACCCCTGTCAGAAACCACGTCAGTCGGGAGGCCATGAATGCGAAAGACGTGATCAATGACAGTAACCGCTGTCTCCCTGGCAGAGGGCAATCTGGGCAGGGGAATAAAATGGGCCGCCTTCGAGAACTGGTCCACCACGGTAAAAACCACCGTGTTACCATGGGATGGAGGGAGTGTGGAAACGAAATCTAATGCTATGTGGGACCAGGGTCTAGAAGGGACAGGCAGCGGTTGCAGGAGACCCTCTGGGGGACGATTGGAAGTCTTACAACTAGCACAGACCGAGCAAGCCAAAACAAACTCCTGAATGTCACGAGCCATCGCCGGCCACCAGAACCGTTGTTTGACCAAAAAGGCGGTACGACTAACCCCTTGTAAGGCCATGCGGACCTTAGACTCAATCTCCCAAGTGATAGTGGAGACCACAAGTCTCTCAGGCAAAATAAGCTCGGGAGTAGTCTGTCAATCGGAACGATCAAAAACGTGGGATAAGGCATCAGGCTTGGTGTTCTTAGAGCCCGGACGGTATGAGATGGAAAAAACAAAACAACAGAAAAAAAGAGCCCACCGAGCCTGCCTGGAGTTAACGTCGCCCCCTTTACAGGCTGGCGCTCCAGATCCTGTGTGGTCCCAGGGGAAACTCCTCTCTTCGAGAGCAGTGTACATCCCTGGTCGTCTCAATATGGGAGCAGACACCCTGTCGAGGCAGGAGCCCATGCCCAGGGAATGTGGTGGAGCAGATTTGGAGAATTTTCGGCCGAGCTCAGGTAGACCTGTTTGCGACTCAGGAGACATCGCACTGTCCCCTCTGGTTCTCTCTGACTCATCCAGCTCCTCTGGGCCTGGATGCTATGGTACAGACGTCTGTACGCCTTTCCCCCGGTTGCTCTGCTCCCCGGAGTTCTGGAGAGAGTGCGCCGGGATGGGGTCCGTCTGTTGCTAGTAGCCCCGTTCTGGCCGGGCCGAGTCTAGTTCTCGGACCTGATTTCCCTTCTCGACGGCTCTCCTTGGGAGATTCCTGTCAGGAGGGACCTCCTCTCACAGGCGGGGGGCACCATCCCTCACCCCTGCCCGGAGCTGTGGAAGCTGTGGGTGTGGCCTCTGAGGGGGAACAACTTCCGATCTCTCAGCCGAAGTTGTTGAGACCATTCTCCAATCCAGAGCTCCCTCGACGAGGAAACTGTACGCCTTGAAGTGGAAGCTTTTCACTTCCTGGTGCGGAGACCGCCGGCTTGACCCAGTTAACTGCCCAGTTGGTACAGTGCTGGAGTTCCTCTCCGTGGGGTTGACCCACTCCACCCTGAAGGTTTACGTGGCAGCCATTGCGGCCTACCACGCCCCTCTCGGTGGTCAGTCTGTGGGCAGGCACCCCCTGGTTACACGTTTCCTCCGCGGTGCGCTGAGGCTCAGGCCTCCGGTGCGATCTCGTGTCCCTCCTTGGGACCTGTCCGTGGTGTTACAGGCTCTGTGTGACCCCCCCTTTGAGCCTATAGAGGAGATTTCCGACCGGCTTTTGACCCTTAAGACCGCCTTTCTGTTGGCTATTTCCTCTCTTAAGAGAGTTGGGGATCTCCAGGCCCTCTCAGTGGCCCCCTCCTACTTGGACTTTGCGCCTGGTCTGGCCAAAGCTTTTCTATACCCCCGAGCGGGTTATGTACCGAAAGTTTCCTCCTCGTCACCGCGGCTGGTCGTACTGCAGGCCTTTTGCCCTCTTTCCTTTCAGGAGCCCGACCATCGGAGGCTTAATTGTATGTGCCCAGTGCGAGCACTGGACGCATACGTCCACAGAGCTGCCCTGTGGAGAAGGGCGGACCAACTGTTCGTGTGCTTTGGTCCCCCTAGAAGGAGTTTTACTGCTACTAAGCAGACCCTCAGTCAGAGAATAGTGGATGCCATCTGCTTGGCCTATGAGTCTTCTGATCTCCCCTTGTCTCTGGGGGTCAGGGCTCACTCCACTCGGAGTGTGGCGGCCTCTAAGGCTGTTATGGCAGGTGTGCCCATGCGGGACATCTGCGAAGCTGCGGGTTGGTCCACGCCCCTTACATTTGCCAGGTTTTATGGCCTGGATATAGGAGCCAGTCCCAGCTCCTCTGTTCTCTTGCCCTAGCTGTGCATATCCACACTGGGCAGGGATTTGTAAGTCTGGCGGCGTGGGGGTTCTCGTTCCCATAGCGTTTCGACGCAGCTCGAGTTCCTGAAGGGGAACTTCTCTAGGTTACTTAGGTTCTCTAGGTTACGTCTCAGTGCCACACTTCCGGCATCCCTGCAGCGCTTGCTTCATTTCTCAGAAGCTGGTGCGGCGCCCGCTGTTTGCCCCTTTTATAGCTCCAGGTCATTACGTCACCCTGCCCGTGACGTCCCGCCCATGCTCCGGACTGATTATATACACCTGATTCAGGGTGCAGTCACGCGAATGCCGTTCCCATAGCGTTTCGACGCAACGTCTCGTTCTCTCGGGGAACTATGGTTACATACGTAACCTAGAGAAGTTTTCATGAAAGTAACAGAGCAGGTAGGGGCACACATATTTTTAAAATATTTATAATTTGGGCATTGAAAAAAAAATGCCATATTACATTATATTAACACTGAAAATATTAGAAAATATTATATAATTAGAAATTATTTTTCTATATTTAAAATGACTCTTAGCTTAATAAAAAAAACTATCATTCATTAAAGGAAATAATTCTAATTTATAACATTTTAAATCTAGAGGATTTTAAACATTTTTCATAAAATATATGTTATATAAGCTACAGGGACGTAAAAAAGGCAATGATTTGGGATAATGACACATGTACATCTTTGCACTTAATTATAACAGAAGGAATAACTTCAATTGTTTTAAGTAAATAATCAAAAGTATTCAGTGTCCACTTTATTGGGTATCCTTGTGTAACACAGTGCACTCATTGTTTCAAGTGCAATAGCATTTCAAGTGCATAGGAAATAGGATTTCCTAAGCATTATCGCTTCTGGGTTGAGAAGAAGTGATCAATAAAAATTATCAAGCTAGTAGTGATCCCACTTATAAAGCGCTAGACACAATTTAACACAAATTATTCATGGAAGATATTACATTCTCTGTCATTAATGAAGTGGACACCAAGAGAACGCAGTGCTTAAAAACTGCAGAAACATGCACTCTAAATAGTATCCCAAATAATATCTATTTGCAGAGGTCTAATGGTCGTCCCTTAATAATAAGTAAATAATTAAGTAATAATTATATTGCCATGTGTAACACAAACATCCGATTCACAGGTAAAGAAACCTGCTAGAAACTCGTTCATGTTGCATAAGAAGAATTTAATCATATTGGGGATATTTCATTATGGACACCACTCTGAAGAAACTAACAATGTAATAGGGCTACACTGATATTTTTAGCAAGTGTTTGGATCCATGTTAACTATATTGTATATATAGGGGAACTTTTCCACAGCTACACCTAGGGATGTACCTATTACATTGCCCACAAAGTGTATATATATTTATACACTTTATATAGTATATATGTATATATATATATATATATAGTATACAATGCTGATGATATTGCACAATATATAACATATGTATGATTTGTGATATGACAAATTAGGACAAACATTCTCAACTAACAGGTCTGCACATTCCAGACTGTTGTTACATGTGAATACAATTCACTAAAATGTTAGAGAGTTAAACAGAGAGTACAGACATCACAGAAATGCATTGCCCATTTAATATGTTTAATATTTATGTCCACGAGGCAGGAGAATTTACCTTGGATGTGACGCCAGTCCATCACATGGTTGAACCTTTTTTTTAACCTCAAATAAAAGTATTTAGAGTAAATTAAATCACAGTCTATATGTCAGATTCATCTCTCAGATTTTGCTCATTTTGTTCCATGAGTAATAATAGAACAGTGTAGCATGTTAATTTGCCAAAGCATATTAGATATCAGTTTCTGCAATATGTGTGTTTATTGCACATTAGCTGAGTTCATTGCACTCCGGTTCTGTGATTAGTTAGCTTAAATGAAAATGAGTGAAAGATTTAGATGAATGATTAAAGAGAGAATCGCTCCATGGTGTCATTGCCTCAATTTGTGCATTGGTTTGTTGAAAAAGTCATATTTTATCAGTTTTCTTTAAATCTAGTACTCACTGTGCTGTATAATCTAGCCATGGGGGTCACAGTACAGTGACTTCTGTGTCGGTCCCAAGCCCGGATAAATAGAGAGGGTTGCGTCAGGAAGGGCATCCGGCGTAAAACATTGCCAAATTTAATCAT
>CM074938.1:18110361-18125381 GCA_037576815.1 Pangasius larnaudii | reverse complement strand
TATATATATATATATATATATATATATATATATATATATATATATATATATATATATATAATGTGTGTGTGTGTGTGGTTATAGATAAAACATCACACAACAGATTAGCAGCAAATGCCAAATTAAGACTTAATTATTTATTCAGAGCAGTTGCTTAGAAATCTTTTATTATAGAGGTAATATATGTCTCCTTCGCTCAATCTCATAAAAATAGCAGTGTTGTATTGTAAAGCATAATCATCTGCATCTCTTTAGAGCCGTTTCATGGAAGCTGACTGTAAAAAAAACATCCTAAATGATTAAGGAGAGCATTGATTAATATAGAGGAAGAAAAAAACATTTCCTTTTTACATATGTTACATTAATTAGCCATCAGAATTGCCTCTTGGTTATATTCATATATTCTTATAATGCATATATCTATTATTTGATTATTTTATTCACAGCTAGGACAGCAGTCTGATATTTCAAACTGATATTTCAGCCATTAGAATGAGGAAAATAATGTGATCTTTGTGATTCTGACTGTGGCATGATTGTTGGTGCCTGACGGGTTGGTTTGAATATTTCTATAACTGCTGATCTCCTGTTATTTTCACACACAACAGTCTCTAGAGTTTACTTAGAATGGTGCGATAAAGAAAAAAAAACTGTAGCTCAGATAACCACTCTGTACAACTCTGGTGAGCAGAAAAGCATATCAGAATGCACAATGCTTCGAACCTTGAGGCGGATGAGCTACAACAGCAGAAGACCGCATCGGGTTCCACTTCTGTCAGCCAAGAACAGAAAGCTAAGGCTACAGTGAGCACAGACAAAACTGGGCAGTTGAAGACTGGAAAATGTAGCCTGGTCTGAGGAATCTCGATGTCTGCTGAGAAACACAGATGTTTGGGTCAGAATTGGCTGGTGGAGGTGGTGTAATGGTGTGGGGAATGTTTTCTTGGCACACTTTGGGCCTGTTAAACCAATCATCGCTTGAATGCCACAGCTTATTTGATTATTCTTGCTGACCATGTGCATCCCTTCATGGCCACAATTTCCATCTTCTAATGGCTTATCACTCCAGCATGATAACGCACCATGTCCCAAAGCAAAAGTCGTCTCAAACTGGTTTCATGAACATGGCAATGAGTTCAGTGCTCTTCAGTGCTCTTCAGTGCTCTTCAGTGCTCTTCAGTGCTCTTCAGTGGCCTTCCCGGATCTGAATCCATTGAAACACCTTTGGGACGCGGTAGAACAGGAGATTTGCAGCATGAAAATGCGCCTGAAAGATGTGCAGGAATTACGTGATGCAATCATGTCGTGTACCGGAATCTCAAAGGAATGTTTCCAACATCTTGAGGAATCCATGCCATGAAGAATTGAGGCTGTTTTGAGAGCAAAGGGAGGTCTTACCCAGTATTAGTCTAGTGTTCCTAATAAAGTGCTCCAAGAGTTACAAGATTTAGGCAAATTTGCTGGGGTTTTTTCCATGTGAGTAATGGAACACCAAAATTTTATTATTATTTCTGTCCTTAAACATTATAAGGCCCAGATCATAATTGTACAATTTAATCAATTTGTGAATTATATAATTTAGATGATTGTCTTTTTGTCATTGCATGGGACCGTTATTTGGTGGAACTGTGCAGATTGCAGGAAAGGCAGAGAGGGAATGTGTGCACTTTGGCTGCCTTTTGTTTGTTTGAGATGTATGGTATTTTGCTTTGTCAATCTCTGATGCAATATTGAGCCATATACAGTCAATGTAAATGACTGTAGTCTGTAGTCATTTCACATGTGGTTATTCAGACCTCACTTTTCTTCAGTTGGCACAGGATTTGTGACTTGCACTTTTTTGGCCACAGCAGGTGATATCAAGTTTAGCTGCGATACTGAATGAGACTGTTTATCCTCCAAGGTAGTTGGAAGTCAAGCCTCAGGAATTTTTGGAATGATACTTTTGACAATAAACCATCTGTCCATTTTATCTAATGTTTTTCTCCTGTTCTGAGGATGCTGCATAAGGATGAATTCTTCATGACATATTTATGGTAATCATCTAGGACAAGACACTAAGAGTGATTCATTTGTTCTGTTTCTATATTGGTTTTAAACAGCATATCATGAATATTGATTAGGGTATTAGGTAAATGAAAATATGCATATAAAATGTATAAATTGAATTATTTTGATAACATTATTAGGTTCTACCCCTCTCAGACTGATATTTAACCAGATTCAATGAAAACAAAGTCAAAGGCACTTTTTTGGGCAATTGTGCACCTAAATTATTGTTTGGTTGCTGTAAAAATGTTCATTTATTTCAAATTTTGCCATGCTGTATTTGTAGCCCTGATAAAAGTCTTGCACTTGAAAGAGTCCATTAGAACAGTCTAAACCTCAGTGAGTCTCATCACAACTTTGACATTTATTTACATAACGTAATTTTCTGATTTATACCACACATGGCAAACATCAAGGCCCTTGAGCCAGATTCAGTGTGCAGCCTTTTTTCAGTTGGCATGTGTGAACTACTTAAATAGTAGGCCTTCGCGACTACTCAACATTTTCACACTATCCACAATTCTCAGCTGATTCATAGCATCGCCACTGCCATTGTGTGTGCGAACGGGATTGGGAGCCTTTTTTTGTTTTGTTTTGTTTTTACAATATCCAAAGGGAAGTTACTGTAAACCACTGAGTATACGAGCACTCCTGTTTCTACTGTGTCTGGCTTGACTGCAGTCTGAAAAGCTGGTTAACACCCGTGTGCTGCGCTTGATGTAAGTCACACTCGCAGCTATTGATTCAGAAGGACGTTGTGTGTTGTGCTGGCAGTGGTGTAATCAGAAGTTAACTTCAGAGGGCTGAGGAAATACATAAAATAAACACGCATTATTTTCCTGATGTATACAAATAAATTAGTAAGTGTGATGCAATCATCTATTTCAGATGGATGTCCGACAGCAGTAGGAGTTCTACTAATAAACAAATACTTATTTAATCATTTATGGTACAATCTACCATCAAACAATCTTTAATATTTATTAATATTTCCATAATAATGTTTCCATGAAATACTTTTTATGACAGTTCCACTAAATAAAAGATTAAACTAAAAAATTAAAAATATTCACATTAATAATGGAACAAAATGACACCTTAAACAGTTGGGTCCATAAGTATTTGGACAGTGATGCAATTTTCATAATTTTGCCTCTGTACACCGCCACAATAGATTTGAAAGGAAGCACTCAAGGTGTGATTGAAGTGTAGATTTTCAGCTTTAATTCAAAGGGTTTAACAGAAATATTGCATTAACTGTTTATGAATTACAGCCATTTTGTCCCTCCATTTTCATAGGCTCAAAAGTAATTGGACAAACTAACATATCTATAAATATAAGGATTATTTTTAATACTTGGATGCAAATTCTTTGCAGTCAGTGAGTGCCTGAAGTCTGGACCCCATGGACATCACCACATGCTGCGGTTCCTCCCTTAAGATGCTTTGCCAGGTCTTTACTGCAGCCACCTTCAGTTGCTGCTTGTTTGTGGGTCTTTCTGCAGTAAGTGAAAAGCAGCTCAATTGGGTTGAGATCAGGCGACTGACTTGGATATTTAAGAACATTTAATTTCTTTGCCTTAAGAAGCTCTTGGGTTGGTTTCACGGTATGCTTTGGGTCATTATCCATCTGTACTGTGAAGCACCGTCCTATTAGTTTTGCAGCATTTGACTGAATCTGAGCAGAAAGTAGCTCTATACACTCCAGAATTCATCCTGCTACTTCCATCAGCAGTCATCAATAAACACCAGTGGCAGCCATACATGCCCATGCCATAACACTTCCTCCACCATGTTTGACAGATGATGTGGTCTGCACATGAGCCCTTTCTTTCCTTATCCATACTCTTCTCTTCCCATCATTCTGGAACAAGTGTCAGAACTGCTCAGGTTTTTTATTCATGAAGGTGCCTCTTGCTTGTAGACTTTGACAATAATACGCCTACCTTCTCCAGAGTATTCTTGACTTGGCTAGATGTTGTGAAGGGGCTTTTCTTCACCAAGGAAAGAATTCTGCGATCATCCACTTTGGTTGTCTTCTGTGGTCTTCCAGGCCTTTTGGTGTTGCTGAGCTCATCAGTGTATTCTTTCTTTTTAAGAATGTACCAAATTGTTGATTTGGCCACACCTAAGGTGACAGCAGAAGCTGTCTCTCTGATAGGTCTGTTTTGTTTTTTCAGCCTAATGATTTGGACCACATATTGAGAGTTCCCATGAACAGCTACCAAATGCAAATTCAACACTTGGAATCAACTCCAGACCTTTTTTTCTGCTTCTGTGTCATGAACTAATGAGGAAAGAGGCCACACCTGGCCATTAAACTGCTTATCAGTCAATTGTCCAATTATTTCTGAACCTGTGAAAATGGAGAGACTCTGTAAAAAAAATAAAAATAAAAAAAGGCTGTAATTCATAAACTGTTAATGCAAAATTAAACCCCTTGAATTAAAGATCCATTTCAGATCCATTGTGGTGGTGTACAGAGGCAAAATTACCAAAAACATTTTCACAGTTCAAGTACTTATGGACCTGACTGTAAATCCTGATGAAGCGGCTCTCTCAAGATACTGCATATCTCTGTGCTCATAGTGTAGCTATCTGGTGAGTAGCTTTCTAACAGAAACAGGAAAAATGCATTATCCCAACTGCCTAATCCTGTTTCCCATCACAGCAGCTGCTATCCAAAATGTGATTAAACAAAGGAATGCATAAAAAACCCTTTAATTATAATCAGTGTAAAAAAAATATTATTACTTTAATACTGTATACACTAATTGTTTCTGTTAGATCTAGTTCTAGATAGTTTCTAGTTTTGTTAGCCCTTCAGTTTCTCACAAAAATGCTGATGTGGCCTGGGCAGAATTTAAGTTTGACACCCCTGGTTTATTTGGCGCCATTTCTTTTGCCCTAATTAAACAATTCAGGGTTGTTGATTTTTTGGTCTTAATTTAAGGATTTGTTTTGGCTCGCTTTCTTTATTTTTTTTTATATTCTCTAATTAATGCCAGTAATATAAAACTGGTTTTCACAATGTTCTCGATGGTGCTCTTAGTGCCTGACCTTGTGAACTAGCATGATGTGTTTTTGATAGAGACTCTTCTTGAAAAGTTTTTTTAAAAATAAGCATTTTAAACTTGACAGTATATTCCATATATAAAAGCTCAGTAATCCATGCAAATTATGAAGTCAAGGTTTACTACATTAGTTAGTTTTCTCATGCATATATTTACATGCGTTCAGGAGCATGAGTAGGATACAAACATTTTTCAGAATTTACAGGATATACATGAATACCAATTTTTTTGTGTGGGTAAAGGCTTGTATGAATGATTTACACATAAATCCAGCTTGATAAATGAGACTCAGTGTTTTCCTTTCAGCTGAACTGATTTAGCCATATCCAACAATATATGTGCTGAGAATAGATTAAAGGGCTGCAACTAATGATTATTTTGATAATTTATGAATTATTTTTTATTAATTAATTAGTAAAATTTTCTTTGCAGCATTTCAATTAACTGATACTAATACAGAACTGTTAACTTAATTGACTGTAATACAACAGTACTGACATTTATCAGATAACCTGCCACAGAATGAGAATATTACCGAGCGCTAATGTCAACCAGATGAGACTCCCAATGTAATGGAAGGAGACGGAATTCTGTACTTTTTTTTTTTTTTCCTGCTTCTGCACACTTGTTTTGGAGCTGTGTCTTATCTGCATTTCAAGCCCTGGTTTGTTCAATTCCAAATAATTCCAGACAAATTCAAAATAAGGACAAAATGCTAAATGAGAACTGTCCGGTGCTGGATTAATTTTGCTCGCCATGTCTGCATGAGGTGAGTCATTTTTGGTGTGTGGAATGGACTCCAAAGCTTTAGGCTGTCTCTTAGCTTTCAATGCCAAGAGTAAGTGAACTGATTCTTTTTGGGATTGACTTCCATGTGAACCGAAAGTATGGAAACTTGACACACAAGATACATTAAACTTTATATATTGTTTATGCAAAGAAAATAAGAAGGTATAGTGTTTATTAAACACTGCGTAATGTATATCAAACACTGCATAATGCACATCAACGTACATATGTCAAATGCTCACATGGCTGACACTCTTCATTCCTCTCAAAGTGCTTAGATGCATCTTCAGTGACGGACTCCAGAGTATTTAACAGCTTATTTAATCACTTTCTAATTATCACTGCCTTTAATTATTTGTATTAGTTATGGCTTTGTTTTATGACACTTTGTAGGCCTGTTTAATCTTTTTGAATCAGAATTTTCGTATTGTTTTCTCTTTTGGATGATAACCAATGATAACTGTTTTGACCAAAATAGCTAAAATATTTTAGTGGCATCCCTAATATAGTTAACTGATGTTAATTGTTAGATAATGTTAGCTAAGTTGAACAAACCCTGATTTCACATTAATGAACTCAAAACATTCTCTTTTTTCCTTGTCAGAAAGTGAGGGTGTCACACACGTCAAGTTGTGAGCATGTGTGTTGCTTGTTAGATGCGAGGGGTAGGGAATTCGAGGAGGTGTCTGTTAATATCAAAGTATCATGTAGGGACAATAAAATGTTATATGGTTATAATGCCTATTGTATGCTATAGTATAGAACTCCTCTGTCAAGAATTTCTCTTAGGATTAACTCATTGCAAATATTTGAGCATTGTTTGTTTATCGGACTAGGCATGCGCAAATTGACAGTGCATAGATATATTCAACACTTAGGTGAATTGATCCTTCAAAAGCCAAACATTTGAACGGGTCCAGGTGGTCATGTTTCCTGCAATATTGGGATAGCCTGCTAACTTGTAAGTGTAAGGTAAGCTTAAACTGTAAGGTCTAGGCAGTTGTCACTGATTTTCAAAATGCACTAATCAGACATGCCTAGTATGTGAATGTGTGTATTTGTGTATGTTTGAATTGGCTTAACTGACAGAAGCAGCAACACAGTCTGATAATGTCTGGCCCAGTGACCAGCCGATCCCGTGTTTACCCAGACGTCAACACACAGAGACCTCGGGAGTACTGGGACTACGAGTCACATGTTGTGGAGTGGGGGTGAGCCTGCTGGTGCTTGTTTGTGGTTATAAAGATATTGTACAGTGGACTGAAACAGTTGCTTGGGCCTTCATTCCATCATGTTAGTGATCATGTTTTGAAAGCTATTCTACAAATGAAGATATTTTTAATGAAACCTGGGAGATTTTTGTCCCTCCATTGACAGTCCGTGTAACCAAAACTTTCACACTCCAAATTCACAAAATATCCACTTTGGCATAGATCTCTGACGTGTGTTCACGAGAGAACCACGACGCATGCACGTTGTGTTAATGTGAGAGTGGATGTTCTTGGGATACACCTGGACCCAGAAGCGGCAGAGGAAGTGGGACGCTGTACACAAGCTTTGTTCATTACGTGCTAAGTTGATTTGCTTTAGGTCTCGGTTTATTTTTCAAATTGGTGCTAAAGTATGCATTTCCTGAATGCCGGAACCATGAGAAACTTCCTCTGCTGTAAACAGTGCAGCACATGTGTCATGGTTCTCTCATGAAGGCGCGTTGGAGATCTGTGTGGAAGTGAAGATATTTTGTGAATAAAGACTTAATTTTAGTTTTTTCGCTCACACAAAGCATTCGTATCACTTCATACAATTGGGATTAAACCACTGGAGTTACATGGATACTTTTATGATGTACAGTAACCCTGTGGTTACTGCACTGTTTATTATTATTATTATTATTATTATTATTATTATGTTATTGTTATTTTTGTTATATTTTAATTTTACATTGTTTTTAGTTGCAGTAAAACCGTTACAGCATTTTTTAAAACACGGCTTCTTGTATTGATTTTTTATAGGAACCAAGATGACTACCAGCTTGTTCGTAAATTGGGGCGTGGCAAATACAGTGAAGTTTTTGAAGCTATCAATATCACAAACAATGAGAAAGTAGTTGTTAAAATACTCAAAGTAAGTACATTAGACTCTCTGTTTGTCTGGGCACCTGTTTTATTATGCATGATGTGTTATATGATTAATGAATAGATTTATTAAATAACTGGATTGAATATTATTGATGGGTGAGTGGGAATTGATAGAATGGATAGATTTATGGAATGAATGGATGTTTGTAGGGATGGGTGGATCCTTGAGCATCATAGACACATAATGG
Organism: Pangasius larnaudii; assembly: GCA_037576815.1. Lineage (NCBI taxonomy): Eukaryota > Metazoa > Chordata > Actinopteri > Siluriformes > Pangasiidae > Pangasius > Pangasius larnaudii. The sequence goes on along the minus strand of CM074938.1, from coordinate 18,117,143 downwards.
TGTACTGCTATGCCAAAGGAAGTCTTTGAGAACTGCAATTTGATTTCATTTCAGTTTATTGGAGCACAATATACCTGAAGAGACTAGACCTCTTACGTTACATGCCATCCCAGCTCTCATTTTCCAGATCACTGAGGAGCATCTTTGCCAAATAACCTTGTTTGTATTGTGGGCTTTAACTTTATATATATAAAAAAAAAAGCAGAAGATTTGTAACTCAATCCTGTTGGCAAAAACCCAAATTAAGAGAGAGAGACCTTCTTTAAGAGAGAATTCCTCTTTCTTCTTGCAGCTGAACATGGCTCCAGATTCATTCGATAACATTTTGTGAGATGAGAGGTTTCTTTCATGCTATGTGATAAATGCCTGTGGAGATTAGCCTCATCTCTCTTAATGTAGCCAGGATTTTATTTTGAGCTTTATTGGATACAGGATGGGACAAGTGCAACACAATCAGTGCCTGGAACTGAAAATGTTTTTGGACTCAGTTTTTGTCTCTTTTTTTTCTTTCCGTCTGCAGCCAGTAAAGAAGAAGAAAATAAAACGAGAAATAAAGATCTTGGAGAATCTGCGAGGTGGCCCAAACATCATCACACTTTTAGACATTGTCAAGGATCCAGTGGTTAGTATTATAGTAAATAAGGGATAAATTCACATATTTGCAATATATTTTGAATCGATTTATTTCTGTAAAGCTGCTTTGTGACAGTGTCCATTGTTAAAAGCGCTATACATATTGAATTGAATTGAATTGAATAGTACATCAAGAATAAGATGCGGTTAAAGGGTTGCATTAATGAATCTGGAAAATAGATGTGTTGGGATTTCAGTGTTTTTGTAAGTATAATTGTTTATTAAAAGTTTCTCTCTCCACCCCAGTCTCGAACACCCGCTCTGGTTTTTGAACATGTTAACAACACAGACTTTAAGGTGAAACTCTTGTTCCCTCTTATAAAACCTAGTCATAAGTGGCAGGTTTTGAAAGTAAAGAGAATCCAGCTTTTTCCTTATTTTTTTTACAGCAATTGTATCAAACACTATCAGACTACGACATCCGATTCTACATGTATGAGATCTTAAGGGTAAGTTGTAATTCCTTAGTACACATTAAATATTAAGTATGCACTTGACTAGCAAACTAGCTTTTCACACATTATTACATTACGTTAGCTACCACTTTTAGGCTTAGCCAGTTGGTTTTCTGGCAACCTAAACATGGGACTGAGCAATGATTTGTGCTCTTGGTGCTCTTACTTTGGAATTACTTAAGTAACAAACCATTTGAGTCTGCCTAATACTATGGTTTGAGTGCAAGACTCCATAAAATGGTTTTGAATTAGAAAATTACTTTTGTTATGTGTGTAATTGGCCTCAGTGGTTTGAGTGTTGCAGAGCTGGAGTTTGGCTCCTTGTCAGGTTCAGAAGTTTGAAGCTGCATCTCACTCACACAGGGAGACTCATTTTGCTGAGTCTTGAGCCTGGAAGATAAATGAGTGTGAGGGGCATTTGGTCAAATTAAGGACACTTCCTTATTTCTATGGGTTCCTCCTCTGTAAAATATTTTGGTCTCTTATTCCACCATTTATTCATTGAATAGTATCTTATCCATTGAATAGCTGAAAAAATTCCTATCTTTTTAGGCCTTGGACTACTGCCACAGTATGGGAATCATGCACAGAGACGTCAAGCCTCACAACGTCATGATTGATCATGAGCACAGAAAGGTATTGACCTTCCCACCTCTGATCCTCATTTGTTACATCAGTGTGGTTCTTGACACACCTTAGACTCCTGCTTGAGAGAATGGGGCAGTGTTGCATATCTTCCTGCCTACAGTGCATGGAATAACGTTCACAGTCACATCAGTGATGCTAACTGCAATGCAAAGGGATCAATAAGGTCATTGAGGAGACAAGATATGATATGTCATTGATTCCCAAGCCCTTCCTGCCATGTTTCTGAAAGACCCAGACCCAGTGTTGTTTGTTTTCTCAGCTTCGTCTGATAGACTGGGGCCTGGCTGAGTTTTACCACCCAAGTCAGGAGTACAATGTCAGAGTGGCCTCCCGATACTTTAAGGGACCTGAACTGCTTGTTGACTACCAGGTTAGTGTGTGTTAGGGATATCAAATTCCTTTAAAAATTGCATTTTACAAAAGGTAAATTTGTCATTTTATTATGCAAAAAGTGGAAGTTAACGTTAATGTTTTTAAGTACTATTTACCCACATTTATGTGTACTTTCCTGGTGTGTAGTGTTATTGTATGATGCATAACATCCTCTGTTTTGTGCTCATCTTCATGCAGGAATATACAATGGGTTCAGAAAGTATTCAGACCACTTCACAGGGTTATTTTGTGGGTTAAAATTGCTCTGTGGTGGTACCTTCCCAAACCATACACTTTTTGTATCGACATGAATATTAACTACCTTTAAACAACACACCCAAAATTACTTACAAGGTCATAGAAGAGGCTTGCAACATTAACATTTATGAACATTAACATCATGCTAAAATCCAGGGATACGTTGTCACTTGCACTGAGTCAAAGCAACTAGAACAATGTTGCTGTCAGTAAAGCCAAGAGGTAGATTGTTAATAAGAAGATAAATTGATAACACCAACAGCAGTAAAATCTAGATTATTATTTTTTGAAAGCACCCCATGCTCTCATCTGTCACTCTCCGTTCCTACTCTGGCAACACTTCATTTTCTACACTTCGATCCTGACTGTGATTGATTAGTTAAAATATAGGTAATCATTTAATTAAGTCGGTTTCATTGTTTTATGTTTAAAAGTTGCATCATTACATCATCAGGTTTAAGATCACCTGTAATCCTTCTCACTGCTTTCAGGGAGAAAGAGCCAATGATTTTCTTGCTCAAACAATTGTTTTTGCTCATATTTGCAATGATTTTGTGTAGGGCTGCAACTAATAGTGTATAGTGCATTGTGAAAGGTTACAATCTTACAAAGGTTACAATGTAAGGTTACAATCTTCTTCACAGCATTTAATATGAAATGCTTTCACTTGATTATGCCACCGTTAGTGTTCCATACTGCCCTTCTAAAATTCATACACTGGACGGTAGAGTACATAGTGTAAGCGTATAGGGCATAGTGTAAGCATCTAGTGTATAGGGTATAGTGTAAGCGTCTAGTGTGTAGCGCGTAGTGTAAGCACACAGCGTATAGTGTAAGTGCACAGCATATAGTGTAAGCGCACAGTGCAAGCGTATAGTGTAAGAGCATAGCGTATAGTGCACAGCGCATAGTGTGAGTGGAGTGTATAGTGTATGGAGTGTAGTGTATACTGTATAGTTTATGGAGTATAGTGCATAGTGTATGGAGTGGAGTGTATAGTGTATAGTTTATGGAGTATAGTGCATAGTGTATGGAGTGTAGTGTATGGAGTATATAGTGCATAGTGTATGGAGTGTGTAGTGCATAGTGTATGGAGTGTATAGTGTATAGCGCTTGGAGTATAGTGTGTGGAGTATGGTGCATATTGTATGGAGTATGGTGCGTAGTGTAAGTGTATAGCGCGTAGTGTATGGAGCATAGTGTGTGGAGTATAGTGCATAGTGTATGGAGTATGGTGCATAGTGTAAGTGTATAGCTCGTAGTGTATAGCGCGTAGTGTAAGTGTATAGCGTGTACTGTATAGCGCATAGTGTATGGAGTATGGAGTATAGCGCGTGGAGTATAGCGCGTAGTGCAAGCGCATAGTGTATGGAGTATAGTGTGTGGAGTATAGCGCATAGTGTAAGTGTATAGCGCGTAGTGTAAGTGTATAGTGTATGGAGTATAGCGCATAGTGTAAGTGTATAGCACATAGTGTAAGTGTATAGCTCGTAGTGTATAGCGCATAGTGTAAGTGTATAGTTCGTAGTGTAAGTGCATAGTGTATGGAGTATAGCGTATAATGTAAGAGCATAGCACACAGTGTATAGTGTAAGCGCATAGTGCATGGAGTGTAGTGTATAGTGCATAGTGTATGGAGTATATAGTGCATAGTGTATGGAGTATATGGTGCATAGTGTATGGAGTATATAGTGCGTAGTGCATAGTGTATGGCGTGTAGTGTATAGTGTATGGACTATATAGTGCATAGTGTAGTGTATAGTGTATGGAGTATATCGTGCATAGAGTATGGAGTGGAGTGTATAGTGTATGGAGTATAGTGTATGGAGTATAGTGCATAGTGTATGGAGTATATAGTGTATGGAGTATATAGTGCATAGTGTATGGAATTTGTAGTGCATAGTGTATGGAGTGTAGCGCATAGTGTATGGAGTGTAAGTGTATAGTGTATAGCGCATGGAGTATAATGTATGGAGTATGGTGCGTAGTGTAAGTGTATAGCTCGTAGTGTATAGCGCATAGTGTAAGTGTATAGCATAGTGTATGGAGTATGGAGCATAGTGTGTGGAGTATAGTGCATAGTGCAAGTGTGTAGCACATGGTGCATGCGCATAGCGCGTAGTGCAAGCGCATAGTGTATGGAGTATGGTATATAGTGTGTGGAATATAGTGTATAGTGTAAGTGCACAGTGTATAGTGTAAGCGCATAGTGTATGGAGTGTAGTGTATAATGCATAGTGTATGGAGTGTATAGTGCATAGTGTATGGAGTATATAGTGCGTAGTGTATGGAGTGTAGTGCATAGTGTATGGAGTGTAGTGTATAATGTATAGTATATGGAGTATAGTGTATGGAGTGTAGTGTATACTGTATAGTTTATGGAGTATAATGCATAGTGTATGGAGTGTAGTGCATAGTGTATGGAGTGTAGTGTATAATGTATAGTGTATGGAGTGTAGTGTATACTGTATAGTTTATGGAGTATAATGCATAGTGTATGGAGTGTAGTGCATAGTGTATGGAGTGTAGTGTATAATGTATAGTGTATGGAGTGTAGTGTATACTGTATAGTTTATGGAGTATAGTGCATAGTGTATGGAGTGTAGTGTATGGAGTATATAGTGCATAGTGTATGGAGTATATAGTGCATAGTGTATGGAGTGTAGTGTATGGAGTATATAGTGCATAGTGTATAGCGCATGGAGTATAGTGTATGGAGAATAGTGTGTGGAGTATGGTGCATAGTGTAAGTGTATAGCGCGTAGTGTAAGTGTATAGCGCGTACTTTATAGCGCATAGTGTATGGAGTATGGAGCATAGTGTATGGAGTATAGTGTATGGTGTATAGCGCATAGTGTAAGTGTATAGCGCATAGTGTAAGTGTATAGTGTATGGAGTATAGCGCATAGTGTAAGTGTATAGCGCATAGTGTAAGTGTATAGCGCATAGTGTAAGTGTATAGTTCGTAGTGTATAGCGCATAGTGTAAGTGTATAGCTCATAGTGTAAGTGTATAGCTCGTAGTGTAAGTGCATAGTGTATGGAGTATAGCGCATAGTGTAAGTGTATAGCTCGTAGTGTATAGCGCATAGTGTAAGTGTATAGCTCATAGTGTAAGTGTATAGCTCGTAGTGTAAGTGCATAGTGTATGGAGTATAGCGCATAGTGTAAGTGTATAGCTCGTAGTGTATAGCGCATAGTGTAAGTGCATAATGTATGGAGTATAGCGCATAGTGTAAGTGTATAGTGTGTGAAGTATGGTGCACAGTGTAAATGTGTAGCTCGTAGTGTAAGTGTAAAGTCTGTAGTGTAAGTGCGTAGCGCGTAGTGTAAGTGTAAGTGCGTAGCGCGTAGTGTAAGTGTAAAGTCCGTAGTGTAAGTGTGTAGCGCGTAGTGTAAGTGTATAGTCCGTAGTGTAAGTGCATAGCTCGTAGTGTGTAGCGCGTAGTGTAAGTGTATAGTCCGTAGTGTGTAGCGCGTAGTGTAAGTGCGTAGCGCGTAGTGTATAGTGTGTAGCGCGTAGTGTAAGTGTATAGTCCGTAGTGTAAGTGCGTAGTGTAAGTGTATAGTCCGTAGTGTAAGTGCGTAGTGTAAGTGTATAGTCCGTAGTGTAAGTGTATAGTCCGTAGTGTGTAGCGCGTAGTGTAAGTGTATAGTCCGTTGTGTGTAGTGCGTAGTGTAAGTGCGTAGCGCGTAGTGTAAGTGTATAGTCCGTAGTGTGTAGCGCGTAGTGTAAGTGTATAGTCCGTAGTGTGTAGCGCGTAGTGTAAGTGTATAGTCCGTTGTGCATAGCGCGTAGTGTATAGTGCGTAGTGCGTAGTGTATAGTGCGTAGCTCGTAGTGTAAGTGTAAAGTCCGTAGTGTAAGTGCGTAGCTCGTAGTGTGTAGCGCGTAGTGTAAGTATATAGTCCGTAGTGTGTAGCGCGTAGTGTAAGTGTATAGTCCGTAGTGTAAGTGTATAGTCCGTAGTGTAAGTGTATAGTCCGTAGTGTGTAGCGCGTAGTGTATAGTGTGTAGTCTGTAGTGTAAGTGTATAGTCTGTAGTGTAAGTGTATAGTCCGTAGTGTGTAGCGCGTAGTGTAATTGTATAGTCCATAGTGTGTAGCGCGTAGTGTAAGTGTATAGTCCGTAGAGTAATTGTATAGTCCGTAGTGTAAGTGTATAGTCCATAGTGTGTAGCGCGTAGTGTAATTGTATAGTCCGTAGAGTAATTGTATAGTCCGTAGTGTAAGTGTATAGTCCATAGTGTGTAGCGCGTAGTGTAATTGTATAGTCCGTAGAGTAATTGTATAGTCCGTAGTGTAAGTGTATAGTCCATAGTGTGTAGCGCGTAGTGTAATTGTATAGTCCGTAGAGTAATTGTATAGTCCGTAGTGTAAGTGTATAGTCCATAGTGTGTAGCGCGTAGTGTAATTGT
>CM074938.1:18065385-18096892 GCA_037576815.1 Pangasius larnaudii | reverse complement strand
TGTGTAAAGCTGCTTTGAGACAATGACATTGTAAAAAGCGCTATACAAATAAAAATTGAATTGAATTGAATTGAAAATTAGAAAACATCCATTCTAGGTGACACACTAGTGGAGCTACCAGAGTCAAATCACAAAACACTGGGTAATAATACCACTGCCTATAGATATATACCTAGACTGGGGAGAACTATGGGGAATTGTAAAGGAGTTCATGGAAACAGTTAAATAATCCTGAAATTGTAGTCGAATTACTCTTAAGAAAGTTACTTGGCTTTCAGCAAAGAGAACTTCTAGACTGTATGAACCAAAGACTGTAGAGGGGCTGACTTTAAAACAAATCCTAGTGACGTTTATTTTGGACTGTAATCATGAATCATCTCTAAGAAGGTGGGCAGTAAGAACTGTCGAAATCTAGACATCAGTTATGTAAAGAGCTTATAGAAAAGTGTTTCATGAAAAACACGAATACAAAATGGCCAGAAGGAGGAACATTTGATGTGTCTCTGTGTGAGGAAATGGAAATGTTAAAAAAAATCTACAAGGTCAAAGATAAGAGCAAAGGGAGAGAGGAAAAAAAGGAAACAGGAGTGAGAAGTATTAGCATTATTCAAGACAGAAGAGGAAAATGCATGGAAAAGCATGAAGCAGGCAAGGAAAATGCTGAAGAAAGACAATAAAAATACAGATGAAAAGATGAAAGAATTTTTTTGAAAAATCACCTCCATATGTGTCACCAAAAAGCCAGCTTCCAATACTTAAAGAAACAGTACAAGTTGAAGGAAAAGGAAGAGGAAGAAGATGACAGAGCATCCTCTGTTTGCTCTACAAGAGAAGACCAAAGAATAACTGAAAGCAAAAAACAATGCAAGAAGAAACCAAGAGAGCAGATTTTAGACAGTTATGCTTCTTATGCTGGGATAAAGGATTTATTTCCACAAGAATCCCAGGAACTGCTTATCTTGAGAAGAAGAAGGAGAAGAAGAGAGTTTATCAAAAACATAAGAAGAGCAGAAACATGCTTGAAAAATGTGAATGACATGATAAAAAAAGAAATCATTCAACAGGAGACCTTAGGAAAGGGGAATATAAGCGAGTCAGAGGAAATCTATATCTGGAGGATGATTTTTCGGGCACATGGTGGTGAGATGGGGGAGACGGACAGCTTAGACCAAGGGACAGCTTACACATGCCCCTGAAAGTCACTATCAACTCCCTATTATAGGTAAGGGTGCTAGAGGGCAGTATGTACACAGCTATGCAGGATCTCGCTGGGCTGATTGCCCACCAACCTGACATCCATGAGCAAGCTGGGAAGTGGATTAAGGTGTCTGAGGAAGAAACAATGGGCAAATTGCTGCCATTAAAGCACTCCTTGCCAAGGTTTTAGGAGGATCAAGAATGAATGAGACCCTCACAGCAGCTAACCTACAGGGAGCAGGGAATACCCCAGCAATGGGGAACTCAATTTGATCAACATCGTCCACTCCTATGGCGGACATTACGGGCAGAATATCCGTCTCGCATAGACTATAAGTCTCTGAAAGGAGAGCAACTGTGCAAAGGCAATTCAAAAAGTGGAAACAAGAGATGGAACAGGATCCTGAAGCAGATCCTATAATGTCATCTTGGTTCAGAAATGCAATAGTGGACGCTATGCCACATTCTGTAAAGGCCAAACTCCAAAACGCATAAGGACTTTTGTGAAAATGTGACTTGTGCTGTTGAACAATACTAAAAAAAATTGAACAAAAGCTCAGGAATCAAGAAAGAAAGTTGCAAAGAAAACAGGCATGGCTACAGTTTGAAGAGCTGACAACCAAAAACAGAAAAAGGACTCAAGCTCCAGTAAGAGACAAAGACAAAGAAGAGGAGGCAAGGTCAGCAGTAAGGGCTCCTCTGAATACATCTCCACCTACCCCACCTGCTGTTCAGCCAGATGCACCAGCTGCTCCCGCACTTCCACAACAGCATACTGTATTGAATATCAATGCCTGTAAGCATCCAAATAACATGAACTAGCTGAGAAGAGGACACTGCCACTAAGAGGACAAAGAGGAAGACCCACTCCTGGTCCTCGAGGGGTATGCTGGAGATGCGGACAGGCTGGACATAACAGACATGATTGCCCCACCAATCCATGGCAACAGCAACTTGGTAATGAAGGGGACGGATGGGTCTAGCCCTATTGACAACCTCCAAAAGGTCCAGTAAATCCATGGAGTGGGCCACATCAGGGGTACTAGCGTTTGGTGCATGTTTTTTGTGCAGTTAATGAGGTGGTAGAGGATTGGCCTGCAGAAATTCCCAATCCCCACACATTGCTAACTAATGTCCATCCTGATGCCAAATATTTTACTGTGATTGACCTTTGCTCTGCCTTTTATAATGTCCCTCTGGCAGAGGAGAGCAGGCATTTATTTGCCTTTAAATGCTGGTAAACAATATATGTACACTAGGCTACCACAAGGCATCAAACATTCACCACATGTGTTCAATCAGATTCTCAAGGGTGATTTGGAAGCTCTTATGATAGATAGTATGTTGTTGCAGTATGTGGATGATCTGATGATTTGCTCCACCTCCTTGGAACAATTACACAAAGATTCTGTCAAAGTACTCACTAAACTAGCCCTAGGGGACCATAAGGCCTCTAAAACTAAGCTACAATATTGTCAGCCACAGTTTGAGTACTTGGGGAGGTTAATAGCACACAAGACTAAAGCTATTGCACCAGCCAGAGTAGAAGGTATTAGTAAAGCACCACTAACACAGATGGTAGGACAAATGATGACCTTTTTAGTTCTGACTGGATAGACGACTATGCGATTAAGACTGCTCCTTTGAGGGTAATTATGCGACAGGCAGGACACTAAACCTTGCGTTCACCATTAATATGGAACAACAGAGTACAGTTAGCTTTTGAATCATTGAAAAAGGAGCTTCAGGCAGCACCAGCCTTGGTCATTATAGATTATATAATACCATTTCATTTGTATGTAGCCAATAAGGTAGATGGGTATGCATCAACGGTACTAATGCCGGAAACATGTATTGTCAGAAAAAAACAGCCTATTGCATACTACAGCACTAAACCAGACATCGTAGCACAGGCCTATCCTCCATGCTATCAACAGGGACTTGTTGCCCCATACTATGCATATGAAAAGGCATCTACTGTGACTATAGGCTATCCAGTGATCGTTTATACACACCACAAGGTAGTGGAGTTGTTAGAACAAGGGAGATTTGTTTTGACCCAGGCTATGTGTTTAGCCTACACATCTCTTTTGAGGTACCCAGACATTACTATTAAGGGCTGTACTATAGTAAATCCAGCTGACATGGTTCCCCTAGCCTCATGACTGCGTGCCAAATTTGTTAGCTTTCACTTGACTCCAACTAGACTAGACACCTATTCCAGAAGCAGATGTTGACTATTTTGTGGATTGGTTCATGTTTAAGAGATCATTTGGGTAATCATGGAGGGTACTCAGTGGTGAGAACACAGAATGAGGATTTTGTGACTATAATTTCACAGCATTGTGAACAGCTGTGCTCAGCTCAATTATCTGAATTAAAAGCTCTCACTACAGCATGTCAGTTAGCTAAGGGTCAAATTGCTAATACATTCACTGACTCTGCTTATGCCCATGGTGTTTGTCATCTGTTTGGGGCTGTCTGGAAGCAAAGAGGCTTTAAGAAAAGCGATGGGACATCCATCCAACATGCTGAACAAATAGCTCAATTGATCTCTGCTATGACATGTCCAAAGCATTTGGCAATCATTAAATGTCAAGCACACAAGAAAGGGAATGATTCTTTTTATCAAAGGTAACAATGCTGCAGATTTAGAAACAAGGAAAGCCCCAGTGGATCTCATTCAGCCTGAACCTAACTTGGATGATATTGTTCGCAGTCTTTGTTAGGCAAATGCTTACTGATTGTTCTCAGTATGGCAACAAAGAGGTGCTACTAGAGTTGTAAAAGGTATATGGCGTTCACATAAAGGGCATATAATGGCACCTACCCTTCTCATTGTACTCATCTAGATTGTGCATGGTTTGACCATTGCGCAAGGGGGGCGGTGATCAGAAAAATAAAACAGGAAGGATACTGGTCTCCATAATTACTGGCAATGGTTGACAATTTGTGTGGGAAGTTTGTGCGCAGAATAATGTTAGGAAAGGAACACCAATAGGGCACATACCATTCAAGCATCTAGTAATAGATTATGTGGATATGGTGAAAAGTGTACAACGAAAGAGGTACCTCTTGGTGATAATAGACAGGTTTAGAGGATGGGTAGAAGCAGTACCATCAAGAGACCAGGGTGCAGGGTTAAGTTTTTGAGAGAAGCAATTCCAAGATTTGGTATACGTTCTCAGACAAGTTCTACCAATGGTTCAGAGGACAGTGAAGACAGTGTTGCAGCAATTAAGAATAAAACAGCGACTTGGATGAGTTTATAATCCTCAGTCACAAGGAATGGTGGAAAGGGTGAATGGTAATCTTAAAGCTAAACTTAAGATTTGTTAATAAGACTAATTAAGGTTAATTGGGTGGATGCCTAATGAGCTTTTGCATGCAGACTAACAGAATTACTAACCTGTCACCGAATGAAAAGCTTACTGGTTGACTCATGCCTGTGCCATATTTGAGGGGTCTAAGACCTAGGAAATGAGAGGGCATACAAACTGCTGAAGAAGAGGAAGGTTTATCAGCTGGCACTTCAGAGGACAGCCAGGAAGAAACAGAAGAGGGCTTAGGTGAAGGAAATTGAGATCCAGAGGCAGGCCCAAGTTAAGAAGAAGGGGAAGATGAACTAGGACCCGCCCCAGCCAGTGCCCGAGGGAGAAGCTACTGTTAAACAGATGTCTCTCATGAGCAATGGCCTGCATAAAAATGGTGGACTGGCTAATGAGCCTGATGACTCTTATCCAGACTGGCCCTCTAAGGCAGATTGGATTCCGGAACAGTGGCAGGCAGAAATGGATTCCAGTTCCTCAAGTGAGGACAAAGAAGAAGTATGATGAGCCATGCCCTGGGTATAAGTGCTAGCCCAACCTCTCCCCAAGGGTGACCCGCTATGATAAGCAAAGTATCTGGGTTGAAGAAGTATCATTGTTATATTTTCACTACTGATTATAAGTTGATCATGTTGATTTGTTACTGCTTGCTTGATATTTGATTATTGTTGATATCTAATGAGAGTAAAATAGAGGAACAGAATTGAGATAGCTCTCTTGGAGTAGGTGGGGCATAATAAATCCAATAAGGGGGATGTATAGAAGAATTTTGCTGACCAGAGTATGATATAAGTATGATTATTATATAAATCCATCCAGTCCAAAAGAGTTAAAATACTCAGAAATGATAAGAGGTTTAGAACATTTAGTACATTTTACTCATGAAGAGAGTGAATTTATGCATATGATTTTACAAGAATATTTCTGTATGAGAATGTTTGTGTATATGAATCAAGAAGCCTAAGACAAACTGATGTGACCTTGTAGATGGACCATGCTTGTGGTAAATCAATAGGCACACAGTTCTTATTCATATCTTTTAAGTCCAGGCTTGCTCTGTCATTTCTCATGGGAAAGTCCTTTTTCTCTATCAGACTACCTGAAGTGCATTGTTAAGGTTGTGATGAATGTTAACTGTTAACATTTAAAAAAAACAGATCATGCCAAAATTAAAATGAAGCTAGATGGCCAATGAAATATTTGTGGCGAGAATTCAGGGGCGTGATTAAAAGAAATTTTTGAGAAAACTCCACCTAATCAGATCATTGTTTTTAGAATTGTATAAAAGCATGAGCCACGACTCACAAATCAGATGATGAGCATCTCGGCTTTGCTGGTTGATTCAATAAATCTTGATTTAGTAAAGATTTTTGGCATCCAAAACCCTTTGACCTTTTAAAAGTCTTTTTTATTTTGAACAGAGAAAGTTTCCCACGACATTGTTCATTCTTACCTTTTGAAGCACATAGATGGTTGTTAATAAAACAGTGTGTAGTAGCTGTTAAGAAAACAGTGTGTTAGTGCATATTTGATGAATAATGACTTTCTAAACATTCTTTCCACAATTTTAATTTTTAAACACTTTATTATCATAATTAAGCATATTAATGGAGACAGTCATAATTCATATCATTTTTTATCATGACCATTCATATTTCATTATGAACATGCAAAGACTGTAACTGAAAAGTATTTCATGAACATGTGTTTCATGTGTTCAGTATTTCATTTACATGTGTTAGAAAAACCACTCTCCCCAGCTCGTAGTGCTTTGAAACTATCTCAATAGCCTTTTCAGCACCTGAAACTTGTAGTTGTTTTAGCACCTAGATAGTTGTTAAGAAAACAGTGTGTTAGTGCAAACTTGATGAATAATGACTTTCTAAACATTATTTTTCATGATTTAAATTTTTATACTTTATTATCAAATTAAGCATATTAATCGAAACAGTCATAATTCATATCATTGGTTTTTTTTTTTACACTTTATCAGATTATGCTTTATAACATAAGCAATCATATTTCATCATTAGCGTGCTAAGAAGTTAATTGAAAAATATATCTTGCACATGTATACATGCATTTGTTGGAAAAAAAAAACTTTCCCCAGCTCGTAGGTCTTTGAAACTGCCTCAATAGTGTTTTCAGCACCTGAAGCTTATAGTTGTTTTAGCACATAGATAGTTAGGGAAAAAAATGTCTCCAGGTTACGTACGTAACGATGGTTCCCTGAAGGAACGAGATGCTGCGTCGAAACGCTATGGGAACACCTTCAGCGTGACCATGCTCTGAATCACGTGTAATCAGTCCAAGGGATAGGTGAGACGTCACGGGTGGGGTGACGTAGCGACCAGGAAGCTTAAAAGCACGCGCAATGGATACAGCTGCAGCTTCGAGAATGAAGCAGGTGCTCACAGAGATGCCGGAAGTATGGCACTGAGACGCAGCGTCCTGTTCCCTCGGGACACCTGCCAGAAAGGCCTTGGAGGCCACCACACTTCTAGTGACTCCCAAGGGTGAGGGGAGATCAGAGGACTCATAGGCCAGACAGATGGCATCCACGACCCACCGAGCAGCTCTCACACTGGACACATACAGTTAAGCCGCTGCTGGTCGGGCTCCCGAAAGGGAGGAGGACAGAAGGCCTGGAGTATGACAGACCGTGCTGTAGAGGAAGGAACTTTTAGGAATATACCCCGCTCGAGGGTAGAGAAATGCTTTGGCCAGACCGGGCGCAAAGTCTAAAAAGAGGCCACTGAGATCCCCAAATCTCTCGGGAGAAGGAGGTTTACAGAAAGCCTCAGCATCACAGCCAGGTCCCATGGAGGGACACGGGATCGTACCGGAGGTCTCAGCCTCAGCAAACCGCAGAGGAGACATGTAACTAGGGGGTGTCTGCCCATAGACTGACCACCATGAGGGGCGTGATAGGCCACAAAGGCCAACACGTAGACCTTCAAGGTGGAGAGGGTCAACTCTGCGGAGAATTGGACCTGCAGGAACCCCAGCACTGTACCAACTGGGCGGTCTCCGCACCAAGAAGTGGCTCCGCTGTCCACTCAGGGCTTACATGTTTCCTCGTTGAGGGAGCTCTGGATTGGAGAATGGTCTCAACAACCTTGGTTGAGAGACTGGAAGCTACGAGTTGTGCCCCCCCCCCAGAGGTCTCCAGGCGGGGGTGGAAGCCCGCCTGTGAGAGGAGGTCCTCCAGACGGGGATCTCCCATGGAGAGTCGTCGAGAAGGGAAATCAGGTCTGAGAACCATACTTGGCCCGGCCAGAATGGGGCTACTAGCAACAGCCATCCCGGCGCACCCTATCCAGAACTCCAGAACGGGAGCAGAGCAACTGGGTGAAGGCGTACAGACGCAGCCTTGGCCAAGTCTGTACCATAGCATCCAGTCCAAGAGGAGCTGGATGAGTCAGAGAGAACCAGAGGGGACAGTGCGATGTCTTCTGAGTCGCAAACAGATCCACCTGAGCCTGGCCAAACACTCTCCGTATCTGCTTCACCACTTTGGGGTGGAGTCTCCATTCCCCAGGCTTGGGCCCCTACCTCGACAGGGCGTCTGCTCCCATATTGAGATGTCCAGGGATATAAACTGCTCTCAGCGAGAGGAGTTTCCCCTGGGACCACACAAGGATGTGGTGCGCCAACCTGTAAAGGGGGCAGGAACGCAGACCTCCCTGGTGGTTAATGTAAGAGACCACCACTGTGTTGTCGGTGCACACCAACAGGTGGCGATCTCTTAGGTCCAGGAGAACGTGTTTCAATGCTAGAAACACGGCCAGCATCTCCAGGCAGTTGATGTGCCAGGTGAGATAGTGGCCGCTCCACAGACTGCAGGCTGAACGGCCACCCATGCCCGCTCCCCATCCGGTGAGAGATGTGTCCGTCACTAGCGTTACGCGGCGACAAGGAGCTCCAAGCACTGGGCACCGCCACGTAACCTTGATAATGCGGAGCAGGCTTCCCCTCAGGGAGAACCCCTTGGTCTTGAGCCACCACTATAGGGGTCTCATGTACAGCAGGACAAAAGCTATCATGTTGGGCGCAGCTGCCATCAGACCCAGCAGTTTCTGGAACTGCTTTACAGTGAGTGACCGGCCTTCTCTTACTCTCGCGACTGCTGTGAGAATCGACTCGATCCAGGAGACAGACGTGCCGGCATCGTGGTCGAATCCCACACCACGCCCAGATAAGTGGAGAAAGCACACTTTTCTCTGCGTTTAGTCTTAGCCCCAGCTCTTTCATGTGGATGAGTACGACATCTCGATGCCGAACCGCCGCCTGCTCCGATTGAGCTAATATGAACCAATCATCGACATAATTCAGTATGCGGATGCCCTGGAGTCGCAGAGAAGCCAGAGCAGCATCCACACACTTTGTGAAAGTGCGGGGTGAGAGTGCCAGGCCGAATGTAAGAACCCGATATTGGTAAGCTTCGCCTCTGAAAGCAAACCTCAGGAACTTCCTGTGTTGGGGAAGGATGGAGATATGGAAGTATGGGTCTTTTAGATCGATCGTGACAAACTAGTCCTCGGAGCTGATCTGAGACACGACCTGTTTGATCGTGAGCATCTTGAACTTCAGTCGCACGACTGAGCGGTTCAAAGGACACAGATCCAAAATGAGACGCAGCCCTCCACTTCAGAACAATGAAGTACCAGCTGTAGAACCTGGACTCTATGTCGTGAGAAGGGGCCACCTCGATGACCTCCTTCCTCAGGAGAGTGTGCACTTCTTGTTCCATTACCAGAGCCTGCTTGGGGCCCACCAGAGTGGGAAGAACCCCAGAAAAACGAGGCACTGGAGAAACGAATTGGATTCGGTAGCCTCTATCTACAGTATGCAAGACCCACTGAGACACATTCGGGAGAAGTTCCACGCTGCCAAATAGTCTACTAAGGGAATCAGTCTCTCAAGACTGACCTCTGGTGTAATGAGAGCGGTGCCCTGAAGCAGCAGACTGGCAGGGGACGGCTGAACTATCTGCTCTGGAGACCTCCGAAGAGGTAGCGAGCCTCTAAGTACCGCTATGTTTCCGGGCAGAAACTGAGAGAGGCGTTCGCCGGAGATCGCTGAGGGCACTGTGAGGGACGGGCACCATATGATGAGGTGTACACCGCTGTTCCCCAGAGGGGCCTGCCCTCAGAAGTCCTGGGCCACCAGCATCAGTACTTCTTGGCCGAGGTCTTTTTAGACAGAAGTCCGGTCCGCAGATCCGACTTCGCTTTAGAAGACCCCGGCTTAGAGTGTTTTTGTGCCTCCCAGTATGAGGTACTGGTACACGAAGGGGGCTGCTCCTGCCCGGCAGCCCCAAGAGCTAGTGAGCGGCAGGGGAGGAACCGTTGGCTTGTCTGAGCTTGGAACGAATTGGATTCGGTAGCCTCTATCTACAGTATGCAGGACCCACTGAGACACATTCGGCAGAAGTTCCACGCTGCCAAATAGTCTACTAAGGGAATCAGTCTCTCGAGACTGACCTCTGGTGTAATGAGAGCGCCTAGCTCGGTGCCCTGAAGCGGCGGACCGACAGGGGACGGCCGAACTATCTTCTCTGGAAACCTCCAAAGAGGGAGAAACACACTGCCTAAAATGCTGCCTGTTTACGCCTCATGTTTTGTCTTTTCGCAAGCTTTAGGCATGCCACGGCGAAAGCGAAACCACATTAAAGGACCAGTGGATCTGGAGGATGAGGAAGAAGAAAGGGACTCGCCCATCTCCATTCCCTCCACCAAATCCATCTGAGGGGGCGAATCATCATCGGCGCCCTCCATGTCAACCTCCTCGGAGGAAGACAGGGGAGCACTGAGCCCTCTCCCAGGGGAGAAAAAATGCAAAGCGGGCTTCCGATCCCCCAGAGCGGGCAGTGGATCTGGTGGGTGAAGAAGGAGAAAGGGACTCGCCGGTCTCCATTCCCTCCACCAAATCCATTTGCAAACCCCACGAGTGTAACCACCGCTTTGCCTCGGCAGAAGCAGGGCCAACACCGCGAGGAACGTGGGTGAAGGCTCCCTCCTCAAAGAGAGCCCTCCCAAGCAGACAACGCACAGGCTGCCCGCTCTCGCCCTTATGTTTTGAAAAGAAAAGATTCTTTCGCTTTTGACATAATGCTTAGACAGACAATACAAAATCAGACTGACACACACAGAGCGCTTGCTGAATGACAGAAAGCTGCCGCTGTATCCACTGCACGTGCTTTTAAGCTTCCTGGTCGCTACGTCACCCCGCCCGTGACGTCTCGCCCATCGATTGGACTGATTACACATGTGATTCAGAGCGTGGTCACGCTGAAGGCGTTCCCATAGCATTTCGACGCAGCTCGAGTTCCTGAAGGGAAACAGTGTTAGTGCGTATTTGATGAATAATGTTTAGAAAAACATTATTTCTCACGATTTCATTTTTTCAATTCAATTCAGTTAAAATTTATTTGTCTAGCACTTTTAACAATGGCCATTGTCACAAAGCAGCTTTACAGAAATAAATAGATTCAAATTAGATTAAACCAAAATAAATTGTAAATATGTGAATTTATCCGTAATGAGCAAGCCAGTGGCAATGGTGGCAATGAAAAACTACCTAAGAGGATATGAGGAAGAATGTTTGCGAGGAACCAGCCTAAAAGGGAACCCATCCTCATCTGGGTGCTAATGGATAGTGCAGTTATAAATAAATCCCTTCTATAACTGTGTACTATATGGACAAATAGTGCAATTGTGCAACCAGTAAATTCATCACAGTTTTCATATGAGGTGTATTCAACCAGATTCGTGGGATTCACCTGATTGGCCTCCGCGATGCATCTCTCCGCGGATTCGGCGAAGGAAGGCTGACAATTACTTTGCAGATTTTCGCTGGCCCAGCAAGAACTCCCCCAGCTCAGGATGGCTCTTGCTAATGCCCGCTCTTTAGTGAATAAAACCTTCATTTGTAATTTATTGGCTTTAACATGTTGGATTTTTTCTTCATGACAGAGTCCAGGATAAAACAAGGTGACAACTCCTTTTTCTGAATTAGTGCCTCCCGGTTTTGAATTTTTTAATACTCCCCGTATAACTGGACGAGGAGGAATGGTGACGATTTTTAAAAATACGCTGCAATGCAAATTATCTTCATCAAATTTTACTAGTTTTGAGACACAGTTAATCCATTTGGACTCTTTTAGGCCTGTTTTGATCATTTTAATTTATCGACCACCAGCAACTGCTGATTTTTTGGGTGAAATTTTGATTAAATATAATTATATTTTAATGCTGGGTGATTTTAACATCCATGTCTGCTGTGCTGCAGACACACAGACTAAGGACTTTTAAAATCTTATGTCCTCTCTGAACTTTGTGCAATGGGTAAAGGGCCCCACTCACTTCCTCGGTCATACATTAGATCTGGTCTGTCTATCGCTGATATTGAGACATGTAATGCCCCTCTTTCTGATCATATACCTGTATTGTTCATAGCTTCATCAATTCAGGAGTGCTGGTCGTGTGTTTTAACTGCACAGTCCAGTAATGATTTCTCAGATATGTACCTGGAGGCTCACCAACCTCTTAATTTAGATCCTGTTATTTCTAACATGTTGAGAATCAGGTGCATTTTTTTAATAACAGGTGTTCCAATAATTTAGACCTTATTGCACCGCGCAACCTTATTAATTTAAAACACAAATCACAGCCATGGATGAATATTGATATTCGGGCGCTTAGACAGCAATGTCGCCAATGTGAATGCAGGTGGAAGAAAGACAGGCTTCAAGTGTCCTATGAAATGCTGAGGGACTCACTGCGCACATTTCAGAAGGCCGTTAAGGCAGTTAAGGCAAAACATTTGTCAGAAATCATTGCCAAAAATTCTCATTGCTCCAGAACACTATTCTCAACTATTGATTCTGTGTTAAATCCCCCAGTGCAGAGCTTTCTCCTTTATTATGCGAAAATTTCCTTAAGTATTTAGTAGATCAAGTAAATAGTGTTAAGGCTCAGTTAGCTATTATGGTAAGCCCTGTATTAGATCCCGTTTTATCCAATATTCAGTGGAGTGAATTTGAATTGGTCTCTGTACAGACATGCAGAGAAATCACCTTAAATTTAAAATCCACTTTTTCCCCTTATGATTTCGTGCTTCTTAAACAAACTTTGGAGACTATTGGTTCAGATTAATGACTATTATAAACAGTTGTCTTTTAACAGGGATTGTACCAGATTGTTTTAAATTAGCATCTATATTACCTATCTGTAAAAAGCCTTCACTTGATCCTGCAGTTCACTCAAATTTTAGACCAATTACCAATCTCCCGTTTCTATTGAAAATTTTAGCAAAAAAAAAACAAACATTTGAGTATTGGTGGTATTTCTGATGTTTTTCAATCTGGTTTTAAAAGTTTGCACAGTACAGAGTCTGCCCTTCTGAAAGTTTTTAATGATATATTAATTACTACTGATGCGGGCAATATTATGGCTTTGGTGCTTTTAGACCTTAGCTCAGCATTTGATTTTGTTGACCATGGTATCCTGTTGTCTAGGTTGGAGCATTGCATAGGTATTAGGGGCACTGTACCTAACTGGTTTCGATCTTTTCTGTCCAACAGAAGATTTTCAGTCAGCATTGGCAAGTACTCCTCTTCTGTAGCGCAGTCTACATGTGGTGTTCCTCAAGGAACAATCTTGGCACCAATATTGTTTTCACTGTATATGTTACCCATGGGATCTATATTTAGAAGATTTGGTGTATCATATTATTGCTACACTGATGATACTCAGCTCTACGTACCACTTAAACGCGATGATAATGTAATCAATTAACTGCCTGTCTCCTTGAATTGAAAACGTGGCTTGCAAATGACTTTCTACATCTAAATAATGATAAAACTGATGTGAGCACAATCGATTTGGGCTCTCTTACCCCATATCAAGTCCACGACGCTAAAAATCAGGGTTTATACTTGACTGCGAACTAAAGCTAGATAAACAAATTAATGCCACTGTGAGTTCCGGCTTTTACCATCTTCGTAGATTAGCGAAGGTTGAAGAGCAGGAAGAGTTTTGGGCCTGTAATACATGCTTTCATCTCTTCGCGACTCGATTATTGTAACTCGCTTTACTATGGATTGCCGGTCTCATCTATACAACGACTTGTCGGTTCCAAATGCGACTGCCCGTTTGCTCACGGGCAGTTGCAAATGGGCACATATTACACCTATCTTACGCTCGTTGCACTGGTTACCGTTGCAGTACCTTATTGAGTTTAAAATTTTGCTTTAGCTTGCTTATTCAATGTCTTTTCTGAATCAGGGAACAGTTGTTTACAGTTGACAACAATAACCACTTAGTATTTTTATCAGATTTACTTCAGTTTTTCGGTGTGTTACATTCAAAAAGTAATGTCCATATGATTTTCCAAGATTTTTTTTTGGTTAATAAAGATGGAGAACAATAATTTAAGTATAAGAAAAACACTCAACATACAAGCTAATGTTTAAAATTAATCTAATGACTTTTTTTTTTTTTTTAGAATACCCAGCAGCTTTGCTGCCCTGCACATGGCATATGGTTTACTTATTATAAAGCATTCTCTCTATAAATAAAAGAATATTTCCATTATCACAGTAATATGGTATTATTTTAGAGATCAGTAATGTTTTTAAGTCTGGCTAACCACTGACTATACACAAAAAATGAAGAAAGAAAAAAGAAAAAAAAATCTCATTCATATCACGTTAATAAACGTGATCTTTGTTCCTCAAGCAGGATAGACAAGATTGCATTGGGCTGGTTTCAGAACAAAGTTGTCAGCGGTAAAGCAAATCAGATTTCTGTAAACGTGGGCTATGGCAAACAAAGGTAAAGTATAAGTACATACAGCATATCTACAATGTACAGAACCATTTCTGTTGTAAGATACACAGATTGGGAGAGGGAAAGGGGGATTATGAAGTGGATAATCAGCATATAATCAGCAAATCAGTGTGAGCACCTCTAAATTTGTATCCCGAAAACAGAAAAAAGAAGAAAAATGCATCTCTCTCATCCAGCACTTGAACTTTTTGGGTTAGTTTCATGTTTTAAGTGCATTTTTCGAGATGTAGTTGGGGTGTAAACTTTGCTGAGAGTTCACAACCCTGCCCATGAGCTTCACTCAAGTTACATGAAAGTCAAAACCTTGCATCATGATACTCTCCTCTAGTTAAAAAATGAGGAGCCTTAGGGTGTTCTCACACTCGGTCCAAATAAGTCTATACTCAGGACCGATTATGGGCTTGTTTGGGGAAAGGGGCTCAGTCACAGGTTTGCATTCATATACGTCATTTTTGTACACTCAATTTAGCAAAGTGGTATGCAGTACGTTCTTCCATTTACTGTTTTGTATTATTTTCCTGTGGTACCAACACTCGAGTGGCACAGAACTCTCACTCGATTTAATCAGAAACCGTCCAGAAATTGGGGCGGTTAATGTTATACAAAGACTGGATATCACTTCAAGCAGTTACTTCCTTGCATTCTAAAACATTAACTATTGATACTAATAACAATTCATCAAGACTGACTGGATCACAGCCAAAAGTACATAGGGACAACAGCAGGTTAAAAGAAAGGCACACATCTTTAATTGAACCTTTTCTGAAAAAATATTTACAGAAAATATACAGCAGAACTATTCAAAGTCAGGCCAAGTATGATCCCAATGCAATAGAATTATAAGTGGACATTGGACAATGGAAATGGGCAAACGGAAGTCTATAGATACACAAACGCATCAAACAAAAAAAGGGGCACAGCAGCCTAACAGAACAAACTTTCATTTTCATCTTAATCAAAAAACCCCTCATTTCACCCAGGCCTTCTGGCCAAACGAAGACAGTAAAACAGTCTGGCTGTCCACAGTGCAGCACAAAACAAGGAAAGCATTCTGGCCCCAGGTTGTACACGGTGGCTCAGCCAGAAAGCTTTAGGGCTGGAATAGTACATAGATATTTTGTAGAATACTAGTGCTGTTCATCCTCTGGACATGAGTGCCAGGTTAGCCTCTCCTCATAGAAAGCGATGACCACCTGTGGGCAGTGGGTATTGGCCTCTCGTGCTGGCACCAAGTCTGCCTCGTCAGAATCCTTCCTACAAAGATAAAGTGAAAACATGAAAGAAAAGGTTCATTTCTGTTAATTTCTGATTATAATCAATAATGATGGTTGCCTCAATTCATCTCAACCTTCTTTTTTAAACAAGGCATCAACCCAAATCATCTGATGGTTCCACCACTAGTTAGCACTGCTCATGAGGGAAAGTGAACAAGTGTCAGCCCATTCATTTTGGAATCTCAGTTAAAGCAATTCTAAAATCAAAACCTGAAAGTAATGAGTGTAGAGATTTTCCACCATGTGTCCTTTCTTGTCTATAAGCTTGACAAAATGCAAGACATTGAATACAGGTTGTTCCCTGCTGCATGTGTACAAATAAGAACAGTCTATAATAAACATATTCCTACACAGACCTTACTTTTGCTCAAAATTAAACTTACTTAGACTTAAGGTCTGCACTTGGATGACCCTCAAGAATTGTGGACAGAACCAGTGCTTAATTCATACAACAGAACATCAAAGAAGACATAATCCAACTGGTAAACAGGGAGGAAAAAGGTTCAAGACACAGACAACAGTGGTACAAGCACTTTATGTAATACATGTGGTCATAGATCTAGGGCCAACATCATGGGTATGGTTACCATGAGTGATGCTATGGAAGACCTGGAGTCAATAGCACATTTCCAATGTGTTAAGCTCAGTGACACATTGGCTCCATTTTGCATTTTGACCTGTTGCACAAACTCAGTCAAGATGGCCACTTGGTGATCAAAAAGGCTTCAGAATTTCACACTGGAGGCATGTTGTCCACTCATGTCTATACAAAATGGAGCCAGAGTTTGCGCAGTAGAGATCTTTGAGTCAGAACAGTAGATCTGGCCGGATAGACAGTGGCTCCACCTCTCGCCCACCTATATTGGTCATGGAAACTCTCCCGGTTCATGCCGGCAGTGTTCGCATTGAGAGGTATTACCTGCAAGTAAGTGCAACTTAAGATGATGCATTAAACGCTCTCATAGTTCTAAGTACAGTGTTAATTAATATTTAAAAACACTAAATTGTAACCATATAAGCTGCACAAGTATATTATCATTGTCAAAGATTTTTAGAGCTTTGAGTCAAGACTGACTGAGCTACTATTTGCTAGCTAGCTGACGTTGATTAACAAGATGGATTACCCAAAGTAGTGCAAGTAGCAAATAAAGACTGGTAAACAGCAGTCAACATTTACACTCAACACACTACATTTTTAGGGGAGAAAAAGAGAAACAAAAGCCCTGCTATCAGTGATTTTACACAATGGAGAAGTGCCCTATTATGCTCTGCTCGTCCTGTTGATGGAGTTCATTTAAAAAAGAATGACTAGTTAATCTTAGTAAGCTACTTCAAGTGTTAGCTAATTGTTAGTCATTAATAAATAATAAAATTATAAAATTTAAGTAGTATTATCTGTCTTGGTTTATCCCATCAGTTCATTCATTCATTCATACTGGTTTGCTAGTTAGAATTTCAGTAGAAGCCTGTTTAGACATCAAAATGAGGTACATACTGGAAAAATTGCAAAGAACCCCTTGCTGAGGGTTTATAAAGTACAGTTTACAGTTTGACCAATGCAACAAGGCTTTGCTGCAGAACTTTTCAGAGCTTCAAGTGCATGTTGGAAAGTGTGTGCGTGTTCATGAGGCTCGAGAATCATGATCAAAACTGTCAATCACCTAGTCATCCATGGCCTTTTATTGATTACCAAACAATGCATATAAAACATTTATCGTAAAAAAAAAAACTGTCAAATAAAATTGTAAAAAATGATCACAAAACTGTAAAAACGAAAGAACACTTCTTGAAAATTTATTTAGATGTAGCTTAAATGTAATGAATAATTGTCATACTTAGTTTCACTAATCCAAAGCACTCCAGTCATGTAACCTGCAGTCTCCTCTCAATTAGTTCTGGTTGTCTGACAGTTCTGTTACCTTTGGTGAATGGTGGGAGTTTGTGATTTTGACTTTATACACCATCACAATGGATTTGAAATAAAACAATCAAGATGTGATCGAAGTGTAGACTTTCAGCTTTATTTTAAGAGGTTCCACAAAAATATGGCATTTACCATTTAGGAATTACAGCCACTTTAAGCAAAGTACTTCTATTTTCAGGGGCTCAAAGGTATTTGGACAAAGTGCTATAATTGTAAATATAACCATAATTTTAATACTTGGATGAAAATCCTTTGGACATTAAGTTTCCACTGAATTTCCTCCCTAGAGATGCTTTGCCAGGCCTTCACTGCAGCCACCTTCAGTTGCTGCTTGTTTGTGGGACTTTCGGTCTTCAGTAAGTGAAAAGCATGCTCTATTGAGTTGAGATCAGGCGACTGACTCGGCCACTGAAGAACATTCCACTTCTTTGCCTTCAAAAAGTCAAGTTGCTTTCGCAGTATGTTTAGGGTCGTTATCCATCTGCACTGTGAAGCGGCGTCCTATCAGTTTTGTAGCATTTGGCTGAATGTGAGCAGAGAGTAGAGCCCTATAGACCTCAGAATTCATCTTGCTACTTCTGTCAGCAGTCACATCATCAATAAACACCAGTGAACCTGTTCCACTGGCAGCCATACATGCCCATGCCACAACACTGCCTCCACCATGTTTGACCCATGATGGGGTATACTTTGGATCATGAGCCGTTCCTTATTTTTGCCATACTTTTTTCTTCCCATCATTCTGGTACAAGTTAATCTTGGTTTTATCAGTCCAAAGAATCTTATTCCAGAACATGTGAGGCTTTTTTTTTTTTTTTAGATGTTTTCTGGCAAAGTCTAATCTGGCTCAAGAGTATTCTTGACTTCTGTTGATGTTGTGAAGGGGTTTTTCATCACCAAGGAAAGGATTCTGCAATCATCCACTTTAGTTGTCTTCTGTGGTCTTCCAGGCCTTTTCTTTTCTTAGTTTCTTTTGGTGTTGCTGACCTCGCCAGTGCATTCCTTATTTTTAAGAAATGTACCAAATTGTTGATTTGGCCACTCTAAGTTTTTTCTCTCTCTCTGATAGGTCTCTCTTGTTTTTTCATCCTAATGATGGTACCCTTCACTTGCATGGAGATCTCCTTGGACTTCATATTGGTAGCTCCAGCTGAACAGCTGCCAAATGCCAACTCAATACCTGATATCAACTCCAGACCTTTTATCTGCTTCATTTGTCTTGAAGTAATGAGGGAATGGTCAATTAACTTCTTGTCAGTCAATTGTCCAAATATCTTTGAGCCCCTGAAAATGGAAGTACTTTGCTTAAAATGGCTGTAATTCCTAAATGGTAAATGCCACATTTTGCCACATGTGGAACGTCTTAAAATAAAGCTGGACATCTACACTTTGATCACATCTTGATTGTTTTATTTCAAATCCATTGTGGTGGTGTAAAAAGGCAAAAATCACAAAAACTGTCATTGTCCAAATACTTCCGGACCTAACTGTGTGTGTATATTATATATAAGCTTGTACTGCCCCATTACTTTCGCTTACTTCTTTTCTTGACAGTCAGCTGCCTTTTATTGCCATATCCATTATGTATGAGACTGATAACAATATGATTACCAATTAGTGATCAGGGAAATTAGCCAACTAATTTTTTGTGAGGTTGAGACAAAAGTTATCCATCATTAAAATTATATTTTTTATTAAAAGAATAAAAAAGGTACCTGATCCACATAAATGTGTACAAAATTTACAAGAATAATCAAATTCTCTCACCATTTCATTAGAAACATCAGTTCTCCACTGCTGTCTGTTGCCCCTATAATCCGCTCCGGTTCCAAATTCCTGGCAAAGCCCCTTGGTTTTTCACTCTGAAAAAAAGTATACAGCAATCTCAATAAGGATTTTCAACAACAGGAAACTCACAGTCTTAGGGTGATTTCACATCTGGAGGGTTGGAGTGTTTGTTTCGGAACCTGGCACGTTTTCTCCCTTGGTTCGGTTCGTTTAGACATATATGAACACGGCAATAACGCTCGGATCCGCACCAAAACAACTGGTCTGAGACCACCTGAACGAGATAGTCCATTTGCATATGAACTTTGGGGCAATGATGGGGAACTGCATTAAGTAAAAAGTGTGTTTGTTCTGCTAATGGTTCGCAACATGAATTGTGGTTTAACTTGGAACAAAGACAAGGTAAAATGCCTCACAGAAACTTGGTCTGACAAACATATTTCTGAACAATGAGGTGTACAGGGTGCATAGTGAGCGTTTCAAGAAGATGGGCTTTAATCACAAAGATAAAAAACGTTGTCAAACGTGTAATAAATTATAATAACTACAGCTAAAAAGAAGGCCACAACAAGCTCCCGGAGCTGCTGTCTATCCATCATGATGAATGACTGCTATGTGTGGAAGCCCGGAACATAACCAGGCGCACTCTGACCAATGAGAGGACAGTTTACTCACATGTGATTTGCATACACACATTTTGGTATGTTTTGAAATGTTGCCTTGTGAAAGGCAAACCAAGCCAAGGAGAAAATGCAACATTAACAATTTAAGTCACCGTTTCGGAACAAAGCACAGATCTACCCTTCTGAAAACGCTCTTACACTCACCAACTCTTTCTTCCTCTTGGCCTTGCTCTCCTCTGTCTCTGGCTCATCTGTGGAAGACTTCCTCTTGTTGGAGTCAGGCTTCTCAACCACACCTTTCTGTGACTCCAGGAAGGCAGCAATTAACTCAGGGCAATCAAGATTTTCTTCAGGCTCCCAAGTATTATCAGAACTGAAGAAATCATTAAAAAGGTTTGTGAGGGAAAAGCACAGAAGTAAGCAGGTGTATCAGCCACAACACAAAAAGCTGCAGCTGTGCACCTACTAAAACAATGGGTTCATACAGAGCTGACACCTTTATCATTTTTTTTTTTTTACCATTTATTTATACAGACATCTCTCTTAACCTATTGCAAACAAGACTCCAGAAAAACCCAAATGGAAAATTGCCAACCATGTAGGTTTTTGTATACTTGCTCACTGAAGTGACTAGTCTGGTCGCACAGTGTCCAATAACATTCACCAAAAAAGCAGCTTTCATGTCATGCAAATTCTCCAACTCAATCAGACAATAGGGAAACTATTATGCGAATAGAATGCAGTCAAAAACAACATGTTTCAAACACACAAGTATGATTAACTTAGCATCTAATCAGAATACATTTGAACGCAACATAACATGCTGTTATAGAGAATAAAAATTCTGAGTACTTATGTCAGTGGCTTAAGCGTTCTCTCTGTGTTATCCTTGAAAAAATACTTACTCCGGGAAACCTTTCCACTTGAGGAAAAACTCGACTTTTCCATTCACCACTCGCTGGTCAATCACCTTCTCCACCACAAACTCTTCTGGCTCCTCCACCTCCTTTTTGGATTTGCTAGTCTGTTTCTTACCCATAACGACCTAAAAGGCACATTAATATCTTATCAGGTTTATACTCACATACTGTATATAAAGTTAGAATCTTCTACACATCTTTTTTTTTCGGATAGACCAGTTTAGCTGTCGCCTTAGGCTAATGAATAACTCATGTGCAGGCCTAATTGATATCAGGCATCTCTTATACCAATTAAACAACATTTGGGGTTTCCTGGTACATGCTTTTCTATCAATATAAGCTAACTAACCAGTTAGTCGCGCTTGGACAGTGTACTTCGGTTAAAATAATCCTCTAACCCTGCGCGACAAACCGCTGCTAGTTAACCAAAGGCATAAGACGCGCACTGCTAAATAGACATACAGACTTACAGAAGCATGACTCGAGGAACAGAATGGTTAATTTGTATTCTGAAGTTAAAGAGAAGAATATAGTTAGCCAGTCATGGCTAACAGTCAGCCACATTAATTTCACTGAATTGCAGCCGCTCATACGCTCTACTGCCAACCAGCTAAGCTAACTTTGCTGATAGGTTAACATCAGTGCGTCGTACAACAGGCCGCGTAATCATTCATAACTTTAACTGTGGCTCACTTTTAAATGTAACTGTTTCATAAAATCGCATGCATGTAAACCATATAGACGTGAAGCATACTTAAGCCTGCGTGTAGTTTAGTCACTGGGTTATTAGCTACTTGGCCAACAAGAACGGCTACGAAGGCTGCTAAACACTTAGCTGTGTCCAACTAAGGCCATCATACTGAATCACTAATACAAGCACCTACATCCGATTATCCAAACTAACCTGCAAACGTAACAACACCTTAGAAAACACATGCTCTCTAAACACAGCGAGTCAGAAGTAGTTAAAAGAACACGCGCAGGAAAACGTGCAGAGGACAACGCTGTGCCGCATGGGCGCGAAAGCAAGCGAACAAAAGCGGAGGACCAAGGGAAAAAAAACCCGACTGAAACAAGTCTTATGGAAACGAATGCAAAATATCTGATTATTCTAATGCACGCTATTCCAAACAACCACTTACTTTTAGCTTATTAAAAACCAACTCCAAATAAACAATGCAGTAAGAAACTTCTCTGCAGCTTTCTTCAACGACTCAACATTAAGCAGAAGCCTCCACTGCTTCTCGATATGACCCCGCTTAGAAACGTGCGCGCCGTAAAGGCTACACCCCCTGCGTCATTACGCAAGGCCAATTAAATTCGACAAAAACTGTGCGTGGTACAGAGTTGCTCTCTTCCCCAAACACAATCTCACTTAATTAGTAAACATGCTTTTAAGCCCTGAAAGGCCATAAGATGTATACAAGTTATTTACTCCATTTTCTCCATATCTCGAATTGTTTATTTCATTATCATGTCATAACAACTTTATTTTGCCGAGAAACATTATTCAATTAATACTTCATCACCTTTATGAAACCTTTTATTATTTTTATTGGTCATGCCTTGTGCTGTTGTACTAGCGCCGGGCGGAAACAATACTCAGGAACAATTGTTCCGCCGTAGTGCAATCAAAGCAGTCAGTCTAAAATCTGGCTATATAATCATATATATTATACGATTTATGAGTAATATCCCTGACGGGACCACAGCAGACAAGCCTTGGCTAATAAAATGGCCAGATTGGTTTGAGCTGCCAGGAAGGATATAGTAACTCAAATAATTAGGGATAAATTCATACATTTACAATTTATATCCTGAATGCATTTATTTCCATAAAGTTGCTTTGTTTCAATGTCCATTGTTAAAAGCACTATACAAATAAAATTGAATTGAAATAATCACTCTTTACAATCCTGTTGAGCAGAATAACATCTCAGCATGCACAAAATGTCAAACCTTGAAGTGGATGGGCTGCAGCAGCAGAGGATCACATTGGGTTCCACTCCTGTCAGCCAAGAACAGGAATCTGAAGCTATTATGGGCACAGACCTACCCAAACTGGACAGATGAACATTAGAAGATTTTTCTTCCAGTGGCAAACTGAGTCCGAACAAACTGAAAGAATATAAGAAGATAAAGACAAAAAAGAAAAAAATAAGTTGGGATGAATTCAAAAAGTGGGAACAGGAAATAGAACATGGGTTAAAGAGAGCAGAGAGAGGATGGGGAAAGAAAGATCAAGAGCTTATATGCAAAAAGAAATGCACAGCCATGTAATGACTGTCTTGTGAGTTCTGTATATCCCCAGGTCCCGATAGTGAATTGTAAATAACTTCCCTTCTATAACTGTGTTCTACATGGTCAGAAAGTACGATTGTGTAATCAGGAACTAATAAGCTTATGAGCAACTTACAAATATAAGCATCAGAGTTATTTCTGAATTCATTATAGTTTTAACATGGTCTACTTTGTTGAAGTTATGAACTGTTCATTGATGGAGACTTGAGTGCAAAATTGTTCAAAGCAATTGCAGTCCTAAGCCATCATAGCAAAACTGTTTGTGGAAATTGCAGTCCTAAGCCATCTGCATGGTTTCTAAGTGGTACCATCCACAGTAATCTCATTGATCTTTAGGCTGTCTATGTTGGGCATCAGGATGGATAAGGCAGGTCCTTAGAGCAGAAGGGGTCAGGATCACTGGTATCTCATTAGTAGCATGTGTAGCTTGACAGAGAGAGAAAGAGAGAGAGAGAGAGAGACAGAGAGAAACGCAGATTATTAGGTTTGCTTATTGTCATGTAATGGTTAAAAAAAATGTATATTGTGTGCAAAGTGCAAGCAGGGACTACAGCAAGACTAGCTTTGACAGTATATCTAAAAGGTAGAGCCAGAAGATAACACAGACATGAGGGTGCCCTGGGACATAAAGTAGCCAGGCACTCCACTGTTAACAAACCTAAGTGAATGTGTGTGTGGGTGTGGTTGACAGCATGAACCCTCCATATCTGCTCCTTTACCTAAGAAAAACTATTCACAAAAGGTTTGACTAAACAAATATGTTTTCAGCCTAGACTTAAACACTGAGAATGTGTCTGAGCCCCAAACACTAATTGGTAGGCTGTTCCACAACTGTGGAGCTTTGTAAGAGAAAGCTCTGCCCCTGCTGTAGTATTCGCTATTCCAACAATGAGCCTGTACCTTTTGACTGAAGTAGGCATGGTTCTGTGACAAGAGACCATTCAGTGCTTTATAGTTCAACAAGTAGTATATATGGTTATAAACAATGGAAATTTGATTGGGAGCCAATGCAGTGTGGATAAGATAGGGGTCATGTGGTCATACCTTGTGGTTCTAGTAAGGACTCTAGCTGACGCATTCTGGATTAACTGGAGTTTGTATATGCACCTTCTGGAACATCCAGACAGTAAGGCATTACAATAATCCAATCCAACACAACACTCCTTGCACGACTGCCAGCATGGTGCTGAACTACAATTAACTAAATTGTAGTTAATTTTGCTACAGTATTAAATAAGAATCTAGGATTATTTTTGTTATCTTCAATTAGGGTGGAGAGATACATTGCTCTAGCAGCACTTAGTGGTTTCCTATAGCTCAAAAGGCTCTCCTTCCATGCTATTTGAAATACTACCAATTTAGTTTGATGCCATTTACATTCTAATTTTTGAGTGGTCTGTTTTAAGGTGCATGTGTGATTGTTTTTTTTTTTCTCTAATTATTATTCTTTTAAATGGCGTTACCTTATCTAGCATGTAGCGGAACACTGACTCCAAGCATTCAGTCGCCTGGTCAAGTTCTTTGTCATAGGTGATAACTTTGGGAGATTACTGATAAAACTCTGTGCAGTTGCTGACGTGAATGAACGTTTGACACGGCAGCATGGCAAGATTAAATCACATTTTAAAATAGATGAGATAGTGATCTGAGATAGCTTCAGACAGTGGAAATGTGACTATATTTTCTATATTGAATCCGAATGTTAGTATTAAATCAAGAGTGTGACTCAGAGTGTGCTGTTCTCAGAGGGTCTTCTGGATTATCAAAATTAATATTAACTTCTCCAACAATTAGGTTAGAGATGAAAGTAGCAAATTCACAAATTAATTTAGAATAATAACCAGGTCTGTATATAATAATTAGTGGAACTGACTGGGTAGACTTTTTTGTGGCTACATATTTTATGTTAGTATAAATAACTTTAAACCTGTTGAATTTATGTCCAGGTTTTTGTGTGAGACCTAGATTATCATTATAAATAACTGTGACGCCCCCTTTTCTGCCAGTTAGACGAAGCTGATGTATATATCTGTATCTAGGAGGACTATCTTAATTTAAAGCTACATACTCGTTTGGTTTAATCCACATTTCTATTAAACACAGTACATTAAACTTCTGATGAGTAATAGTTTTATTAACAATAAGCTATTTAGATGTACGAGATCTAATATTTATCATTTCTAGCTTCAGATCAAAAGTGCTGCCTGTGAATTCAGTATGGCCTAATTTTATGTTACTTAGGTTATTAAAACAAACTTTGAGTATTTCTACATTTTTGGTTAGCTCTGGCAACAGACGCAGTCTCAATACGGTGGAACCTGATTGACTCAGTGCAGCCAGCAGACAATCATTATAGCCTGCTTGTCTTCTCCCTGGCCTTGGCTCTGGATTGTCACAGATTATCTAAGACTATGTGCTATTCTGCAAGAAATGAGAGCAGCACCTTCCTGAATGGGATGGACACTGTCCTGCCCTAACAGGCCAGCCTTGCCCTCAAAACTACTCCAATTATATATAAAGCCTTCAGAGCACCACCTGGACTTCCAGCAGTTCAGCGACCATATGCTGTAAGCTACATCACCACGCCGCATTGGAATAGTGCCAGAACTTATTACTGCATCAGACATCGCCTTCGCTAATTTACACACCGCTGCAATCTACTTAGTAACCTCTGACTTATGAAGGCATATCATTAGCTCCTACATAAAAAAAAGCTATCTTTGAGAACCTGTGCTTGTCTAAGACCTTAAGATTACCTGCTATGTCTGGTGCCCCGGCTCCCGGTATACACCTAACTAGTGTTGCTGGTGCCCCTAAAGGCCTAGCTAATTTCATGTCCATAAGATAAAGTCTCTTATAACCAGAGCTCTTTCAGATTTCTCAGTGGGTGCTTCACTGAGGAGAGCAAACCTGAACGTGAAGTGGACAGGAGTATTGCTCCTGTGGGCGAGCCTTAGTGTTAGCTTAGGCTATGCGGTTATGACACCGAGTCGTCACCCATTCGCCCCACTGTGAGGGCTCTAATGCCGGAGTTGGGTGATTGCTAACTCCTCCTAAGGCATACATGCTTTCCTCTATAGAAACTATGCACACCTCTAATGCTGCAATCATTTCCGTCAGAGAGCTAACTAATATACACTTATCACAAATAAAGCTATTACTAATGAAGGCGGAAGAATGACTAAACTGAAAACACTGAGCAAGCGGAATCGAGTGTTTCATGTACCTTAGTCAAAGATTTGTTGAAGCCAGAAAAAAATGGTAGTCTAAAAGCCAACACAGGCATGAAACTCCAGGCAAATTATCTGAAAACGGGAACTACATTACTAAGGCAGTCCTCCGTCACAACAACAGCACAAATACAAGGGCCCAGGCGTGAGGCAACGGGGACCTCTCCATGGACGTGGACGCGGGACAAGGTAGATCCAATGATGGGATTTGTTTCATTTGTGGCCAGCTAGGTCACGTTGTCAGAGATTGTCCTAGACATGGCGAGCAGCTAGGGAAACCACAATTTACAGTCACAGACCTACAGGGACAAAATTTCAGGCAATAGGGTAGACTGGGCACTACATACAAGTTAATGGTTCACACAAAGTCAGACCCAATAATCATGCTTTCAGTAAATGGCAAAGTAGCTTCCTTTTTGGGGGGCACAGGCACTACATTAGTCATACAAGTTGGAGAAATCCCAAATGTTAGTCTGTGTATTGGCATAAAAATTACTGTAGGAGCCTCTGGGTTACCTATAGCTGAGCCTTATAGCATCCCTCTGACTAACACATTGGGCCTAAGAACAAACAAACAAAATTTTCTGGTGTCAAAATGGTGTCCAGTAAATCTGTTAGGACAAGATTTATTGGAACACTTCGAAATTAACATTTCATGTTTAACATCTTTTTTTCTGCTCTAAATACCTTTATTGGATTGTTTACAGTTTTTGTCAAATCAATTGATTTGACACATTTCTCCAAACTCAGGTCATTGCTCTCAAAACATTGCTCTCAAAACAATTAACACAGCCATGTGAACACTGTCATTGTCCTAAATTGATTGTAGGTTTTTGTCAAGTTCATACAAATTATATGCATAATTTTCTCAAAACACTGCACAAAAATGTTTTCACAGTAGTTCATATAGCAAATCAGAATTTTAATAATAAGGAAAAAAGGAATCGCTGTTTTTTTTATTGGTTTAACACAAATCACAACATTTATATACCATTTTCCAAATACAACAAACAAAGTTCTTTGTTAAATTCTCATTGATCATGTAATAATTGACCCTCAAATAAATCATGGTCTCTCCTTGAGAGAAGCTGGGCAGTGAGTTCAGTCCAACATAAACAGATCCTCAGTGGCTTCAATTATCCACACATTTCAAAGGGAAAACCAGTAAGTAACTATACCATTCTACTTCTATAGTAAAAGTCTAAACTTTTACTATAAAGTCTAGTAGTCTAGTTCTAGTGCTCTACTGTAAATGGCCCTACTTGTGCAAACATTTTTCAGAATGGAAGTTCAAGAACATTTAGGTGGATGAACAAAACTCTTTTCAATTGAGCATGACATTGTTGAAATGATGGTCCAGAACAACATCTGCTTCAAAGAAATTCAGCAAAGAATAATACAGGACAATCAACTATTACATAATATTAAAAATGCATTATATTTATGAAGCAGTCTTCAGTCTTAACAAAAAAAGGAGAAGAGGGAGGACTGTGATTGGCCATTGTGACACAGCCAACGTCTCTGGACAAAGGGGAGGCAACATCACCATGTATGCCGCAATTTCAACCAGTGATTGGCACACAATGCTGTCTTGGGGCCATACAACACCAAAAAGAGCATAATTTTTAAAAACTTTCTCAATAAAATCCTCTTTCAAATGGACCAAATGGAGTTGAAATTTGTTTGGGACAATGTCCATTTCCACCACTCAGTGCTGGTGAGAGAGTGGTTTGAGCATCACCCACATTTCAGGATTGTGTTCCTTCCACCATATTTTCCTTTCCTGAATCCAATTAAGTCTTCTCCTCTTGGAGATGGAAAGTGTATGATTGCAACCCTTACAACAAAGTAAGTCTTCTTCAAGCAATGGAAGAAGCCCGTAGAGATGTTGAGGCAGAACATGGATTCAAAATCCCCCCCCCCCCCCCGATGCATTGCTTGTGAGAATATATGCTGTGATGTGGATGAAATTCATCATCAATAATGTGATCAGACTGTAAACTGACTATAAATGGTCAAGGTATAAAAACCTTCTCTGCCATAGAAGTACACTTCACTCACGAACAGCAACAAATATTCAAGAAAAGACTTCACATCTCTATGGCCCAGTCAAGATGCAAAAGAAGTTATTGCATGTCCAGATTGGATAAGTGAAGGCTGTGGTATGTTCTTTCCTACACTGAACAAGAATCCATTCTTTGTCCAGACGAATACTGTCACCTGCTATAGACATGAGGTACAGATAAAGCCAGATTCTTCTAATCCTGGTGATATGCCTGAATTCATAGCTAATGAATGCCTATGGGATAAAGATGGTTTTGATATTGCTAAAATGAGTGGATTACTCCCAGTTCAAGTGACACCTAAATCTACTTACATGACATACAAAGTCTCAAGTCACTAAAAAGGGTTTAAGGGAGATGATTGACTCACTGTTGGAAAAAGAGGCTATTGATGCATGTCGCACTTTAAAGAAGGTCAGTACCATCTTGATCAGGACCTCAGAATGGTAAACGTAGCTCTACATCCGGCTGCTCCAATTGTGCCAGATCCAACAATTTTGTCCAACATACTGGCTGGTTCGAATTGGTTCTCAGTATTCGATTTGGCAAATGCGTAATTTTCTCTCTCAGTACTGAAATCCAATAATGGTTTGCAATCACATTTAAAAACAAAAGTAAGGCATAATGTAAGTAGTACACAGTAATACAGGTGTTTTTAGAAGGGTTGCCAGCTGCAGACTAGGTCTGTGCATCAGAGTCTCTCAGAACAAAAGAAAATAGTTGCACGAGAACAACATTTTTACATTAAAGGTTGATTGCTGTTGACTATGCTTACACAAGATGGCCTTATCTTTCAGTCATCTGGCGCAATGCAATACCAACGTAAATAGTGGAGGCAGTTTAAAAATGGCATATTTTTCAATTTATTTGTAAAAATGGGAGAGGAGCCATTCTTGATCGACATTCTGAATGACTGACAGCTGTATAGGGTTTTTGATCTCTTGGCTTGGAAGATGTGCTGATGTGCCACCCAAGATTTCTGTCACAGTAAACAGTTCATTAACCTATTTTTTTTTTGTTCACCAACATGAAACAAAAACCAATGTATGTCTGAGTTAACTACACTATAAGACCAAAAGTGCTTGTTGAATATCCCATTCCAGATTTAGTCCCCCTTTGCTGTTATAATAATCTCCACTCTTCTGGGAAGGCTAGATTTTGGAGTGTGGCTGTGGGGATTTCAAGTCAAGTGGCTTTTATTGTCATTTCAACCATATACAGCTGGTACAGTACAGAGTGAAACAAAACAATGTTTCTCCAGGACCATGGTGCATAAAACAACCAAATACTACCTGAGACTACTCGGAACTAACTAAAGACTATGCAGACAATTCAAGTACAAATTTCCTAAAACAGGACAACAGGCATAGTAAAGGACAATGCAGCGTTGATTAACCACATTAGAACTGTTGCAGCAATGCTGGATCACAGCTGGGCTGAACACAGACGCCCAGAGACTTAAATGTGAATAAAAAGTGTTTTTTTAAATTTTTTTTATTGAATAGAACCATGCAGGGGAAGTGTGGGGGTGAAGGTGAGCATGGCTTGTGCTTTGCGGTAAGGTCAGTGGTGTCTTGAGGACGAACTAGCAGCAGCGGTGCTTCCGGGAGATGGCAGAGAAGGCATGGCAGATGCTCTCAGCTTCGGTGAAGATCGGCGAGCTTGGGCGGTTACTTGCCGGCGCTGATATCTCCGTTTGGAGGGCAGAAGAGAGCACACATTAGTTTCACTATTAATTGTGCCTACCTTCACCTCTTGAGACCGGCTGCTGGCTATTTTAAAACCTCCCTGTTGCCTCCGTGAGGGTGAATTAGCACTGCGGCAATGATTGAACGCCAGCTGTACTAAATTTGGTTACTCCGCCTCGCAACTGGCATTGACCATTCAGCACCATGCTGGCAGTCGTGCAAGGAGTGCTATGTTCCTTCGGTGAGCAGCCGATACCCCCCAGCTCCAAGCCTACTGCCGGTAAACGATGGGCCCAGAGTGAGAAGTGCCAGGAGAGTCCATCCGCATTACCGTGCTGAGCCCCCTGTAGGTGTTGCACAGCAATGTTGTAGTCCTGGCATTTGTGTTCTTAGCCTTGGCCACCCACTGTAACAGAGCATGGTTGGTGATTAGGGTGAAGGGCCATCCTGCCAGGTAGTACTTTAGGGGGAAAAAATGTCAGTGGCCTCCACCTGCAAAGCCTTTCCTGTTTTGGGGGTCGTCAACATTGCACCCGTTGTTAATTTCATTAACACCAAAGCAGCTGAAACAACCCCCTCTGCTACTTAACTGACCAGATCAATATCCCAAGAGTTTAACTGACTTGATGTTATACTCTGATTAAAAAGTGTTCCTTTAATTTTTTTTGAGCAGTGTATAAATCAGAGACACCTCTCACCCCAACCATGGTCTGTTTACTCCTCTACCATCTGGGAAATGTTACAGGAGACTTCGCTGTAGCACTAGCATCAGCTGTTCACCCCTATTCTGACCCATGTTAAAAAAAACCTGTACTGTACAATATTAATGCTGTTTACACTCAAATACCATCTGTACCTTGTCATTTGCACTACCATGGTAACTTGCCCTTACACCTCATTCTGAACTTGCCTCCTTAATAATAATACATTTTATTTATAAAGCACTTTACATTTTAAAGAAAATCTCAGAGTGCTACAGAAAAGAGTCATAATAACATACAGCAATTAAAACAAACTGCCAATTGAGATTAGCACAGAAATTTAAACTTTAAATATTAAAACACTTTTTAAAAAGGTACATTTTTAGACCCCTTTTAAATCCATCAGTCATTTGTGGAGCCCCAATGGTGCGGGTCTTAGTCCTAGGGGGGAGGAGACGATGAGTGTGTGGAGTGGAGGGGACGTGCTGAAATCTGTGGGGTGAGGAGTTCTTTAAGGTAAGTGGGGGCGTTGCCATAAATGCACTGATGTGTGAGGAGGGAGACCTTGTATTCAATCCGGGCGGAAATGGGAAGCCAATGTAATGATTGAAGAAT
>CM074938.1:18038286-18056365 GCA_037576815.1 Pangasius larnaudii | reverse complement strand
AGTTTCTTCCCTCATGCCATCAGACTCCTCAATACCTAGAACTGGACTGAAGGAACACACACACACACACACACACACACACACACACACACACACAAAAAACTGAGCATCCTCCATCCTCTATGCACGTTTTACAGATTTTTTGCACTTTTTTTTTGCTGCTGCTGCTGCTACTATTATGTTTACACATAATATAATACAATTATGTTTACACTGCTTCAGCTATTTATAGCAAACTCTAATATTTGCACTATTGTCACTAGGTCACTTTTAAATAGAACTGCATACTGGTCGGTGTTGTAGTCATTGTACTGTCTTGTGCTGTCTGCACAAGTTTGCACTTTACGTATAATTTATGTAGTCCCTGTAGTTCTGTGTTTATGTAGCACCTTGGTCCTGGAGAAAAGTTTTTTACTATGCACTTGTATATGGCTGAAATGACAAACTCCAGTTGACTTGACTTGATATTTTTGTGACATTTGGGCTAGAATTGGAAATCGTTTTGTTAACTGAGCAGTACTGGAACGGTTTGTCTGAATGAGGCAGTGTGGTCTCTATGTATGTTTTCAACTGTATGGCATCAGCTGCTGGAACACTGCTTAGTGAAACAGATGCATGCTCATTTGCAATTTCATCAAACATTCTATCCAGAAATTCTATCAAGAATTTTCCTCATGGGATCAATAAAGTATATCTATCTATCTATCTATCTATACAGACTGCTGCTGGGCTGGTCCTTGCAAAGCCTTTTAGTAGGAAGTTACTCCTGCTCCTTGAGTCTGGCTGCCTCTCCAGCAGACATTCTTTCTGTAGCTCCAGCATCACAATTACCTTCGCAACCTTGGCCTCCTTGACACTGTTGGTGTTTGTGAAGAAACTATCCTAATATTTACAAGAAACACATTTGCTGAGGATATGCACACTAGGCTTTATGTCAAACTATTTTTGAGTAAATAATTATCTAAAAGTTAAGAGGAAACCTAAATGAATTACAATACACGTTATTTTGTCATTAGATTTTAGACTATTTAGTTACCTTGGATCTAGTCTAGTTGTGATGCAGTAGAGCGGCTTTTGCTCCATGTTGGAAAAGCGCTACTGCACAGCAGCTAGCAAAGTGGACTTCGTTGTTTTTATCCCATGGTTCTCGTCTTTTTCTTTCAACAGTAATCTCTGTAAAACTGCGACAGCAGGAATTACATCCGAGTCCAATGAAAAGACGGATAACATCATCTCCAGTAGATCCCACTGGTTAACACTGATGCTGTCAGGGAGATCATATTCAGATGCAAATAGTCCAAGGACACGTTTCTTCTCAATTAGAGATCGCAGCATGTAGAACGCTATTCCAGTGATCTTGCATGTCTTGTTGCAGTCTTTTACTAGGTTGGTTTAACTGTAGCTGAATGCAGGAGTATGTTAACGCAGAATGTTTAAAAGTGGCCAACTGTTTTGCGTCTGAACACCACAGCATCACCAACCCTCTGTCACAACCAACTCGAGTGTGTGAGCAACACTCGAAAGGCTTGGCAGTCCAGCATCATCAAGTCAATTCAAGTCAAGTGGAGTTTATTGTCATTTCAATCATATACAGCCAGTTAGTACATAGTGAAATGAAAACGTTCCTCCAGGACCAAGGTGCAACATAAGACAAACACAGAACACCACAGAACTACAAGGGACTACATAAATTTATACATAAAATGCACAAGTGCAAACGGCACAAGATAGTACAATGATTACTGGGACAGACAATGGACACAGTAAGTGCCAGTGCAGCGCCGACCAAGTACACAGTTCTGTTTAGAAGTGAATCTAGTGACAATAGTGCAAAGAGTACAATATAAGTAGCTGAAACAGTGTAAACATAAGAGTAGCAGCCTATGTACAGTATAATAAGTATTGTAGCAGCATAATGTGCAAAAACTTGCTAAAAAAATAGCAAAGAGGATGGAGGATGCACAGTTGTGTTTGTGCGCCCACAGTTTCTGAGTATTAATGCTTTCCTCAGTCTTCTCAGAAAGTAGAGGCGCTGCTGGGCTTTCTTAGTTATGGAACTGGTATTGAGCGACCAGGTGAGGTTCTCTGCCAGGTGAACACCAAGAAATCTGGTGCTCCTGACGATCTCCATGGAGGAGCCGCCGATGTTCAGCAGAGAGTGGTCATTCTGAGCTCTTCTGATGTCAACAACCATCTTTTTAGTTTTGTCCACATTTAGAGACAGGTTGTTGGTTCTGCACCAGTCCGTTAGCTGCTGCACCTCCTCTCTGTATGCTGACTCGTTGTTCTTGCTGATGAGACCCACCACGGATGTCATTTGCGAACTTGATGATGTGATTCGAGCTGTGCATTGCTACACAGTCATGAGTCAACAGAGTGAACAGCAATGGACTGAGCACAGAGCCCTGTGGGGCTCTGATGCTCAGTGTGGTGGTGTTGGAGATGCTGTTCCTGATCTGGACTGACTCTCAGTCAGGAAGTCCAGGTTCCAGTTTCAGAGGGAGGTGTTCAGGCCCAGCAGGTCCTCTTTATCATATTTTTGCCATTATCAAAGAGTACAACATGGACAGAACCTTTTGGAATGGCCCAAGTTTCAAGCATTTCCTCAAATACACTCGCTATTGCCTGCAGCCAAGAAACTGCTTTGCTTGCAGCACAACCCATCTGAGAGTGAAATCCCTGTCTATCCATTGGGCAGTTAAGCTGATGAGAGACACTACACTAACAGCTAGTTCAAATATCAGTAGTAAAGCCGTCTTCTGTTACACCATGTAAAAAGCTCATGATATGTTTTTTCATAAAGTTGAGCATCATTGGTAACAGTCTCTGTGACATAACGACTGGGAACGTCATACTTTCTAAAACGTTAAGACGTCTTTGAAATCCCACGTTATCAACGACTGACAGTGGTTGATCATCTAGAATATATTGAGTGAGTGTCTTATTTTTCACTGCCCTGGGGTTATCTCCTGACATTTTTTTCTTGCCTTGCTAATGTTTGTATCAAAGTTGGTTGTTGCGTGCTGCAGCTAGTGATCAATTCGTTGTGCTCACTTTTATGTTTAATCTTCAGATGTTACTTGTATTATTTGAACTTGTTTTTTGTACCGCCTCTCGATATTTCGGCTGCTGTTTCTTTGTGCAACAATGTCTGCGTACATACACTACAATATGTGGTATCAGTCTTTGGCACTGAAGCATTTTTAGGAGTACCAGTTCATGAGCACTGTATCAGGTCGATGCGGGATACCAGTTGGTATCGGTATCAATGCATCCCTAGTGCAGTGAGACAGAAACAACAATTAAGCAAGGCAAGAATCGACTGCAGCACAGGAACAATTGGCGTGACCCTAACACAGTGTAGTAGGGTTACATGATGCATCAAAAATTCAGCAAATGTTTTGAATCCAAAACAAGAAAAACAGTTAAATTCCATAAGTATATAACTTTAGGTTCATTTCAATATAGTGACAATTTTCCCAGGGCACATTACATTACATATGTGGACCACTAGGGGGTCGCAGAAAACCTGACAGAAAAAAATAAACAATTTAAAGTAATAATTTTTTACAGTAATCATTTTTAATATTATTTATATTATATTTTAAACAAAATATGTTAATAACCAAATTTCCATATAGTTTCATGATTAATATTATAACAGTGGTTCCTTGTAACATGTTTATCCCGAAATATTTTGCGCTCATTACGTTTTGCACTTACAGTTAGGTGAACAGACCAATTAGCAGCTATGTACATGCTCTAAAAAAAAATGGAAAGATTTTTGAAGAATGCCACTCCTGCAAAGCAGTTTGTATCAATCTGATTTGGCAAACGCTAAACAAAAAAACTAGAAAATATGACAAATCTTACATTACGTTTGGTTTTATCTGTATGTTAAATCAGGGAGTCAAGAGACCCTAGTGTGTTCTCTGTCAAGAAATTCTCTCCAATGAGTGCATGAAGCCATCCAAGCTCAAATGCCATCTACAGCAGAAACATCCCAATGAGGCAGGAAAGTCCACTGACTATTTCAAACATCAGGGAGTTGTGTTTGTCCCTGCAGACTAGTACTTTTAGGCAACAAGCATCAGTCCCTTAGAGGAGTTTAAAGGCATCATATTTGGCATCTCTCCACATTACACATGCTAAGAAGCTGCACACAACTGGCGAAGCATTATTATTACCAGCTACTAAAGACATTGTCAGGGAGTTATTTGGAGAGAAAGCAGCACAAAAAGTATATATAGTGTGCCTTTGAAAATACAGTGAGCATATGCATAGGTGACATGGCCAATGATACTGCTTCACAGCTTTTAGAACAAGTGCAAACCAGTGATTATTTTGCGCTGCAGCTGGATAAAAGTACTGATGCTGCAAATCAATCACAAAATATGGTCTACATTCTTTTCCGCGAACAAGACAAATTTATAGAGGAATTTTTGTAGACCCCTCGAAGGCAGAACCACAGAGCAGGACATATTTAATATGATGGATCAATTCATGGCAGTCAATTCAATAGACTGGTCTCAGAGTGTGCACCGACAGCGC
The DNA here is from genome assembly GCA_037576815.1 of Pangasius larnaudii. Classification (NCBI taxonomy): domain Eukaryota; kingdom Metazoa; phylum Chordata; class Actinopteri; order Siluriformes; family Pangasiidae; genus Pangasius; species Pangasius larnaudii. Next base: position 18,051,814 of record CM074938.1, on the reverse strand, counting down.
TGCCGCTTTGACCAGTAAGCGCAGCAAGGTTGTGACTCTGATCAAAGAGAAAGCCCCTAACGCTGTTGCTACACACTGTATGCTTCACTGTGAGGCTCTTGTGGCCAAATGCATTGATGATGATTTGAGGGATGTAGTTAAATACTGTTAACTATGTAAAATCACACCCCTTGAAACACACACTATTCAGTTTACTTTGCAAAGAAATGGATGCTGATTATATGAGGGCTTGCTGCTCATTGAGGTATGTTGGCTTTCCAGCGGGGCCGTGTTAAGTCGTGTGTATAAGATGTGCAAACAGAGAGCTTCTTTCTGGGGAAAAGTGAGAGCTTGCCAACTGTTTTGAAGATAACTCATGGGATACTTAAGTTGTCATACATGGCAGATGTTTTCCAGCATCTCAGTGCCCTCAATCAGAGCATACAAGGGTACAATGTTCACATGAATGCACAAGATAAGGTGCGTGCATTCACCCAAAAAATTCTCTCTGTGGTAAAACAAACTGAAAGAGGGAATTACAGAAAAGTTTCCTCTCTGTAACCAAGAGTGCATCTCCTCCACTGCTGACGATGTCACGCCCATAATCCAGTCTCACCCGTCACATCTTCAGGGCTATTTTAAACAATATTTCCCTGATCTGAACACCGCCCACCTGGACGTTATTAGAAACCCATTTGCACCAGGGGTTGGCACTCATCAGGATCTAGTAGCCCAAGAGCAACTGATAACTTGACAAATAAGAGAGAGAGGAACAAGTTCCCCGCCTTCCTCTTTCAGAGTTTTGGATGAAAGAGGAAGGACTACCCTGTTTTGTCTGAGAAGGCAATAAAGTCTTTTGCCTCAGCCTACTTGTGTGAAGCACCAGGCCCATCTGGAGGTCGAAAGTGACATGCTCCTGGCTCTCACTTAAATGAACCCACGCTTTGACAAACTGTGTAGAAGCCACCAGGCTCATACATCCCATTAGGACTTCTTCAATCAGTGAATGAAGGTGTTGTTTGATTTGAATCACGTGTTTGTAATGCAAATGCTGCCTTTTCATCTACCAGTGCCTTAACACTGTGAAAAAAGGTACCCTGCTCAGTTAATGTATATATTTTTCCAAATTACAAAAAACTACAGAAGCTACAGAAAATTGTTAATTGTGAGAATTCTTTTTGGCTATAGTGAGTTGCCAAATAATAAAAAAATGCTATTGAAACAGCATTTCAGATGTATGTTTATTGCAATATTAAGTGCAATGTGTAAAAGTCTTTACATATAAAAATATATAGTTGCCTTTATATTTTGGGCAAAGTGGTCACCTGCACAGAATCAACATATTTGGGGGTTACTGGGATTGGAAAGTTTGAAAAACCCTGGTTTAAATAATTAACAGCTCTGAATGTCTATCCTTGCTTTGAGCCCTGGGTTTTGCCTGTGAAGACTGCATTTGTTTTTAAAAAGGATAAACCACCATGAACAACAAGAAAGCTGTCTATGGAAAAGCAAGCCACTCTGAACCTGAGAAAAGAGCAAAAATCGATCAGAGTCATTGCTCTGCCATTGGGCATAGCCAATTTGGACTGTCCTGAAAAGAAGGAAACCAGTGATGTACAAACAACCAGACATGGAACAGGTTATCCAAGGAAAACAACAGTTGATGACAAACATTGCGAGAGCTCACTGAGTTCATGCTGTTTATTGAGATTTTTAGTAACTGACTGAAATGTTTGTTGTGCTTGTAAGTACAGATTATGCATTAATATAGGTGTTTTCTCGTCACCTTTACTGTACGCTTTCGGTGTGATTGAACTTCTGTTGACTTATTTTCTTTTGCATGTGCAGTTCAAGCAGTGTTGAGTGTGTGTACATATTTTTTATACCTACAAAGGTTTCACCAGATCTTACAATGGCAAAAATGCACCAAAATACTAAATAAAAATTCACAGAAAGTTATAACAATGATGAAAATGCATTTTTCCCTACAGACCATATGAGGGGATGCCATCTGTTGAAATACCAGGTTTCAGAGCTTAATGCGCTTTGCTTTCTAACATTCTGCCAGTAAAGGCTTTGTATGCTGCACGGGCGCAATAGGCCCTAGCATTGGTTTTCCGACCTGCCGTGGGTCTACAGGCATATATGATATACTGTTGAATTCGTTTTCATGAGTACATGTCATTCCTTCTTATATGATTTTGTGAATCCATATGCATGTTTGAAAAAATACAACCTCACTTTCTGTCACTGATATTGGTTGCACACTATGGGCGAATGATTTCAAATTTTCATTCCCCCCATTAGTGCTCAAATGACATGAAAATGTCTGTGCACCCTGGGGGGGGCAGCCCAAATAGGTATTCTCAAATTTTATACTGATCCATCAAGCTGTTCTCTAGATATGGCCTTACATCCCGTTTTGTGACTTAGCTGTCAAATCCGTTTGCATGTTACAGAACAGTTTTGAATATCAAAAAAACCTTTTGATAACTTATGTAGATTTGTCTGAAGGTCTTCTAAGCCAAATTTCAAGAAGAAAAATTGTAGGCTGTGAAAATTAAGTGTTTATTAAAAAAAAAAAAAAAAAAAAAATCCAAAAACACAACTAGAAAAAAAAAATGTGTGACGGTCTGTTGAACTTGGCATTTAAGCATTTATCTGGAATTTTGTTCCTACAAATGGTTCAGAAGTTATAAGCATAAATGTGCCTTAGATTTGTCCTAATGGTGGCAGGAGAGGCATTGAGGGACAGGGCACAAAATTGGTGGAATGATTATTGGCAATATGCCCAATCAGCATGCCAAATTCATTCAATAATAACTGACTCAATAATAATAACACTAATAAACAATAGGTGCCTACACACTTTTGGTGCTTGGCCCCTACTAATGAATGCTTACAGATGCAACTGCGGACTACTCATACATAAAAGGAGTACTATTTCTCTCCTATTGTGTCTCAATCTAAGCATAGGCTACAAATACAGTTATGTATAATTTAGATATACAGCAAATTTTTAGGAGGTTTAACTGAGTTAAACTGAGGCTGAACAACTAAATGATTAATGGTACAATAACCCGGGTGCAGGACTGAGCTACTGAACTGTTATTCTTTTGTGTCTGCTCACTTTTGTTCACTTAGCTTTTTAGTAAAATTAAAAAGTAGCTTTTCATACCATTACCTTCTACCTCAACTGTCTATTCCAACACTATAATGAGACAGAAGAATATTATTTCCATCATTCAAGGGAAAAAATACTCACATTGAAATCTGACAGGAAGTCTGCCCATTGAGAGTGGACTTCAACACCAAAATGAGGGGGAAGTAGCACACTGCTACTTAACAGAACCTTTTAAACAGAATATTATACTATTATACATACTATTGTTATAATAGTTCACAGGCTGACAGTAAACATTTAAAACAAACATAACAGGCTAATAATAATAATAATAATAATAATAGTTTAGCCTGCCTCTTGTTCCAGTGCTGAGCTTTGAGCAAGTTGGGTTTCCTCATTGTCTTTCACAATTTCCTCTTCTGCTTGTGTTAAAATTGCCTCCTGGAAGTGAGCAGAAATAGAGAAAGAATTTATATAACTATTAAAATGAAACAGCATTAAGAAAAATCAATATAGCAATCTTCAAGTGGGGCAAAAAAAAGTTATTATGTACATGTGCCATACATTTTGGTTAGAAAATGAGCATGTGCACCACCACACAGAAAATGCAATAACATTGCTATAGAGGAGAGGCTGTGCAGGAGGAACACATTCCCCCCATGTTTGCACCAAGTGTAAATGAATAAAGGAGAAAACTGGCTTGAAGCATTCTTTGCATTTGATGCATGACAATTAAAAAAAAAAAAAAAAGCCATCAACCACTTTATGGCTCTTGAAATTGTTGTTTCATCTTTTTCAGAAAAATACATTTGATATATGCCTTGGACCTGTATGTTTGTCATCTTTACAATAATGAAAGTATATTCTGTCAGTAATTCTCTGTGTGGTGGGGACCAGACAGCAGTTTTAATGACAGATCAGGAACAGAGGTCATGAGGGCCTCATACTTGCTGACTATACAAAACAAAACAAAGATAAAAAAAAATCAAGTTGTCATAAATATTGTGAAATTACACCATCTAACAAATCTGCAGTTGTACATTCGCGATCTAGACAACGTTAAATATGAGCAGGCCTCGAGGCACTTAAAGTGAAAGTGAGATATTCCCATTAATGCCCATGAGGACATTTCTGGCTTCATCAATCAACAATAAAGTACTAAAGTTCAGTGACAGATCAGTCCGGCCTTGATCTAACCGAAGCATGCAATTTATCTACTGTTTCTACACGTTCCAGAGTTGCGGTGTTCCGTCACCATGACTAGTTCATTAGCTTAACACCTAGTAAAAAAAAGTGCTGCTAACTTGCCTTATATTTAATCTAAAATTGTTCAGTTAGGTTAGCTATCCAGACGTTTGTCTAACTCGCTCTTTGGAAAGTTCACCGGCTGACCGAAGAGGCGAACAACTCACGGGATGGTTGTCGGATTCATTCCCACGGGTTTCATCACTCGAGTCTTCATCGCCCGCATACGCGTTATTGTCCTGAGCTTCCTCCGGTTCCGCGCCGTTAGGCACCAGGTGCACGAGCCATGCACTGAGTCGCGTGTGAAAACGAACCGGTGAGCAGAGAGTGCGCACTTCATTGAGCAGCCTCCGACTCGTAAAGTAATCTTCCAATTCGGGGCATTTACGGTGCACGTGATGACCGGCCGCGATGCCCCGGTAATGGTGAAACGGGGTTTGTACGAAAGCCGAACTCGGCCCTCCGTCGATCTCTATTAATGGCGAGTTGAATGGGTTGTTCAAATAGGAATCGATGTTCACTCGAACGCCTACCAAACTAAGAAGTATCGCAAGCTGAATCAGACCGTCCATAAAACATTTCTTCATGTGCTGCATGTTTCTAATCGATTCGTCTTCACAAAGCCTCCACCAATACTACTCTTCAAACAAAGAGTTGAAGAAAGGCTGCCCAAACAAAAGAACACGCGTTGCCTCTCTTCTCAGACAAAGGGAACAGCCCAGACCGGCGAAAATGTTTCCTAAGTAGCTAACACACACTATCCCCGGCTTATGCTAACTTCCTGATAGGACTTATCTCACCAGCGAGGCACTTGTGCGCAAGACACACAGAGCGAAGCGAAGCAGTTTTACACGACATACTCATAATACCGTGTCTCAACTTTCCCCGACAATCTTAAAGCGGAGACGACAAAAAGCGCGACGAGGAGACAATGTTTATCTGTCTAATGACCATGAGCTCGCCTCCAAACTCTACAGCAACAAGCTCCGATTGGACGATTTGCCTCATGTCTCTCTCTCTCTCTCTCTCTCTCTCTCTCTCTCTCTCTCTCTCTTTTTTTTTTTTTAAACAGCCAATCATACAAATGTCTTTTGTAGCACTCGTGGTTTGACTAATATCTGAATAGAATTTTCCAGAAGGTAGTTAGAAGTATAAAACTTATAGAGATCTGTATGAAAATTTAAAACATAGGAAATTCGATGTAGCTTCATAGCAGCATTTAAAACCCCACGGAAATTACACTTAGTGTGAACAACTCTGAGGTCACATCCGGACACTCCCTCATTAGTTTGACCTACTAATGCGGTTCACTTATATTGTACTCAGGCATCAGATGGCACAGCTTTAACTGCTGTAATCTGTTACAGGACCCGAGCAATTCGTTTGGGACTATACTTGATTAGACTAATCACTGTTACCATTTGCTACAAATAGTTTTTATGGTACCTGTCTGATGAGCCTTAAATACATGTTCTACACAGTGATGCCAAGGGCAGATCAGTGCTGTGTTCATATAGTTCACCACTTTAACCCAAGTCAAATAAATTAATGGAAATAAAAATAAAATAAAAATAAAGGAATGGAGTAAAGTTAAGTGGAGACAAAATGGAAGACACAAGCTGTAGTGATGTAAATGCTTATAGAGTTTTTAAGTGGACAGTGGATAGATTTTAACCAATAATAGATGCTGCACCCAGATGAGGATGGGTTCTCTTTTGAGCCTGGTTCCTCTCAAGGATGCTTCCTCATATTGCCTCAGGGAGTTTTTCCTTGCCACTGTTGCCTCTGGCTTGCTCATTAGGATAAATTCACATATTTACAATATAATTTTTGAATCTATTTATTTCTGTAAAGCTGCTTTGTGACAATGTCCATTGTTAAAAGTGCTATACAAATAAAATTGAATTGAATTAAGTTCAAGCAGGTAACTTTGGCTGTTAGCTAGCTAATGATTGCCGGCAACCTAAAGTTAGCATATCCTAAATAGTTAGAAAATTACCTAAACACACTCACTTTATCAGGAATACCTGTACACTTTCTCATTCATGCAATTATCTAATCAGCCAATCGTTTGACAGCAGTACAATGCAAAAATTCACGCAGATACAAGCCACCAGCTTCAGGTAATATGCACATCAACCATCAGTATGGAGAAAAAAAAATTAATCTCCATGATTTTGAGCATGGCATGATTGTTGGTGCCTGACGGGTTGGTTTGAGTATTTCTATAACTGCTGATCTCCTGGGATTTTCACACACATAACAGTCTATAGAGTTTACTCAGAATGGTGCAATGAATGAAAAAACAGCCAGTGAGCAGCAGTTCTCAGAAACACCTTGTTGATGAGAGAGGTCAAGGGAGAATAGTTTAAGCTGACATAAAAGGCTACAGTAACTCGGATAACCACTCTGTACAATTCTGGTGAGCAGAAACGCATCTCAGAACGCACATGTCGAACCTTGAGGCGGATGGGCTACAACAGCAGAAGACCATAACAGGTTCCACTTCTGTCAGCCAAGAACAGAAAGCTGGTTTCTGCTGTAAATCTTTCTGCTCTACTTTGTGATATAGGAGGGGACATAACAGGTTTAATAAAACTATTACCATATTCTAACCCTAAGCAAATCCTACATCTAACTAAACATTAAAAATAGTAAATACCTAAACCTACACAACCTACGTCAAGTGAATGAAAAAAAGCAGCACTTCATTAATCATATGAAGAAAGTATAATATACTACACACATAAGAGCAGATACTACACCTAATCTTAATGTGAATGCTATAACTAGGTTTCTGTTTACAGCAGCAGAAATTTTGATCACTGTAAATTCTAATAATAGTAAAATGACATCACAAGAACCTGAGGGTGTGCTGTGGTATCTGGCACCAAGACGTTAGCAGCAGGAGCAGAAAGACAGGACAAAGTTCACCAAGAGAAAAGTTCATGAAATCGAACAAGAGTGTAACATAGAAATGTTCATAGGCACCACTGAAGAAAAGCAGAGTGGGGAGAAAAATGCACACAGTGGACACAGTAGCTGCTGCCACAGGAGTGGAAAAAGACAAATGGACAGAAACATTGAAAGTAAATAATAAAACACTTACTTTTAAACCGGATACAGGAACGGAGTGCAACGCATTTTCTTAAAAGGACTTCAGCGGTGTTGCAGGGAAAACCTGTCGATGGACAAAACAAACTGTGTTAATTGCATATTCTGGCCACAAGATGGAGCCAAAGGGTAAAGCAAAGCTCGTGTGCCAGTATAAAGACAGTAAAGTTGAGCTTGGATTACAGATCACAGAAAGTGCTTCATCTGCCATTCTGGGAAGATCAGCCTGCACAGAATTAGTACTTGTCCAGATAATCTACAAAGTAGACTGTGAGAAAAAATTCAGAGATCCTGAAAGAGATTGATGATGTGTTTATTGTCATGGGATGCATACCAGGGTTACACCATATCAAGATCGATCCAACAGTGTCTCCTGTGATACATCCACCAAGGAAAGTCCAGACTGCACTAAAGGACAAAATAAAAGCACAACCCAACAGAATGGAAAGCCTTGCAGTTTTTGAGAAGTGGGAAGAACACACTGACTGGGTCAATAATGTGGTAACTGTAGTAAAGCAAAGCAAACTAAGAATCTGCATTCATCCATAAGATTTAAAAAAGGCCAGAAAGAACACCACACTCTCACTACAGGGGAAGAGGTGGTGAGTGAATTGCCAAATGCAAAGGTCTTCTCAGTGTTAGACTCTAACCATGGGTTCTGGCAAATCCAGCTTGACGAAGAAAGACATAGTACATTTAATATTTAATAAGATCAGAATGTCAGAAGTAAAGTACATAGGACATTTACTGAGTGGAGAGGGTTTGAAGCCAGACCAAGATAAAATCAAAGCAATTGTGGAGATGCCTGAGCTAACCCAGTCATTGATATGGTGTTGCTACTTAGTTGCTATGAACAGTTAAACAAGTAAAGGTTAAAGGGTTAAGTGCTTGGTTAAAGAATTCAATATTGTTAAATTGTTGCTAGCATATTCAGTTTGGTTGCTAGGGTGTTCCTAGGTGGTCACTAATTATTTTGTTGTCATGTTGTTAAAAAATGTAAAACATTTAAGATTTATGTGTGTAAATGTTAAAAAAACTAAAGGCTAAGTTAAAGTGGGAAAAAAAACATGAAAATGTTAAAATATTTCCATCATACTCAAGTTGGTTACTAGGGTGTTGCTAGGTGGTTACTATGATACTCAAGTTGGATGATGGAGCATTGCTAATTCGTTACTAATGCTGCATTTGTGGTGACTTGCAAGTGGTATTTTGCAAGTTGCAATAACATAATTTCCCACCTTGGAACATTTGACATGTAAAGTGGAAAAAAAAACAAAACATGGACACCTCCATTAAAGTGTGTCTCAAGTTTGTCAGAACATGTAAAGCTACTTTAACCACACCTTTACAGTTACAGACCTGAGTGGCTATAGGTTCTGTTCTACTATAGTGAATTTCAAACAGTTATGCAATGTTATGGATTGAAATTGCAATACAGCAACAACAGCTGACAATAGCGTGTAACATTAGCAACAAGCTAGCCAGCGGACAATAGCAAGTAGCATTAGCTACATCTTAGCCGGCGAACGTTGTCACCCAGATGAGGATGGGTTCCCTTTTGAGTCTTGCTCCTCTCAAGGTTTCTTCCTCATATCGTCTCAGGGAGTTTTTCCTCACCACCTTTGACTCTGGCTTGCTCATTAATAATAAATTCATACATTTAAAATATATTTCTTGAATGTGCTTATTTCTGAAAGTTGCTTTGTGACAACGTCTATTGTTAAAAGCATTATACAAATAAAATTGAATTTAAATGAATTGAATAACTGTAATGATGATTACCTTTTCAAAATAGTGATTAGGATAGTGAATGTTATAGATTTAAGTACTGTGTCTGTATATTAATTATCTAAAGCCAATACTTCTATAAACTAATTTAAAAGAAGGGAAGGGGTATTTTACACTGTCACAGCGTGAGCAGCCTTGTTGATTTCACGTCACTCGGTAAACAGTCCCAAATTGATGAGTTGAATAGCTTTTACCAGTTTTAGGCAGGGAATTACAAGTCATAACCTTGCATCGAACGCAGCATAAAATAATCCAGGTGGTTGCTAGCAACTCATGTTGGTTGCTAGGGTGTTGCTATGTGGTTGCTATGTTATCCCAGTTGGTTGCTAGGGTGTTGCTAGGAGGTTTCAGTATGATCCCCGGGTGGTTGTTAGGTTGTAGCTAGTCTGACAACATAATAATAAGAATGAGGAGAAAAGTATGTTGGCTCTGTCAAGCTACTGTAAATATCTGGATTACTAAACATCCAGGTGCAAGACCGAATCACGACCAATCCTAAGAGATTGGTCAATTAATCCTCAGAGATTAATCGCTCAATTAAGATTACATCTGATGTATTTAATGATGACAAGCTTAAAAATTGTAAGTACAATCACATCATGAATTTTTCAAAATGGACAGATTGGCTGTTGTCACAGTAAACTCATAATCGAAGACCCATTACACAATGTATATTATTAATATATAATTAATATTAGTTTATGACACTTTAATACAAATTAAAGTGAAAATTAAAGTGTTGTTGATTTCATATGAGCAATCTGCTGACAAATTACAAAGCCATGGTTACAAATTAAAAGTGCCGGCCCCAAGCCCGATAAAATGGGAGGGTTGCACCAGGAAGGGCATCTGGAGTAAAAACTGTGCCAAATCAAATAATGCGGAACAATGATCCCTTGTGGTGACCCCTAACGGGAGCAGCCGAAAGAAGGACAACAGCAACAACATTTAAATGCAGACAATAATAATTTGTCTATTTATTGGAGCCTTAGAGATTTTTATTCCTGAACTTTCTGCTGTTAGAACACATTAGATAGGTCTATGTGACATTATTTATAGGCCTACTTGTTATCATATAGTCCTATATTCCTATGAAAATCATGGACTCCCTGGCTATATATCATGGACCCCAGTTTGAAAACTGCTACTTTAGCTAAATATAAAACTATCATATTAATACACAAGTGTAGGCTATGCTGGCTTTGCTGAAAATTTATCTAATGTGAGCATTTAAATGATTTTCATCAGAAATGTTTTCATTTTTCCTTTTAATTTTTTCAATGGTCTAGTGGATCTGGAGCCTATTCACCTAGGGCTCCAGATTTTTATTTATCCTAGCTATCCTCCTACTGCCATGTTTTGGGAAGTGAAAGGAAATGAAAAAACTCGGAAAAACCCACACAAACATGGAGAGAATATGCCAAACTCAACACAGACAGCATACTGAGCTCAATATCAAACCTGACATGTTGGATCTGTGAAGCAGCACTGTGCCATCATGCTGCTCCCCAGACAAACCTTTCTGACACAGTTTGCATTTTGCATCTCAGTCAAAGATTTCTTGTGTTATACCTGACTGATTATTGAACATCATTGCCTCTAGTTATGTCATAATGTTCTTTGGCCTCTGTGTTATCACAGGATGAACCTCATTACCCTCTATCAGTCATGTGGTTCAGCAAATATTTACCAATATTTCCCTGTTCAGGTCAATCAAAAACGAGTGCTTGATGTTGTTGTTGCTTTTGTTTTCCACACTATTTACTATGTTTGTTCCAGTGTTGTCTCTGAAAATTTTGTATTAAAGATACTTTAATTCAGAGTCCACGAGGGAGGTTCATCCAAACAGAATTTATGCTAATAGCCGGGTACATTCCGTAAGAATACAAAAAGACTTGGAAATTACGCTTTTGGGATTATAATTGGGTAAAGAGATTCCAGTTTGCCAAACTGGTATTAACTCATGATTTGGAAGAGGGCAATGAAGATATAATTTAAGCCTTTTTTGATTAATATTAATATCAGCGCTAATTGAATAAATTTAACTCAGTTCAAGTTTTTGCTGAGTAAGAAGTTATCAAGAGGTATGGGTTAAACCACATGTGCCAACATCTGCAGTTTAGCTATAGCATTCATTATTTTTGACTCCTTGCTATGTGGGAGATGCCTGAAATCTACACTTTTTTTGTTTTTTTCTGCGAGTTTGAATAGATGGTGATGAAAACAGCACGATAAAAACTGACAGTGGCGTAACAGCCAGAACATAGTACTGATCTGTGCAACTCAACTATATCAATCAGTTAGCCTACATGCTACCAAAAAGTACACTGCATTTGTGTAAGCAGATAAAACACAGAGTGGCTTGTGCTATGCATTTTAAAATCCTTCAGTATGACAGTTATACTTTATTATACATTTTCATTAAAAAAAAAAAAAACTTAAGTATTTTGTGTTCTTGTTTGGGCAGACAAGTTCATTTATTTTAAGTTTTACTTTCGTCCATGCTGACAAATCCAAATCACTGCGATTTTCTCAGCTACTATAAGATATGTTAATTTTGTGCCACAAACACCTCCCACTTCAGGGGTATGTGTATGTTCAAATCCATAGTAGGGTATATATAGGCTAATCTTTGATCCCTCTAACTGTGTTTTTACCCTGTGGATCTACATGTTGAAATCTGAGACCACAGCAAAGGTATGCACAGAGAAAACATGAGACACATATTGAAATGTAAAATATTTACTGATTAATAGCTGTGTGACATTGTGTGCCACACTAATATGCAAGAGTTATTTTATATTTTATGAAGTGTTATCTTCCTACATTCTTCATTATATGCTTAAGTCAGTTTCCATGGGTGCAATATAAAACAATCATTCAATGTCATAATAATAAAAGTGTATAGAGACCAACTGCATCTATGCACATAAATAAATAAGGCATCATGAAAAAAGTTCACGTGTTCTAATTCATCTAAATCATACAGGTGTGCAGAAGGGGGTCAGCAAATGGAATCACTCTGACCACCAAATAACTGAGAGACAATCCTGGAGAAAATCCTAAGCACAGAAGAAAATCAGTAGTGCTGCACAGAACGTAATACCTAACCCCAGCAACTAAAGAAATATAGCAGTGCAACCATGGAAGAAGAGGACCAAAAACAACATAATGAATGGTAATTTTTTTAATTTTTACCATTGCTAACTCTTGAGTATTCGCAAATTAGAATAATAACACTTGAAAGTGATGTAAAATAAGAATGAGGTTATAAAGTTGGTAGATGTAGGTTACATGTTTGCTCAGAACTTATCTTAGTCTCTGTCCCAAGAAACATATAGATATAGACTGTGGAGTATTAACCTGTAGAAGGTTCTCATGTGATTTGTTATAAATGCAACAGCATTTGTGAAGTCTTGAAGAGACAGGAAGATCTTGAATGAATCAAGGGGTACAGATATACACAGCCTTGTCACTAGTCTCAGGCATATTTTTTTCTCAGGTTTTGGTAAGTCAAAGCTGTTCCTCTACACTTGTTCCTTGCTGTCATACTGATAATAAATCCAGACTGTCTATAGGCCTTGAATCTAATTGTGTATAACTCTAATCAAGAACTCATGAAAGTTTTAACAGTTATTTAAGTAGCTTATACTTAAAGAGCATGTGAGGGAATGTGGGGGTCATACAGTTCTTTATAATATCTTTGCACTTATTTTTTTTTTTTGTTAACAACTGTTTATTGAATTTTCTCTTTTTTTTTCTCCAGACCAAGTAGATACAGCAGTACAAAACAAAAAGCAGCTGTGTAGATCTAGAGCCCCCCAGCCCAACCCAGTTGAGAAGTTGAGATTACCATTGATATAATATCTCTGCACTTATTCAGAGTCCATTCACTTTATATATCTCAGTATTTACTGCGGCCATAAAGCTGCTATAACTTTATTCATGACTTTGGTGACACTCTGTTTAAAATGTGAAAATAAAGTTTTAAAAACATAACATATTACATTAGTATTATGAAAACTTAGTATACGAGTTGCTTCATTTCCTCTTGGAAGTGTGACTCAGAGGCTGGATGTGACATTAGCACATGGTGGCAGCTGTTATGGGCACAGTTTAGGCAACTCCCTTGAGGAGAAACAGAGAAAAAAACTCTCTCAAATTGCCATTTCATACAACAAACAGACTACGGAATCCTTTTCTTCCTTCTGCACCCATGTATATGATATATGTGTATATTCCTTCTGCACCCATGTACATTTTATATATATATATATA
>CM074938.1:18011106-18023939 GCA_037576815.1 Pangasius larnaudii | reverse complement strand
CTGCAAGCTCTCTGTGCAAGAGACGAAGTACAGCATGATAGAGAAGGAGTGTCTGGCCATCAAGTGGGCGGTCCTCAATCTCCAATGCTATCTTTTGGAATGGGCTTTCACCCTCTGTTCAGACCATGCTCAGCTCCAGTCGCTCCACCACATGAAGGATGCCAAAGCGCGGATTACTTGTTGGATTACTTATCTTGCACTTAAGCCATTTAAGTTCGAGGTGGTCCACAGGCTGGGGGCACAGATGGCTTTGGCAGATTTCCTCTCTCTTGGTAGGGGTTGCGAGAGTGGAGTTGGTGGCAGGCCGGATGGCTCCCCAGCCTGAGTCGGGTGCTGGGGGTATGTGGAAGCGGGGGCGTGGTTGAGCGCCGAATTGTGAATGGATGGCAGAGCTGGAGAAGGTAAGTGGTAAGGAATGCACATCTGCAGGAAATTTGACTAATGAGTATTCTGTGTTGCAGTGAGCTGGGACAAGGATGAGAGAGAGAGACAAGTGCCTCAAGAGAGAGAGCATGAGCCAGCACAGAGCCGTGTGCATGCGGGTGTATATGTGAACTTAAATAGACAGCTGAAATCGGAAGTAAAAACTGAGAATAAATCGCCTCTGAGTTGTTCTAAGCCAGCCTTGTGCTTCCTCATTTCCACCCGAACCCATGAGATTGCTACACAAATGCATGTTTCAGTGAACCAACTTTAGCAAACTTAATTCAACTGAATCTTATTTATTAAACAAAAATATGCAGTTAATAACCAAAAAACATTAAACCATACTTCAGTATGCAGTGTACACAATACCTCAGAAAAGTGCTTCTTCAAAACATTATACATAAGAAATTCCATGCGTGAGCATAGGCACCAGTTAACATACATGCTGTTAGTAATGTATATGGTATAATTTACATTTTTGTGGTCGTAAATTATTTGTTCAAATTCAGTCATATGCTATTTTAATTAACAGTATTTTATCAGCTTGCTTCATTCACACTCAAGACTTCTAGTGACCTCAAGACAATAAGTAAACTTTATCTTTAATCATTTCATCATAAACATTTCATTTTGATGAACTGTGTGTAAAATTTATGCTTGAGATACAAATACATTTAGATTACGGCATTTATTTTCCAAAAAAAATGGTCTTCCAAACACTTATGGTATCTCCTGTGCAACCTCCATTAAATTTGGCCCATCGAGTGCACAATTGCTTGGTATTTCCCGCATTTAACATAAAGAGTGCACTCATGCATTGACAATAGTATGACCCATTTTAGGGGTGCTCAAATTCATATTTATATTTTCTTTTCAGATAGACTGAGCAATGTGAACTATTTTTCATTATTAAAATTTAGTAGTATGTGAAAATAATAATAATAATAATAATAATAATAATAATAATAATAATAATAAAAAAATAATAATCAAGACCCCTCATAAAACTTGTTTTGACATTCTTCAGGGGGAATCAAGCCTTATTTAGGGGGTCAGACACCCCTAAACCTCCCCGTAATTTGCACACTGGTATGCTTTTTCACCTCTTTCAACTGTCACAGTAACATGAAGTGAATGATTAAAAAATAATAATTCGAATGATGAGAAAATAATGCTAATCATAGCAAATTGGTAGTCAACCAATACTTCTGTACAAAATAGTATGTCAGTACACAGTACTTAATATCATTACTATTAAGACATACTATTTGGTCCATAGTATATATAGGGGTGCAGTCTTGAATAGTCCTTGAACATGTATTGTGATATACTGTGATGAATTTACTGGTTGCACTATTTGTCCATATAGTACACAATAACAGAAGGGATTTATTTATAACTGCACTATCCATTGCACCCAGATGAGGATGGGTTCCCTTTTGAGCCTGGTTCCTCTCAAGGTTTCTTCCTCATATTGTCTCAGGGAGTTTTTCCTTGCCACCGTTGCCTCTGGCTTACTCATTAGGGATAAATTCACATATTTACAATATAGATTTTTTTTTGGAATCCATTTATTTCTGTAAAGCTGCTTTGTGACAATGTCCATTGCTAAAAGCGCTGTACAAATAAAACTGAATTGAATTGAATTGAATGTATTCACAGCCATCAGATTAATCTAATGTCTGAAAACATGTGCAGATATTTTAATGGTTCATTACTGTTACCTGTCTAACCAGTGTGTTTTTGTGTTCTGTTTCTTGTGTGCAGACCAATAGCATGTGTTTCCAGAAAAAAAACTCTTGTGTGAGAAGGCGATACAGTGAGTTTGTGTGGCTACGTCAGAGATTGCAGGACAATGCTCTTCTCGTGTGAGTAAATTCCAGGGTACCACCTCTTTGCTTTAAAACATTGTATTGTAAGACCATGCATTTTTTTCTACATTAATATTATTAATATACTGCTTGACTCACAGTTTCTCAAAAATGTAATTAGACAAGAAAGGACAGAAACATGACTAGACTTTCACCCTTATGAAGAATTCTATAAACACAAGAGATGTTAGCACAGGAGAATTTGCATCAGGCTCAAGAACAGCAGTCCTGAATGTATGAGGGGGTACTCGACTACAGAAATTTGCACCAGGGGATAAACTGCTCATTTTACTACCCACGTTGAGCTCTAAATTACTTATGAAGTGGCCATGACCTTTTGTGGTCATGTGGTGGTCAGAGAAGTCAACTATGAGGTCAGGCAAATGGATAAAGGTGATTGTTATGGCCCTGCTAAGTTTGGGCATTGGCCTAGGGGAAGTGACATGAGCTGGAGATAGATGATGAACAGCTGGGTTGGTGGAGAATGAAGAGACTTTGGAACTGGGGTACACTTACAGCATTTATTACAATATACACAATTCACATAGAAGACAATTTGTAAACAAGCTTTAACAAGTGACAGGTTGAAGGAAACCAATAAAGAAGGTAATCTTCTAGGGGGGAGAACTAGACAATATCAAAGGAAAGAACAAAAGATACACTTCTACACCCTACTCTCTATACTAGCTACTACCTTAAACCTCTACAAAAATACAAGGGGTGGTACCCACCCACTTACCTAGTGCATCTAGACAGAGAAATTCCTACAGGAGAGTTATGTGTGTGCACGTGCACCTGCTGACCTGTTCATCCTCCTTAGGGTTGCACCATGTGATGTGAAAGCGATGACAATGCAACGTGGCAAACATTAACTTGACATAGGCAAACAGAACAAATAGCAGAAACAGTTAGCACAAAGCAAAGCCACTTAGCACAGAAGCATAGCAAAGCACATAACTGCAATCACTGAGAAAATGCTAACAGAGCACTAAGTTGATAAACAGTGTGTGTTGATGGGAAGAGAAGAGTATGGAGATGGAAAGGAAGGGCTGATGATCCATAGCATAGCACATCATCTGTAAAACATGGTGGAGGCACCCAAGAGCTTCTTAAGGCAAATAAATGGAATGTTCTTAAATGGCCAAATCAGTGTTGTTTATAGGTTATTATAAGTTTGTTTATAGAAGTTGGTGAGGACCACATAATTGTTATTTAGACCTATAGAAATGAAGGAGGGTGTATTTTCTTTTTACATTGACTGTATACAATGGATATAAAAAGTCTACACACCCCTGTTAAAATGGCAGGTTTTTGTGAAGTAAAAGAATGACACTAAAATAAATCATGTCAGATCTTTTCCCACCTTTAATATGAAATTGCAAAGTATACAAATGAAGTAAAAAACAATCAGAAACTTTTTTTTACAGAAAAAAAGGAAAAAGAAAAAAAATACAATAACCTAGTTGCATAAGTGTGCATACCCCTAAAGTAATATTTGTTGAAGCACCTTTTGATTTTATTACACCACTCAGCCTAATTGGGTAAGACTCTATCAGCTTCAGGTCAGCCCACAGAATTTTAGCTGGATTCAGGTCTGGGCTCTGGCTAGGCCATTCAAAAACATTGATCTTCTTTTGGTTAAGCCATTCCTTTGTTTATTTATATATATGCTTTGGGTCACTGTTGTACTGAAAGGTGAAATTCCTTTTCTTCTTCAGCTTACTAGCAGACACCTTAATGTTTTGCACTCAAATTGATTTGTATTTGTATTTGTAGCTTTTCATGATTCCCTCCACCTTGATAAAAGCCGCAGTTCTGGCTGAAGAAAAGCAGCCTTAAAGCATAATGCTGCGACCATCTTGCTTCATGGTGCATGGTGTTCTTTTGATGATGTGCTTTTTTTTTTGCACCAAACATACATTTTGGAAAATTGAATTATTGTACCTTTTGCAATTGGTCATATGCAGAGAATAATCAGTACTTTTCAGGTATTCCTGCAGCTCCTTTAATGTTGCCATATTTCTCTTGGCAGCTGACCCACTAAGTTTTTGTCATGTCCTTTTGTAAATTGGAGGGACGTCCTGTTTTTGCTAATGTCACTGTGATGGCCCATTTTCTCTATTTGTTGATGATGGCCTTCACAGTGTTCCATGGTAGATTGAATGTTTTGGAAATTCTTTTATACCCCTCTCCTGATCCATATCTTCAACAAGTGAGATACCATACATGGTTTGTACACTCTTTGCTGACCGTGGCTTCAGCAGTCAGATGATACCAAGAAGATGTGAAGAAAATCCTACATAAACAGCTGATGGGTTAATCAGAATAATTTCATTGATGACAGCTGAATGATAATTATTTTTGAATAAGAGCTTGAATGTGATTGGTTCATTCTGAACAAAGCCACATCCCCAGTTATAAAAATTTGTGCATACTTATGCAACCAAGTTATCGTAACTTTTTTTTATTTTCACTATTTCACTTTAAGGGTGGAAAATGTTCTGACATGATCTATCTTGGCTTCCTTTTTTTCTTGCCAGAGTTTAGACTTATTATATTCAATATGTAGTCACTGTCCACTTTTTTAGGAATCACCTGTACACTTGCATATTCATGGGGTTATCTAATCAGCCAATCATGTGGCAAAAAAACAACAACAACAAAATCATGCAGATACAGGTCCAGTGCTTCAGTTAATGCTCACATCAACCATCAGATTGAAGAAAAAGTGTGATCTTTAAAATTTAACTGTGGCATGGTTGTTAGAGCCAGATGGGCTGGTTTGAGTATTTCAGAAACTGCTGATCTCCTGTTAGAGACACCAGGACACTCTAGAGTTTACACAGAATGGTCCAAAAAAGACAAATTGATCAATCTGGCATGTGAGTCACACACAGACACACACACACACAGCCTAAATGTGATCTTTACGGAGCAAAAGCCATGAGCCGTGAGTCCCTGACGGACCCTTTTCTGTTGATTTGTCCTTTTTTGTTAAGTTTTTGAAACAGCGCTGAATAAACGTGACTGAATATATGCAAGCCCGGAGCTCTGCTAAAATTCCGCCTGGCTCCCAAGTCTTCCTCAGCACTCTCACACACTGGGGTTCTACAGTCTCATATTTATCTTTTTTAAACATTGCTGATCAGCTGTGCTCTATTTTTTTTTTGATTGTATGAATATGAACAACTAAGTGAATGGTGCACTTTTAAACCAACCGCCTATTGTCTAAATAGAAAGCTCTTATTAGCTGCTAGCAAGCAGCTAGAGGCCAGCCATAAATTATAGCTTTTAGCTATTCGTAGAGACCAAATAGGGGACTTATATTTCATATTATTGTTCTGCATTTTTTTTCACATACTGCATGCCTAAAACATGCCACCTGTAATTTTTTAAAATAATTTTTCATATACTCTGCTGTAAATTGCCTGTACTGAATTTCCTTATTGGTGTTGACATGTATCATGGTGCAACTATACTTGCGTAGCTCAGATTTTCCAGTGAGGCTGCAACAAAAATGCTGCACTTTGTGCAAATGCCTTCTACTCTTTTATGTTGTTTCTTTGTGTCTTCAGCCAGTTGCCAAAACTTCCTCCTGCTAACCCTTTCTTCAGCCTCAACAACAGATTGCAGGTTACCCAGCGTATGGAGGGACTGCAGAAGTTTCTGGAAGCGTATGTGTGCCAACAACTATTAATCTCTTATTTCTCATCTTTTCTCCTTTACGTTGTAATCTGCCCATTTAATTAATCTCCTTTCCAGTCAAATGTCCTTCCCTCTACAGCAGCTTGTTTTCTTCCAGCCACTCTCATTCCTTCAGCCTTGGCTCCAGAGTGTGGAGAAGATTCTATGGCAGAAAATGAAAAGTAATCACAGCTGTGAAAAATTGTGAGACAATACACAAACATCACTGCTTTTCATTAGTGATCTATGGACAACCTGCCACACTGAAAATAAAGTTGTTTTAGCTCTTCAGTGAATGACTATCATCAGGGTATTGCTTTTTTAAAATAATCAAACACTGAATTCTTATCAGAAGTGAATAAAATCCATGCCACACACAGTACAATACAGAAATGACATTGCTTTCCTTTCTGACCAAAAAAAAAAAATGAGCCACTGAAATGCAAAATCTTCAGTGGAAAAAACTCAGCAGGGGCTTGGTTTTTAAGAAACATTGAAAGTTTGTCAGAAGTCAATGTGAAGTTTCCTCCACATATTTTAGACACATCACAGATGAACTGTACTCAAGGGAGTGACTGCAAGAAGGACCTGATTGTTCTTGGAGCGTTAGCTTTTCTTGTGATGACTTCTAGCCATGTGACCTTTATAGTTACTTATTGGCTTGTAGTTGCACCTTCCATCTGCATTGAGTTTTGGACACTTGATAAAAATGTTCATATGACCATAACTACTCACAGCAGGACCTATTAGTTATAACTGGTCAAACTTTCTGTGGAAGTGGGCTTAAGTGGGAGTAAAAATAACATATGTGCACACCTCTATTTAAGAGTCCATTTCACTACTGAGAAGTGGTAATGTGAAGGACCACTGCAAAACAAAATGTAACAACTTTGAACTTTGAATTATAAATAAGATTATTTATAGTCAGAAACTAATCATTAATGGTTAAGCATTAAATTATAATTGTTGTCACAGTTCAGTCATGTTCTGGAACTTTGTATGCAAGGAAGTTTATGTGCATATTTCATTTTTGTGTCTTGTATGTAAGCATGTGTATTCCCTTGCTGTTTATGTTTGAAGCTGATCACATTGTGCAAACCCCTAAAAGCTGTGATTAGACAGTGATTACATACATTTATACACACATTTAGTGTTAATCCTTAAAAAGCTATCCCCTGTAGGTTGTTTTGTATTGAAGAAAATGTGAGACATGGCATGCTGTCCACATTTTTCACCTTTGTGGTTGTTTTTCAATCTGGCACAGAATCTTCTCCATATCAGAGGCTTGGTCACATTGATATAGCCATGGAAAATGTAATGTTTTCGATTATCTGCTATAGACAAACACTTGACCTTTTTATTCTGATGATGATCAAATTTTTTTTCCAGAGCTTTTTTCCCCCCACAATAGTAGGTGGTTCTTCAGATGGTTTGATTTCTGGGAATTGTCATCTTGTGAAGGCTGTTGATTGTTATTGCAGTAATGGCCTTTGCAATAATTAATGTGGGAAATAAATACAGGGCGATTTTTTTTTAACCCATGATGCAATATGTTATCCAGTTTTAATGTTGTTAATGTTCCTACCTTGTGCAGCCCTAGTGTAGATAATTGAGTTTATTTTTATGAGAAATATTTCTTTCCTTTATAATTGTTTTTTTGTAGAGTGCTGAAGATGCCCCTTCTGTTGTCTGACAGTCATTTGCACCTGTTCCTGCAGTCCCAACTAAGTATTGCTAAAATGGAGGCATGTGTGCAGGGTCAGACTAGTTATACTGTGGCTGAGGCTATTCAATGCTATGTATATGACACTCACTTCCCTCTGAAGGATGAGAGCAAAAGCCTCCATGACTCTGACTGTAAAAGGTGTGCATTTGTTTTTTGTGTGTTTGATTTAACAAGTCATAATGGATTCAAAATTGACTTTGAATACTCTTATAATTTGGTTAAATAAAAAAAAAACAGAGTATATTGTTCAGTCTCATTAGTGCTGGAAGCCTGTTGAATAAGTACATGCATGTGACTATGTATCTCTTACATCTTTGTGTCTCAACAGCACCTCGTCTTCAGGCCTTGGCATTAGTGTTGGCACTGCTGCTCCCACTGGGAGTCCTGGCCACCAATTTCTGGCCATGGCACTAGACCCTGAGCCCTTCAGAGGTTTATCTTCATCTCCTGAGAGTCAGCAAGACACACATACATAAGATGCACAGTGTTATGTACCTGTTGTCTTTCATGTCCATGCAAACAAATACCTTGCCTGTTGCTCACATCACCCAGCAGCTTTGAGTAGATTGTTGGTTCCATTGTTTTTGTATTCTGTCTTTTTGCTTTTGCATGTTCTCTGTTTGTCTAAGAGCATTTGTTTTTCTGAAAGCTATGTCTACTTATTGAAGTCTTATGCTTGATTATAGCTAAGAGTGCAACACTAACAATTTAAACTTAAGCAATTGATTTGTAAATCATTGGTTTGGTCACTATAATAATAATAATAATAATAATAATAATAATAATAATAATAGTTGTTGACATCATCATCATCATCTGCAGAAATGCCTTGGCTCTAGGATTGTTTCTTAAGTACAATTTTATTTTTACTGGTCAAGGGTTTATGTAGATGGTTACCATATATAAAAATATAAAGAAAATGTTATTTTAAAAAGATCATTTAATCCTTACTTTTATTGTGATATAGAGATATAACTTATAAATCAATAAATAGTTTTTGGGCAGTTTATGTTCTGTAAGCCATTGTTTTGGACATCAAAACTGCAGACATGTAGTAGGAATAAAATCTCATCCAGAATATCACCGACCACTTTATTAGAAACACCTGTACACCTGCTCATTCATGCAATTATTGGAACAGGTTGTGTAATACCACAGTACCATTGGCAGAGACGCAGCCCCATATCATGAAGCCCCCTCCTCTGTACTTTACTGTAGGTATGGTGTCCTTGGGATCATTTGCAAAACCCTTCTTTCTTATCATTATAAGTCGACTTTAAACAGAGTCCTTGTAACACAATTAATATATGCTCTTATGGACATTAAAGTTTTATTTTTAACCAACAAACTGTATTAGGCAGTGATTTTAATACGGTTATGGATGACTTTATAGACCGCTACCCTAGTAAATTTGACCATCACCCTAATATGGCTATTGGCAGTTTAATTCTGTCTCAAGTCCTTAATAGATCCTTGTTCAAGGTACTACAGCAAGACGAATCAAACAGATAAATACACTTTTTTTCAGAGAATGTAAACAATCAAGAGCTGGTAAACCTTCAATCAAAATTAGATGAGATTTGTCTGAGAAGGGTTAAGGGTCCTTAAATTAGATCAAGGGCAAAGTGGTTGGAAGAAGGAAAAAGAAACATGAAAAGAGACATCAAGAGAGAAATACTGTGAAAATTTTGCTTATCAGTGATGTAGAAAGTTCTGATCCAAGATTAATTGCTAAAGAAAAATGTAAATATTATAAGAAGCTATATACATTGTCCTTTTCAGAGCGAGATTTTACTCCCCAAATTGATGAAAATGTTTATAACATTTGTGAAGCTGAATTGTCTATTGTATTAGATAGAGCACTGATGTGTTTATCCTTAGATAAATGATTGCACTGCAAATTTTTATAGATATTTTTTGGAATTCTCTCAGAACTTTGCTGTATAATGCCTTTAATATAATTGTTGTCACTTTTACACTTACCTTGATAATGAAGCAAAAAGTCCTCTCCTAAACCTGAAAAGGATCCAAAAATTATTGACAATCTGCACCCTTACACTCTACTGACCAAATTATTGACAATTTGCACCCATACACTCTACTGACCAATCTTCAAGCTTTTCGAGCACAAGATCTCTATGGAAGTCATAATTTGAACCAAGATCTACCACATTGTATGTTGCAAGAAGAAACAAAAAGCCGAACCAAGAGTAATGCCATGTTACTTCACTAACAGTAAAGCAGTACTGGATTCACTAATCACAGGGACATACTAATACAGTTCAAATAACACTAGCCAACAATAGTAACAGAAACATGTTAATTCCGTTAATACAACATGCACAGCTACACAGTTATAGCAACACACTGTTATTTACTGTTATTCTTGAGCTACACCCAACACAAACACCACTAATTAAATATGTAATTATCATTGACAGTACATTTATTGTTGTCAATGATGATGGTTGTCTAACTCCAATGCTATGGGAGGGTAGATGAGGTTACTGGTTGTCCGGCCTCTGGTTTGTGTATGGCAGCTTCTGGGTCTGTGACAACAGAGCTTGGTTTGAGGCACATATCTGCAGCCTATCAGGCTACTGGTGTGCATGTTTCTGATCAAACTGTCAGAAACACTCCATGAACGTGGCATGAGGGCCCGATGTCCTCTAGTGGGACCTGTGCTCACAGCCCAGCACTGTGCAGCTCGATTGGCATTTGCCAGCGAACACCAGAATTGGCCAAACACCAGAACACCAAAATTGTTCTCTTCACAGATGAGAGCAGGTTCACACTGAGCATATGTGACAGACGTGAAAGAGTCTGGAGATGCCGTGGGGAATGTTATGTTGTCTGCAACATCATCCACCATGACTGGTTTGGCGGAGAGTCAGTGATGGTCTTGGGAGGAATATCCTTGGAGGGTCACACAGACCTCCATGTGCTAAACAACAGTACCCTTACTGCTGTCAGGTACCAGGATGAAATCCTCACAGCCATTGTCAGACCATATGTTGGTGCAGTGGGCCCTGGGTTCGGAGCATCCGAAGCCACCAAGTATCACCACAGACTGTCCAGGAGCTCACTGATGCCCTGATCCAGGTCTGGGAGGAGATCCTCCAGGACACCATCCGCCATCTCATCAGGAGCATGCCTAGATATTGTCAGGAGTGTATACAGGCACGTGGGGGCCATACACTCTACTGACTTACATCATGAATTGCTGTGATGAAATTCATGCAAGTTTGGTGTGATTTTGAATCCAGCCCTCAATGTGCTGATGACTTTGGCTTCCACTGACCATTGTAACATCATTTTTTTTCTCAATAAATTACACAATGTATATAAATAAAGATTTTCAACTTGAATATTTCATTCATCAAGATCCAATGTGTGACTTAAGTGTTCCCTTAATTTTTTGAGCAGTATGTTTAAAAGTTGTTGCCATAAGGTTTGAAGCACACAATTGTATATAATGTCTTTGTAATGCTACAGCATTACAATTTCCCTTCATTGGAATAAAGAGGCCCAATCCTGTTCCAGCATGACAATGCTCCTGTGCACAAAGTGAGCTCAATGAAGACATGCTGTGTTAAGGTTGAAGTGGAAGAACTCAAGTGTCCTGCACAGAGCTCTGAATGATTTTATCCATAATGAGCAAGTCAGAGACGACAATGGCAAGGAAAAATTCCCTGAGACGATATAAGGAAGAAACCTTGAGGGGAACGTATAGTGCAATTATAAATAAATCCCTTCTGTAACTGCATACTATGTGGACAAATAGTGCAATTGTGTAACCAGGAAATTAATTACAATTTTCACATGAAGTCTGTTTTGTTGAACTTATCCACTGTTCACTGATGGAGACTGTAAGGAAATTAGCTGTTTAGGTCAAGCTGATGTATTCTCCACCAAAATATGTAGGAGATTAGCAGATCAGCTCAGAAAGGGAAATTTGTAAATTTAATATTTTAATAGCTGATCAACTATTTGTTCAGCGATAAGTTGAAATGAGTGTATTTATTAATTGTGTATGGGATATTACCTCCGTGGCCACTGGCAATAATATCCTAAATATAGTGAAACACTATATTAAGAGCACAGTAACAAGATCGGCAGTTTAAGGCAGTAAATTTGAAGCACAGAGACACTGGCCTTTAAAAATCAGACGAGACTTTATTACTATTCTAAAACACAGAAACTAATCTAACACAAACACACACACACAAACAGGGGTGAAAATGGCTTTGAAAAGAGAGTGAATGAAATTCCAAGTTTCTAGCAGTTTCTCAGACCATGACCTGAACGAACCAACAACTTATCAGTTTAATTTGACATTCGCTTTGTTTAGAAGGGCTTTAAACTTGTATTAACTGCACCAGTTCAGCGAGAATCTGGAGGTACTATACTTGTTTTTGTGTTGCCAGGGATTACCTCGTTGTGTTATTGTTTGGAAGGAGTTTCCGGTGATGTTGATTGGTCGGCGGTCTGGTTGGCCTTATGTAGCGTCTTGAAAGACCGCGAGGAAGACAGACAGAGTGAGGCCTGAACCCGGCGGAGTCTCGTAGGCGGGTTGCAAAACTTTGATGAATGGTTCACAGTGGTGCGAAGGCGAGAGTTGGAGGCTTTGCAAGAACCATTCTGGATGCGGAGTCTTGGAGCAAGCATGATCTCCCTGTGATGAACTTCTGAAGCTCTTGGTTGATGAGACTTCCTTCAGATGTGAATGGAGACTCACTTGAGCTGTTAGTTGAAGAGAAGTCCTTGAAGATGTTGATGGAATCTTGCAAAAATGTGTTGGATGAGATTCAGAGTTTCCATTGTGTCAGGGGGTTTTAACCCTTTCCAGTTGGGCTGACCCCAAAGTATTTGCTCCATTTAGCAAGATCTTGGGGCAGGGTGTAAACTATATTCTCCTCCTCTGACACTAATTAACAATCTGAGCCCGTATTCACAAAGCTTCCTAAGCCTAAAAGTTACTCCTAATGATGAAATTCTAAGAAAATTCTTAGAATTATGACATTTTCTTAGAATTTCCCCTTAAATTTGGGACTAAATCTTAGTAAAGATAAAAATGATTCACGAAACATCTTAGCCCTAAAAACAGCTCCTAAGGTAAAAATTGT
>CM074938.1:17973731-17994938 GCA_037576815.1 Pangasius larnaudii | reverse complement strand
GTTGTCTCATTTCACTGTGTACTGCGTCAGCTATATATAGTTGAAATGACAATAAAAGCCTCTTGACTTGACTTGAAGTTGGCTCACTTTGGGAAGTTTGCCAGCGAACTGAAAACGATTCTGCTTGGTTGCAAGAACTCTACAGTAAAGCACATCCTGTCTTTCCACAGACTGGTGATTATGTTTTTAAACTACCCAGACGAGACACTGAACATGAACATCTAGTGTAAAAATTTTGAGAGAAGCTACCACTTTGCTACCACAAAGTCATCACAGTGTTTTTGCCACCACTGAACTCCTGAGGTGTTTTGAGTGCGGGGACATTGGGCACAAAAAGTTTGGCTGTCCACACAGGGCTGTGCAGCCGGGGAATTTGGGGGCAACAGGGCCGGGTTACAGCAGCAGTGCAGGAACAGTCAGCAGGAGAGCACCAGGGGGCCGGAAGCTGGAGTAAATGAATCATAGTGCAGTGACATGCTTTAGGCAGGGGTAGAAGAGGTCAGTGTTGACCACAACAACAATGCTAACACTGTCACTATTGTTGCATTCATTGTGCCTTTTAACTTATATTCAACTTGCGAAATGGAAAAAAAAAACATGGTCAAGGCTTTTGTTTGCTCTGTCAGCGAACGTAAAGCTCTTAAGAAGCTAATTTAACAATACTTCTGCAGTTTCAGGCCTGAATGGCTATTGGTTCTGTTCTACAATAGTGAACTTCAAACATTCATGCAACATTTTGGATTTGGTTTCTAAGCAACAGCAAGTAGCTTAGAAACTAGCTAGCTGGCTAATGTTAGTGGTATCTCTAAAGTGTATCTCCAAAGTATCTCCAAAATGGCGAATAGTATAGTCAATGTTATAAATTTAACCAAGTACAGTGTCTGTATATTAATTGATCTAAAGCCAATACTGCTATAAACTAATTTAAAAGTAGAGAAGAGGGATGTCACACTGTTCATGGTGTACGTGGCCATGTTGATTTAATATCACTCCATAATCAGGGAAGGAACTGGTAGTTGAGAAGGCTAACCCAAGTTGACAAGTTGAAATTGCAAGTTGAGGGGGCGTTTTTGTTAGCTTGTACACGTTTTAGGTTAGGAATCACAACCTGCAACTTTGCAAGCTGAGCCAGGCATAATATTGCAACTATGCTGATGCTGCATTTGATAAGGTAATCATCAACTTTAGAGTTACTGATAACGTTAGACAGTTAGCTTGTTGCTAAGCTACTTGCTATTGTCCACTGTTTTTGCTGTATTGCAGTTTCAGTCCAAAACATTGCATGACTTTTTGAAAATCACTATAGTAGAACAGAACCAATAGCCACTCAGATCTGTAACTGTAAAAGTTGAAGTAGCTTTTTATGAACTTTACATGCTCTGACGGAGCAAACAAAAGACTCATTTTTATGGCAGTGTCCATGGTTTTTTTTTCCACTTCATACATCGAAAAGGTTGAGGTGGCAAATGATGTTATTACAACTTGCAAACTACCACTTACATGGCACCACAAATGCAGCATAACACCAGTGCCTGTATCTGCAATATTAATTAGTGCTAATGCTAAAACTAAGGCTCAGTAGCTGCATTGAAAATGTCCTTGACCACGTAAAGCAGCAGCAGGAGAAACCACAAAGCTCAAACACCAAAAGACTGAGGAACTTTGCTAAGGTGAAGGACATTATGGTAGAGCAAAGTACTGGAGGAAAGAAGAATACAAACAAAGGTGGAAAATTTTCAACATAACAAAGAAACAACATGTTATAGTGCAGGAGAG
This sequence comes from Pangasius larnaudii, assembly GCA_037576815.1. Lineage (NCBI taxonomy): Eukaryota > Metazoa > Chordata > Actinopteri > Siluriformes > Pangasiidae > Pangasius > Pangasius larnaudii. The sequence continues at coordinate 17,993,162 of CM074938.1, read as the reverse complement.
TAAAGGTCCGGAATGCATTACAGGTGCTACAGGTGAAGAACAGCTCACACCTATGGAGGAGATAGGGATCTTTAACTTCTCTGCAACACCGCACCTGAGGACCTGTACATTATAGCGCAAATCTCTTCTTCCTGAACTATGAAAATGTTACAAAGAATTTCATGTGGCTGCATGAAAGACATTACTCTAAAACAGTTATAGACATTCATTTCACACAGACTTTCATATGGACTTTCTGCTGGACTATTCATGTATTCTTAGAACTGTTTTGGTTTAGGTTTGGAAGGGTTTTGGGGTTTGTGAGTGGAGGGTCTGAGGGTTTTTTGCTTTTTAATATGTAAATACTGTATGTATATAGTTTAAACTGATGAATTAAACCCATCTTAAAAGTCAAAAGTCTCTCTCGCTCTCTCTCTCTCTCTCTCACACACACACACAAGCACACAAGGTGTTAGTGCTGGTAATGGCCTAGCAGACAAATGGATAAACAGACACACAATTAACTTCCTTTGCTAGTGTGATGCCCACCAATGTGTGCCCACATTGTGAATATAAATATTTGGTTTTACGTGGTTTATTTTTTTTTTATATACTCCTATTCTCAGTACGTACCTTGTTTTTTTTTAAAGATTTATTTTAGTGTACGAGAATGTTATGTAAAACAGTATGATGTACATTCAGTTACACACTTTCGACAGTAGAGGGGGCACAATGAGGCCAGTTTGCCTATGCATTGCGTGGGATTTTCCTCATAACTGAGGAGAATTCAGCAAAGGCAAGCCACAGTTTCTGTGTCATCCTTTTGTTCTCCACTTTTTCAGGTGGGTAACATGTTTAAAACTTAACAGAAGTTGCTGTAATGGACTGGTGAATATTCAGAGACACTTTTGGCGTTGGTGTGGAGAAGAGTGACGGAGTAGTTTGTTCACGAGATTTAGCAAATGTAGCGCGGCACCGCGCTAATGTTAGCAAGAAGCTACTTATGTGAGGCTAGTGTAAGCCACGCTTCTCCACTGTTTCGAGTTAAAGCATGAGTTAAAACGATGTTAAGATCTATCTAAATATAAAAATTAAGTTAAAATGTGTTATTTACAAGGGTTAAAATACACAGGGTTATAAGTTGAAGCCATATAAGTATAAAAGAATTGACAAGGGAAAAAAGTAATGTTATTTACAATTTGCTGTGAAACATGCAGTCCAAGAAGTACATTTAAGGTGCAAGTGACCAGTATGTTAGTCTGGAAAGTGAAATATGGTATTGTAACAGAATGTGTTTATTATTGGAATTGATGTGTTTTGTGTTTGAGGACACTCAAACATGTCTATAGAGACAGTGAACATATGCAGTAACATGAGTTCTGGATAAATGGACAATGTTAACAGTGCAGTAAATAACATGTAAATAAAAAAAATATAACTGAGGAGAATTCAGCAAAGGCAAGCCACAGTTTCTGTGTCATCCTTTTGTTCTCCACTTTTTCAGCTGTCCACGGGTGCTGCAACCCGGTACCCGTTACAGTTTATTGGGGGCTCGTCCGGGATTATCTCCACTGCCAGGGTGGAGGAAGATCTAGTGATACAGACACCTGGGGCCAAAAGTGACCAGTCAGTGGAATAACCACTCATCGAGGAGAGAGACTAGATACAGTTCCTGGGCTGTGTGATCAATCGCGAGGGAGAGGCCATGGCAGACAGTGAGAGGAAAAGCTTGGTGTGGACCATCAAGAAGGACCTGCTCACCCTTTCTGCAGATGAACTGTTCCAGATTGCAAAGTCGCTGGGACCTGTGTCAGGAGCGGACCAGTCTTGTTTAGCACCTGGGGATGAGGAGGCTTGTTTCGAATACATCAGCAGTTTCATGCACAGTAAGCCCTTACTACAGTCTGAGGATACAGGCCTAGCGCACCTGTTAGAGTTGAAAGATGTAATCGATGTAACTATTCAGAGCCATGTGTCTGGCGTACAAATGCGTGTAAGAGGTGATGTTGTTTCACATGTTCCACTGCCAAACTCACAAGTTGATGATGTCACTGGTGAAGAAACTCAAGCTAATGTTAATGTAAACCCAGTTGTAACTACTGATAGTGAGACTATTGAAGTTAATGCCAGTGCAAACCACCCTTTAGCAACTACAGCCATGAACACACACGACTAAGAAATACAGAAATTACTTGCTACCTATGAGGAACTTAGTAAGAAAATCACACAGTACATGCCCACCTCCACTCTGCAGTCTGCACCCCATTCACCTGCAAAGTCGCAGCTCATATCACAGAATAGGGACATATCAAACACCAGGCGTCTTTGTGAACACCCCACAACCGTGGCTCATGACAAGTTGGTCTCCTTAAGAGAGCTTTCTTACCTCCATCGCAGAGAGTTCAAAATTCAGACATCGGCTACAACAGTGTTTGCCGCCAGATTGAAGAAGGCGTAAAAGAGCAGTTTAGCGGTGCAGAAATTGTGAGGGCTGTCCTCAGGGCCATAAAACCTGGGAGTTTCAAAGATATGCTAATGAAAAAGGAAGACCTGACCATTGAAGAGCTCAAAGGTTTCCTTTACTCCCACCTGGGTGAGCAAAGCACCATGGAGCTTTTCCGGGAGCTCATGTGCACCAAACAGAAGGCCAATGAGACGTCTCAACAATTTCTGTACAGAGCCATAGGGCTTAAGCAAAAGATCTTGCTGGCTTCAAAACATGCTGGCACAGATGTGAGGTACAGTCCAAGCGCAGTTCAGGATGTTTTCCTCCATACTGTACATCAAGGGTTTGGACACAAACATGATGATATCCGCAGACAACTCAAGCCACTACTTGCAGACACTAGTGTGACTGATGAGGCAATCCTAAAACAGATACAGAAGATAATGAGCGATGAAAGTGAAAGACAGAGGCGCCTAGGCCCAGCTACCCGTCAAAGACTCACAACTGTGCACAGTGTTCAGGCTGAGGCTAATGGTTATTACCGCTCATACATTCAGGATTGCGAAACCGATCTATGAGCTGCTTCAAACCAAGCCAGGGAAAGCCTGGATCCCAGCACGAGGTAGAAATGCTGAAGGTCCACAGTTACCCTCCCAAGAGCCTGTTAGCTGGACTGTTGTACACCAGGAAGCCCTTGAACAACTGGTCGCTCTTTTGACAAGTCCACCTGTTTTGGCGTACCCCGACTTAAACCTGCCTTTCACCCTACATACCGATGCTTCAGATCAAGGCCTGGGAGCAGTCCTATACCAGCGCCAGGATAGCAAACTGAGAGTCATCGGATATGGGTCAAGAACACTCACACAAGCCGAACGCAATTACCATCTCCACAGTGGGAAACTGGAGTTCCTTGCACTAAAATGGGCTGTGTGTGAGAAGTTCCGCGATTACTTATACTATGCTCCACACTTTGCTGTCTATACGGGCAATAACCCGCTGACTTATGTCATGGGTACGGCGAAACTCAATGCAGTTGGCCATAGGTGGGATGGTGAACTTTCAGATTTCTGATTTGACATCAAATACAGGCCCGGAAAGTCAAATGTGGACGCAGACACCTTGTCCCGCCTGCCTCTGGATATAGAGACATATGAGATGACTTGCACTGAGGAAGTCACAGATGAGGCAGTACATGCAACATGGGATGGGAGTCAGGCAGCTGAGCACAAGGACGTAGCCTGGGTCGTAGCACTTAACATTACCTCCTCCAAGCTGCTCCAACAGCCTCATTCCAACCTACTGGCCATCAGCCATGAGGATCTTGTGAAAGCCCAGCAAGAGGATCGAGCCATAAGCCAGATAATGGCGTTAAAGGCATCAAACACTAACTTGACAGAATGACCTCCTTTACCGACACACTAATGAGCAAAAGCAGTTGGTCCTCCCCTCCAAATTCAGGATGCTCGCTCTGAAATATCTGCACAATGAGATGGGACATGTAGGTACAGAAAGAGTCCTCCACCTGGCCAGCGAGAGATTCTACTGGCCCTTTATGGCAAAAGAAATAGAGGACTATGTCACCCGACAATGCCCATGTATTAAGGCCAAGAAACCTGCCACACAGATCCGTGCGCCAATGGGCAGCATCAAGTCCAGTTTCCCTTTAGAGCTCGTGTGCATTGACTACTTGCATTTGGAAACCAGCTGTGGAGGCTATGAATATATTTTAGTGGTGCTTGATCACTTCACTAGATTCGCTCAGGCATATCCCACGAAGAACAAGAGCGGAAAGACTGCTGCTGAGCTGGTGACTTTATACCCCGGTTTGGGTATCCCGCCAAGCTGCACCATGACCAAGGCCGTGAATTTGAGAATAAACTGTTCCAAACATTACGGCAACTGTCGGGAGTAGGCCACTCCAGGACAACACCGTATCACCCGCAAGGCAACCCAGCTGAGCGGTTAAATCGCACCATACACCAGATGTTGAGTACGTTGACTGAAAGTGAGAAACTGCGATGGAAGGATCACCTCCCGCATGTTATACACGCGTACAATTGCACCAGACATGAATCTACCGGCTATTCACCTTTTTTTCTCCTCTATGGCTGTCATCCACATCTTCCGGTCAACTTGCTCTTTGGGTTACATGGAGATAAGGAGTCATATACACCTAGAGGCTATGCAGAAAAATGGGCTGAAGCCTATCGAATTGCCAGTGAAAATAGCAGGAAGTCCAGTGCGAGAGGAAAAGTCATTTACGACAAGAAACCAAAAGGAGTGGTTTTACAACCGGGTGACCAGGTCCTGTTTAGGAATCTCAGTGAATGTGGAGGACCAGGCAAGTTAAGACCCTACTGGGAAAAGACTGTCTACAGTGTTAAACGACAGCTGGCCAACAGTCCTGTTTACATTGTCTGCCCTGAAACTGGGGACCAGAAAAAAACCCGCACATTGCATTGCAATCTCTTGTTGCTGGTAAACGACCTACCTCTCGAAGTCACCCTACCCAATACCAGATCTGTCCCTGGAAAGAAACAACAAAACAGACTAAGACAAGGTGATCAAACAGCCACACAAAAGGGCATGAATGAGAGTGACAACTCTGATTCAGATGATGACTATAACTCAGGGTACTGGTTGAGAAACCCTCCAGAGAGAACGGAGAAAAGACCTCTTACTCATCAATTCAGCAATTTACCTCGTCTCAGAGGAACCCAATACAAGACCGTGTGAAAGACGTGGCAGCTCCAGAACCCGTAAAGAGCACAAGTTATACTGTAACTGAGTATTCTCCAGGCCTTTTCCTGCCACCTACAGGAAATGAAACTGAGTGAAACACCCACGGGGACCTACCTGACCTCACTAGACCCGTGGAAGAAGATGGAGTCAACCAGCAAATGGAGTCTGGTACCGAAAGCCGAACCTTAACCCCTCTTCTTGAGCATAACTACACAGAACTCAGAAGGTCGACACGTGACAGAAAGCCAAGACAGCTCCTCACCTACGAAACATTGGGTGAACCATCAATGCAGTCACATGCTCATCTTAACTCAGTTTCTGCTCACATGGCCCCATACTCGCCCATCATAGTTACACCTCATCCCATTTCACCCACATACTCACCCATGCCATTCACTCCGCCAATGTGTATACCGGGTTCACAACCCATCTTGTACACCCAGACACCATACCTACCATATACACACCATACACCAGCCACATTCCACCCACAATGCTTTGCTATTAAGTAGAGGGTTGAATACCAGAGATGTTTAGTGACGAAATCTAAGAGATGTTTGGGTAATGTTTTGAAGAAATGTCAGGAGCCATTCTTACTTTGTCGGGGAGTGTGTGATGCCCACTAATGTGTGCCCACATTGTGAATATAAATATTTGGTTTTACGTGGTTTATTTTTTTATATACTCCTATTCTCAGTATGTACCTTGTTTTTTTAAGATTTATTTTAGTGTACGAGAATGTTATGTAAAACAGTATGATGTACATTCAGTTACACACTTTCGACAGTAGAGGGGGCACAATGAGGCCAGTTTGCCTATGCATTGCGTGGGATTTTCCTCATAACTGAGGAGAATTCAGCAAAGGCAAGCCACAGTTTCTGTGTCATCCTTTTGTTCTCCACTTTTTCAGGTGGGTAACATGTTTAAAACTTAACAGAAGTTGCTGTAATGGACTGGTGAATATTCAGAGACACTTTTGGCGTTGGTGTGGAGAAGAGTGACAGAATAGTTTGTTCACGAGATTTAGCAAATGTAGCGCGGCACCGCGCTAATCACCCGCAAGGCAATGTATCACCCGCAAGGCAACCCAGCTGAGCGGGTTAGCAAGAAGCTACTTATGTGAGGCTAGTGTAAGCCACGCTTCTCCACTGTTTCGAGTTAAAGCATGATATCTGGCTCCATTTATTTAATTGTGTTTAATATGTATATGGGTTTTGTTTCAAAACAATGTTAAGATCTATCTAAATGTAAAAATTAAGTTAAAATGTGTTATTTACAAGGGTTAAAATACAGAGTTGAAGCCATATAAGTATAAAAGAATTGACAAGGGAAAAAAGTAATGTTATTTACAATTTGCTGTGAAACATGCAGTCCAAGAAGTACATTTAAGGTGCAAGTGACCAGTATGTTAGTCTGGAAAGTGAAATATGGTATTGTAACAGAATGTGTTTATTATTGGAATTGATGTGTTTTGTGTTTGAGGACACTCAAACATGTCTATAGAGACAGTGAACATATGCAGTAACATGAGTTCTGGATAAATGGACAATGTTAACAATGCAGTAAATAACATGTAAATGAAAATATATAACTGAGGAGAATTCAACAAAGGCAAGCCACAGTTTCTGTGTCATCCTTTTGTTCTCCACTTTTTCAGCTGTCCACGGGCGCTGCAACCCCGGTACCCGTTACACTAGACTACACACCTCATATCATAACATCCTTCTTTTTCTGTAAAGGAAGAACTTTCAACTATTGTTGTCTCATGTCACTGTTTCTTCTGGAGCAAGAAAATACAAATACTTTGCATGAGAGGATGAGGAAAGATAAAATTAAATTTTCTTATATCTTAATTTTTCAAAGTATTATGTTAATCTCTTTTGCACAGTTTCTCTTTATCTTACCTCAGCCCTCTCTCTCTCTCTCTCTCTCTCTCTCTCTCCCTCCCCATCTCTCTCTCTCCTCTGATTTGAGCATGTCTGAGGATCGATGAGTGGCCTTAAGTTTTATCTGATTTTTCGATGGCCCGACGGAGGCTAGGTCGATGGGATGCTTGCCCGTGTCAAGTTGACCTTTTCAGGGCATCGTCAGCCTGTTGTCCCCTGGGCTCCCAGCCTCTCCACAGTCACTGTGTGAGCGACACCAGTCTGTTCTGCACAAACACAAAGTCTGGCTGGACGTCTATATTGGTCTGTCGTCTACTGACAGAGACTGGACACAGTATTTGTAAGCTGTCCTTAGGCCATGACACTTCGCCAATGAGCAGCTGCTAATTTATGCATCCAAATCTCCTTTGTGCAAAAACAAAAGTTAATTGAGTCATTACCCACTAACTCAGGCCCATTAGGTTATATCTGTTGGCTTAGGCCTGCTTTGTAGCGCCATATTCACACTCTTCACTCTGTGCCTCCTCTAAGCCTCTAAACTTTGCAGCTGTAAAAACACAAAAAGAACGTGATCTTATGAATTTTTGTATGATTTCTAGTTTGTATGTTTTTTTGCTAATTTATACTTGCCAAATCATGCCATTTTAAAAACAATGGGACTCATTTATCAAATTGGATATATTCATAAATTGTTAGTAGGAGCATTTATACAATAATTTAGTATTCAAGAAAATCCCATAATTTCAGAAAACATTTGTATCCTACGAGTGCTCCTGAATGTGTTTAAATTTATGCATAAGAAGAGTAACTGATGTAAACCTGACTTATCTTCTACCTCATCATCATCTACTTGCTTCACAGAGCTTACACACACCTGGAGAGGCCACAAAGCACTGCGTGGATCATGATCTTTGACTTCTCAAGTGCTTTTAACTCGGCCCAGACACTCCGGCTGTCTGAGAAGCTCTCTGTGATGTGGGTGGACCAGGACCTCATGGTTACCTCACTGACAGGCAACAGTATGACAAGTTGCAAGGCTGCTTGTCAGACATGGTGACTAGCAACACTGGTGCACCCCAGCGAGCTTTACTCTCATCATTCTTGTTCACCCTCTACACCTCTGACTGATGCTTCAATTCGGGAACGTGCCACCTACAGAAGTACTCGGATGACTCCTCCATTGTTGGTTGTATCACAGATGATCGGGAGGAGGAGTACAGAGACCTTATTGAAAGCTTCATAGGATGGTGCAACAACAACCACCTTCAGCTCAACATCGGGAAAACCAAGGAGCTGGTGGTGGACTTCTGGCACAGCAAGAGGCCCCCCACCCTTATTGCCATAAGGGGGAGGGATTGGAGATAGTGGACACCTACATGTTCCTAGGGGTGCAACTCAACAAGAAACTGGAATGGTCAGACAACACTGAGGGCCTCTATAGGAAAGGACAGAACAGGATGTTCTTTCTGAAGAGGCTCAGGTCCTTTAATGTGTGCACAAGGCTTCTATGGATGTTTTACCAGTCTGTGGTGGCCAGTGTAATCTTCTTTGCTGTGGTGTGCTGGAGAAGTGGCATTGGGACTTGTGGTGCCAGTAAAATGAACAAGCTGATGAGGAAGGCCAGCTCTGTGGTGGGGATGGAACTGGACAGTGTACAGGAAGTGACTGGGAAGAGAATGGGGGGAAGCTACCATGGTCAATCCTTCTCATCCTCTTTATGCTGAGCCAAGGAGGGTCAGGAGCAGGTTCAGCCACATCCAGCCACATGCCTCAAAATGTCTGGGGCCTCTTTCTTGCCATCAGCCATCAGACTCTACAATGCAACAATACCCAGTACCTCCTACTCCACTGACTGAGTCTCACAAACATACACAATCAACAGTAGGATATTGCACATGTACATATACAAATAGAGCTCTAGCATATGTACATACACACAGATCTATTTTATTGTTTCAACTGTTTCTATTGTTTCTATTATTGTATTGGTATTTATGGAAATTATTTTCTTTTCTTTGATGTTACTCCTCCTACTTGTGCTGCTGTGTCAACTTGCATTTCTCCTATGGGGGATCAATAAAGGTACATCTTATCTTATTTTATCTCATATTATTGGCTTCAAAACATATAATTTGCATAGATTCCTGCAATTCTATGCATAATTTTAAAAATATAAAGCAATACAATTATATGTTAAAACACTTTTTTATTTACATCTACAGCGTCTCGAAGATATCCTAATCCAGAGTGATTTACAGAAGTGCTTTCTATTGTCTATCAAAAGCATTCTCATGCTAGTTCACTAGGTCAGGGACTAAGAACACCTTAGGGCTAAACTCTGTATTTCAATTATAGTAAATGCACAAATTGAATAAAAATTTTAGTGAAACTCAATTGTTTCATATTAATAGTATTTAATTAAAAGAGTATGAAATATGAAAAAAGAAAGAAAGCAGATATAAGCCATGGTGAAAAGGCCTCATCTGCTGGAAGAGTTAATGCATGCTGCACCTGAGTAATTCTCATGAAATAGTATTTTATTCTGATCAAATTTGAAAAATGTCATTATTTTATTATAAGTGAAGTTTTATTTCAAGTCATTTATTTATGTCTTTTGCTTTGGAATATAAACAGGTAGGTCTGAAATTATAGAGACTTATTAAAAAAAATGCCATATTTTTATAGCCATTTTATAGATACTGCTCAGATAAAATATTCATCAAAAATGGTGAATTAGAATTTATATATATATATATATATATATATATATATATATATATAAAAAAAAAAAAAAACTAAAACATTCTCAATCAGATTGAAGTTTGGTCTTTGAGTGGAGTGCTCTAACTCATTCAGAGGCTTGGTTTTGAACTACTCCAGTGTACCTTTGGCAGTATGCTTAGGGTTGTTGTCCTGTTGGAAGGTGAGACTCCACATGAGTCTCAAGTAGGGTTGCACGGTATACAGGTTCTATGGTAGTATCGCGATAATATAACTTCAAAATACCAGCGATGCCACTGTATTTTTTAAACAGTAGTATCGTCATTACGGTAGTACCATAAGTAATGTTGTATGTGTGGTAGTTAACACTGTTTTCACTAAAATGTTCATTTGAACAGTTATGTCTGTAAAAACATTACAAACATGGTCCTTTCGAGTGGTGCGAAATGCTATGCAGAATTTGTGCCTTATATGGTATTGTGTATTTATTAATTTATGGTGTTTTCGTAGTATGCTTCAAACACATCTGATTCCATGTCATTTTAAATATGACATTTGAGCATCAGACCAATTCACGTAGCGAAATTTGGAATTATTTTGGGTTTTTGCCTGAGGAGACTGGGGAGCCTATCGACGTAAAACACATCTGCTGTGAATGCCTACAGAGATTTCAAGCCAATTGGGGGCTTCTGACACATCCCACTGCTTTTGCAGAATACACAAAGGAATTTACCAGGAGAGAAAGAGGCTGAAAAGATTTTAATAATTAGCAGCTCAAACATCACTTTTCAACATCACAATATCTTTATAGAAGAATGTATTCTACCAGGCCCAGCACTTCTGGAACAACAAGTGTAATGGTTAGTTTCTTAGAACCATCTTTGCTATGACAAATGCAATCCCATGCATCAGCATGGTGGCATTTGCAATCGGACCTCATCAATAATATCAATCCTCATAAATCATTTATAATGTTCACATTAGCCAACTTATACATTTCAAACTGTCCTCCAGTGTGTCTGCGAAGCATAACATCACACTTTATACTACAACACTACTAAAGGTTTAGTCAGTACTGTTTTAATGTACATGTGAAACACTGAAATACTGTATAACCAGTTCTTTATTATACTTTATTAACTGGAAATAAAAGTACAAATTATATTATTTCACTACCATTATATTTCATTACAGAATGTAAGTAATTAATCACAATTGTTTACCTTTTTTTAGAATTAGAACAGTGCTGCCCTAATTGGTGCCCATAGCCAGAGAGCTACACCTGATACCAGCAAGTTGGTGCAAATGAAAGTGACAACAGGTGCACTGGAGAGTAGTGATGGGTTGTTCTTGAACGATTCGTTCATTTTGAACGAATCTTTAGTATGACTCGGGAAGAACGAGTCGTTTCGGGGAGTGATTCGTTCAGTCGTGCATGCGCAACATCCTATAGGTTCTGTACTGGAATTAGTTCACCTGTTTCGAGTCTTCGAGTCTGAGTCGTTCGTTCATCACGTGACAGCCCCATAAGCTTAACCTATGCAGTCTGAGCTGGAAAGAGAATTGATTAGTTCATCTCTCAAGTCTTTCGCGTCGTTCGTTCTTTTGTCACTTGACAACAGCATTGGATAGAGAATTTAGTTCATTTATAACCTTCCTTACAAACGGGTGTATAGTAATTATTATTATTATTATTATTATTATTATTATTATTATTATTATTATTATTATTTACTCTTATAGTTATGTGATGCGTTTCTGGTCTCAAATTGTTGCTTTTAATTTCTGTCATGATGGTTCTTTTCCATAACACTGAATGTGGTAAAGGTAATAAAGAGTTGGTTATGCTTTAATCATTTTGTCCATATGATGGCGAAATCACTTTGATAAAGAAGATATACTTGCCTTATTTTTATTTTTATTTTATTTATTTATTTATTTTTTTTACAGTGGATTCTAATCTTCATAAAATACAATACCTTGTTGTATGATTTATGTCTTTTCAGTTAACCCTTCAGATTAGACTATAGAACTGTAGTGTTACTTATTTAGGATTCATGAAACATTTTTGAGTCACTCACTATATGTTTAGTCCATAATAAATTACCTTCAATGTTTACAAGTTGTTTTTTATCTGAAAAGTTACATGTACTTACCAATGATACTTTATAACTTGTAATTAAATAACTTTTATACTTGATAACTTAATTGTGCAGTTATTTAATAAATGTCTGTGTAAACTATACTTTTGACACTTAGACATTAGAAACACTGTGTACACACTCTTGAATTGGTGTTTATTTTTTATTTTTGTGCCAGAAAAGCTTTATAACAAAGAGGATAACTATTCCAAAATGAATTAAAACAATTTAAATAAAAAATAAATGAAAATGAAAAGATACTAAAGCCACAGAGCCTAATAACCTTAACAAATTAACTTTAAAATCCCAATATATATTTTAAAAAATATTGCACAACAAGCTAGGCTTGTTTTAAATAAATAAAAATAAATAAGCTTTAAAATAAATAACACACTGTGGCTATATTTTTAGGACTGGCTTTAAGGCATGTTTGCATTCAAAAAAACAAGCTCCCGGACCTTGGATGGGCTGAGTCTGTTTCTTCTCTCTGAGATAATCTGTCCAGTTTTAGAAAAAATTCTTTCAGATGGCACAGATGTGGCCACAATGCAAAGTCTTGCCTTCATGACCTCAGAAAGGGTTTTGAATACTGGTGAACATCTCCTCCACCAGGTCAGAGGGTCTGATATGCGGGGTAAGAGTGGCTCTGCAAGGTAGGCCCGCATCTCCATCATAGCATCTGATGTCTTAGAAGTGGTAGCAGAAGGCCTCAAACTTGCTACCCTCTCGTCAAAGTCTTCCCAAAACATGGCCGTCGCACCAGGATCTGAAGTATTCTCCTCCTCCTCACTCTGAGCTGGGTTAATAGCTGCTGCAGCTGCAATAGCTGCTTTACTGTCTCTTCTGCTGCCTGGTGATTGACAAAATGTTGCTTTTTGAACCTTGGGTCCAGGCAAGTAGCATCAGCAAACTTCTCAATGTGTTCCACTTTGCCAAACCTCTTAGTCATTTCTGACATCAGGGAATCCACTAGTTTTTTAACAGGGTCAAAGCTGAAGGGATTTCTTTGATATCGGGCAACAATCCTCTGAAGACCTCTTGTCATCAAAATGACTTTGGAGGCAGTCACAAACCTATGAAGATTACAAATTGTTTATAAATTGATTATAGCAAAATCAAAACCAGTACTGCATATATTTATTTGTTAAAAGATTAGGAAAAACATGCACTATTAAGAGACAGAGTTTAAAATGTGGTTTTAAAATGAATAATAATAAAAAATGTTGAACAACTTACTTTTCTGCACTCCTCACCTCCTCAAATGGCTTAATAATGTCCAAAATTTCTCTGGAATTTTTCCATTCCTCTGGCAACAAGATTGACAGAGATGCATTAGTTAGTGCCAGGGTGGAGATGATTGGATCTTTGATTTCAGTAAATCTTTTCAACATAATATATTGAATTCCACCTTGTGGCCACATCCTGTTTTAACCGCAATGGCTCTTAACCCATCTGTTTTTGTGTGGCCTTGAGCTTGTCTTGACCTTTTGCAATATTGCTTGGACCTCCTTCAATGCAGCTCTGACAATGAGTTTCAGCGTATGGGCGAAACAAGTATGTGGTCCCAGTGGAGATGGTCTTTCAGGGCTGAAATAATGTTGCTGGCATTGTCTGTGACACGATGTGCTGCAATTTTGTCACCCACACCCCATTCATTTGTAACCCTTGTCAGCTCACTTGCCAGGTGAGCAGCAGTGTGTTTGTCTGTCAAAACAAAGCAGTCCAGGAGGTAGGAGGTCATCTGAATGTCCTCTATGAAATGACATGTCACAGTCATGTAACTTGTAATCACAGAGGTCCAGCAGTTTGTTGTGAGACAAACAGCAGAGGCACTCTTGATTTTATCCATTATATCACCTCTTAACTTGTCATAGTAAGAGTTAATTAGAAGGTAACAGGACCCACTCATAAGGTCACACTTTATTTTCTATATTTAATCCAAGTATTAAATAGTCACACTTTCACATCATTACCTAACCTCATTTAAAATGTCTTAATATATGCACTTCACCATGCTACTGCATCAAATTTACATTCATGTTAGATACTGCACATACTGTAGTTTTAGCAATAAACTTCCAGCATTATCAACTTTGACTGGATCACTCTGACCCCACAGAACTTGATCAAGTGACTGAATACCTACATTCAGCATTCTGCTACACTCTAGGTAATTTAGCTCCACTTAAAAGAAAAATAGAGAGGAAAAAACTAGCAACACTTGAATATTAGAATGTAAATGGCATCAAAATAAATTGGTAGTATTCCAAACTGCATGGAAGGAGAGCCTCCTGAGCTATAGAAAAGCTCTTGGTGCTGCTAGATCAACATACCTGTCCACCCTAAGAGGAGAGAGAGAGAGCGAAAAAAAAGAGAATCCTAGATTATTTAATAATGTAGTAAAGTTAACTAGGAATAAGATCACCTCAGAAGCATACACACCGTCAATATGTAGTAAAAATTATTTCATGAATTTTTTTCAATGACAAATTGAAAATTTCAGACAATCAACTTTTAAAGTCAGACTATTTGATAACTAACAATGTAGATGACCATACATAACCATATCAGATCTGCAATTAGAATGTTTTACTCCCCTTCAAGAGACTGAACAAATTTCAATAATTTCCTCATCAAAATCAATGCGTGTGGTAGATTCCTTACCTACACATTTCTTCAAACAGATACTACCAGAAGCAATCGAACCTCTTCTAAAAAATAGCCAGTGCTAAGAGAAGAATTGTTTATGTACCTAAATCCTTTACACTAGCAGTTACCAAACTCCTGATTTAAAAAAAACCCTGACCTCAACCCCTGTCAGCTGCCCAACTATAGGCCAATATCAAACCTCCTCTTTATCTCCAAGATCCTAGAAAAGGTTGTAGCACAGCAGTTATGCTCATACTTACATAGTTTTCATGAATGTTATTCCTATCAGTATTTAGGCCCCATCATAGCACTGAGACAGTGCTGGTTAAAGTATTAAATCACTTACTACTGGCCTCTGATCTGGTTTGTGTCTCCTTGCTTGTGTTGCTTAACTTTAGTGAAGGTCACCATTGATCATATTCTCCTTGATAGACTAGAAAATATTGAAGTTAAAACTCTCCTGGTTTAGGTCTTATATGACTGATCATTATCAGTTTGTAGATGTAAATGGTGACTTCTCTATGCATACTAAGGTGAAGTTTGGTGTTCCACAAGGTTCTGTTTTAGGCCCACTGCTTTCCTCCTCTATATATGCTACCTGGGTAAAATTGTTTGTAAACATAGTATTAGCTTCCACTGTTAAAGACAGTAAAAGACCTTAGTGTGATTTGACTCCAGTCTCATTTGAAGCTCATATAGATAATATTACTAGGATAGCCTTTTTCATCACAGAAATATAATGATACAGGAAAAACTGTATCATTATCATGTGTTGTGTTTTTTTTTTTTAAACCTCTAGGTTGGAGTATTGTAATGCTTTACTATCTGGATGTTCCGCAAGGTGCATAAACAAGCTCAAGTTAATCCAGGATGCAGCAATCCTTACTAGAGCCAGACGATATGACCACATAACCCACTATCTTATCCACTGCATTGGCTCCCAGTAAAATTTTGCATTGATTATAAAATAACAACTACTGTTGACCTATAAAGCATTGAGTGGTCTCTCGCTGCAGTACCTGAGCAAACTTGTTTTTTATGATTCACCATGGCTACTTTAATCAAAAGATGCAGGCTCTTTAGTGCCTAGAATAATGAATAATGCAGGCACAATGCCTTTTCTTACAAAGCCCCCCAGTTATGGCACAGCCTACCAATTCGGACACATTCTCATTGTGCAAAGGTACAAATCTGGAGGGTTCATGGGCGTACAGTGTTTTGGTAAACTGGCATATTTGCTGCTAACTTTAGAGTTTGGTTCAAGGATTTTTCCTCATGTTGTCTCAGGGAGCTTTTCCTTGCCACTGTTGCCTCTGGCTTGAATCCATGTCTAAATTTCTGTAAAGCTGCTTTGTGACAATGTCCATTAAAAGCACTGTAAATAAAACTTAACTGAAATGAATAGTTAATTCATTTTAAACTAGCTTTCATTTGTCACAAGTAGACATGCATTGTCCTATTTTCTGTCATTTAAGCCAAATCCATTAAATTATACCAAAAATGGTTTTCTACTGTTTGTCATTTCCTTAACACCAAATTACATCTGGCATTAATAAATGTACATGATGCCTTGGAGCTCATATGGCTATTTATATCATTGCTAATGGGAAAAATTCAATCACAAAAAGTCATTGACGCACACTGATGTTGCTACACAAAGCTTAGGGAACATGGATCAAACATCTGTTCCCCAGCAAAATGCTTTGCCTGCCTGTTAATTGGCACCAAATTGGCAAATCTAGATATAGTTCCTTTCTAATGGTACCTCACCATATTCATAACTTCAAATCTCAAAACCCCTAAAAATGTATCAATTTTGAAAATGGTTTCCATACATTCTGCATTACATATACACAGAATGGTTAATGACTCATTTTACACATCATTACTAGACAATAGTTGGCTCAGCACATTCATTTAATTTGAATAGACCTTACAAATTTTGTAAGAATGAAATCCCAAAAAATCAATTTAAAGTCATTTAGACTATGACATCAGCCAATTCTGAGTGAATGTTACTGCAACATTAAGTAATATTTTGAGTGGCCTGTAAAGAGAAAAACAGATAAATGCATTGATAGGGTGAGAAGTGTGTTTCATTTGCAACATTCTAAAACATTAGTGAAAATGTGCCCATTAAAACAACACCCCAGTTAGCAAAATTCAAAATTCTATTCTGGTTTTCTTGGTATATTAAATGATAAGTTCTGAGCAATATCTGCTCTTTTCCCCCCCTCTCAATTAGCACACAAACCACTAGGCTGTCATTATTTGTGGAATTCATTCCAAAAAAAGGTCAGTAAACAGTGCATTACAGTAGTCCATGTGACATATGTTAAGATCTTGAATCTGTTAAGATCTTTGAGGAGTCAAATGTATGTTCATGGAAGTGTGTGTGTGTGTGTGTGTGTGTGTGTGTTTGCCCCCCCCCCCTAATTTTATGAAATGTAGTTGTAAGCAGCTACCTGGAGCGTCATGCAACTTCATAGGGCAAATAAACACACTTGGAAGAGAGTGGTAAATAAGTCTGCATAAATGAAGTAATGGACAGCTGTAATTAGCTACCATCACTTTGATTGACAAGGGAGGAGTCCAAGAAAGCCAGTTATACTGTTTTGACTGCCTAGCCACAACTTGTGTCCTTGTTGGGATTTCAAGCACATGCATTTGCACCAGTGTTGAGATATATTTTGAATAATTTATTTCAAGCTGTACTCACAGACTTGCAATGCAAACACTTCTCCATTGGTTACACAATTCTCTTCCCTATTAATAAAAAAAACTGCAAACAGCACAAGTTTTGATCAGTATGCAATTCAAACTTCAAGTCTTGGATTAGTAGGAGAATAAGTCACATTTGGATAAGAATGTAAATGCATCTCTAAACTGTTTATTCAAGTTTCTGGGCTTGAGCATCTTTACTTAATTCAGTAGTCATAAATCCAGTCGGTCATTGTAGTATTTTATAGTATTAACGGCGTTACATTTCTTTGCCTGTATAGTATCTTATCCTGAATTAGGTAAGCAGATATATGGGCACTGGTATTATACACTTTCAAGTGAGCAGAATTTAAATTATTATTTTTTTAAATGCAGCAACATCCCACTATGACGTGAGAATCAGATAGTTGTCATATGCTGAAACAATTCATGATGTGAAAATGGGATGTTATTTCTCTCAAGTTAATTTGTCCATCTGTTTGATTTGTCAAGGTGCCTACTTAGTCCAAGTAGGTAAAATAATCCAATGACATAGATTTATTTCATTGACATATTGCATCACGTCACTCTCTTATGTACACTACATTCCTAACAGAATTTCACATTATCCATCTAAGAGTTAAGGTTAAAATTTGTACTAGGTGTGAATTTTTAACTCTTACTACTTCATCTATAGAAAGTGTTGCCATCTGGGTAGTGTTGCCACCTCACAGCTCCAGGGTCCCAATTTGATCCTGAGCTCAGACATGGGTTTCCTCCAGTTCCAATGGCTTCCTCACAAAAACGTGCTGGTAGGTAGATTGGCTGTGCTAAATTGCCCATAGCTGTGAATGAGTGTTTGACTAAGTATGTGCATCCAGGGTTTATTCCCACCTTGTTCATGGTATTCTTGTGATAGGCTCTCACCAAGATAGAATGGTTACTGAAGATGAATTAATATTTTCTCTGAGGCATTTTTCCTGTTGGAAATGATGGCTGTTAGCTAATCAGCTAATAAGAACCCCTGGGTTTAATTAGGGCAACAGAACACACACATGTGCTCACACAGCAGCCACATTGCAGCTTAGGCTGGAGGTTTGTTAATTACCCTGTTCATTAGTAACAGGGCCATTGGCTTTTATTAAAGCATTTGTTTGTGGGGAAAAACACACACACACAGCTCCTAGATGTAACCGTTTACATTACATTTACATTTATGGCATTTGGCAGATGCCCTTATCCAGAGGGACTTTCAGAAGTGCTTTGAAGTCTCTATCAATAAATACATTGATACTGGTTTGCTAGGTCACAGACTAACTGAAACCTTTTACCTGTCTTGTAAATGTCAAAAACATGTAATTTCATAATTTCATGTCTAGATTAAGGGTATTTCTTCTGCCTCATTCTTTGTTCCATTGTGTCTGACTCTGGTTTCTGAAATAATGCCCTATTCAGGTGGTAGACTGAGGACTAATTGATAGATTGATTAGTTGAGACATCAGTTGGTTGCAGGACGATGCCTTTGATTTGAATTGCAAATTGGAAATGGGTTCATGGAATAGATCGAAAAAATACCTATAAACTAGGCCACATCCTTCAGGTCCTGCTCAAACATTCAGTTCAGTCCTCTGCAAAAATTCCAGACAGTGGATAATTACCTGCATAAGCTGTGGTGTTTTGCTCAGTTTGTTTTCATATGCTATGCAAATATGGTATCCTCAACCTCTGTAATCACACACACTTAAGAGTTCTGATATGAGCTATGTTGGAATCAGTGGCCCCATGACACACGTACACACAGGCATAGATAAATGTAAATACACACTGCTGATCTATCTCTCTGTGTAGCTTACTTTGTGTCTTTCCCTCATTTCTCCATCAACACACTTACACTGATTGGAGTCGTGGAGGAGAGAGAGAATTTTATAGTTCCACTGACATTATTTTTTCCATTCTTTCTTTCCTCTCTTATTTCACACTTTGTTGTTCTCCTTTTTTCCTACAACACATAGTACTTTTGATACCTAAATATCAATTTCCCCACTGTGGGATCAATAAAGTTTATCTTAAGTAAATTTCCATATATATGGAAAAAGTAGAGGTTTTCTATATTTCTACACACTAATATATATATATATATATATATATATATATATATATATATATA
>CM074938.1:17948905-17967660 GCA_037576815.1 Pangasius larnaudii | reverse complement strand
AATGCCAACTCAATACCTGATATCAACTCCAGACCTTTTATCTGCTTCATTTGTCTTGAAGTAACGTGGGAATGGACAGGACCTGGTTAGTTAATTTCTTGTCAGTCAATTGTCCAAATACCTTTGAGCCCCTGAAAATGGGAGTACTTTGCTTAAAATGGCAGTAATTTCTAAATGGTAAATGCCATATTTTTGTGGAACCTCTTAAAATAAAGCTGAAAGTCTACACTTCAAGCACATTGTCTTATTTTAAATCCATTGTTGTGGTGTATAAAGGCAAAATCACAAAAACTCCATCACTGTCCAAATACTTCCGGCCCAACTGTATATATAATATGCATATATATATTCTGTGTTTGCGTGCCTGTGAGTTAATAGAGACACATGAATTATGTGATATCTGGAGAAATTTTCATAAATACCAGAAACAATACAGATGGGCTCACTGTAAAAGCAACATGTTATCACTAGGCTGGCTTGTTTTTATGGTTCTAAACATTTGCTGAATGTTTGTATGTCCTGTTTTAGCTATTATCTGGGATTTTCAAATTATTGCATGGTTCAGTGCATTTTAAGGAATAGCAATGTAAAACCATGCAGCGTATATTGGCATTTTAATGCAGCACTTTTAGACGATTTGGCAGCCTCTGGACGGAGAGGAGGCTGGTTGAACAAGCAGGTAATGCATGATGATTCTCACCTATGTCTTATTACCGTAAGTCTACTTATTTGTGTCTTTTTGTGCTTCAAGGTACTCCCATAACCAGTGAAAGAGAGAGATTAAGAGCGAAAGAGAGTCTGTGACAGAGCCTTTGCTGTTGATTTGTCCTTTTGTTTTTGAGTTTTTGAAAGTGCACGGAAAAGCACTGACTGAATAAACTGGAGCCTGGAGATCTGCTAAAATTCTGCTTGCCTCCAGAGTATTCCTCTGCACCCTCACACACTGGGTTCTACAGTGGTGCCCAAACCCAGGATCTGGGAAGACTCAGACGCCACCATGGAAGCCTCCCCATTCAGTGAGATTGGCAAAGTGCCAGGGCCCCGAAAGCAACCCCTGGACTCCCTTGTGGGTACACAAGGGAGTATATATCAGGCCTTGGTGGACTCTGGGTGTAATTAGACCTCAGTCCACCAAAGCCTGATTTGGTGTGGGACTTTGGGAAGTGCACATTTGGTGAAGGTGAGGTGTGTGCATGGCGATATTCACAAATATCCGCTGGCGCCCATATTAATAAATTTCCGGGGCCAAACACATAGCATAGAGGTGTCGGTTATTCCCCACCTCACCCATCCACTTATTTTGGGAGCAAATTGGCTGAAGTTTAAGAAAATGCTAGAAATTATGATAGTTGATGGCTCTTGCTTCAGAGTACTGTGGTGAAGGGTGTGCGCAGTGTCATGGACACTAAGCGAGCTTTATTATTATTATTATTATTATTATTATTATTATTATTATTATTATTATCCCCTTTATTATTAGGGATTAAATCAATTTGAACCAGTGTTTGCCATCCACAAACAGATGGCCTTGTAGAGCAGTTTAATCAGATGCTAAAAAACATAATTCATATAATTTTTTTCACGTGAATGCATGAAATTGAGATAAGTGGCTCAAAACCCTGTTATTTGCAGCATTTATCTCTGGTCCCAGCTCCTCCCTCTCGGGAAACCAAAGCCACAGGAACTGCCTCTCTCCATGGTTTCAGGAGATTGAGGTGGACTGAGGAGGCCTCAGTTGTGGCTCTTTGTGGATATGGTGTGATATAGGTGGCGCAGCTTGCAAGAAACACACACACACACACACACACACACACACACAGACACAAGTGTGAACTTGAACTTGATGGAGCGAAAGCCATGAGTCTCTGCCAGACACTTTTCTGTTGATTTGTAATTTTTTGTTGAACTTTTGAATGTATGCTGAAAAGTGCAGACTGAATAAATGTGAGCCTGGAGCTCTGCTAAAATTCCGCCTGCCTTCCGAGTCTTCCTCCACACTCTCACATGCTGGGTTCTACAGAGATGTTAATTTTCAAGAAAGTTTTCGGTTTTTCTGGGACACTTTTAGACTTCCAAAATACCCTTTTTACCTTTTTGTGGCAGTGGTGGGATGTGGCAAAAGTGCAGGGACCTAGAAAAGTTCAAGCAAACTTGGTGCTATGGGGAAGCAGTGTGTTCTGTTTTAAATTACGAACTTTTCTTTGAACTGGAGTTTGGATGAAAAGGTTTAAATAAGGCTTTAATTGATTTTAAATCAAATTATTACTGTGTTTTAAAAGTGAGCTCACAGCTGTGCAGGAGAAGCAAGCTTTCTCTGAAAGCTAGTCAAACTAAGCAAGAGGTCAGCAGATGAGCTTGATAAGTAGTTGACATTAGATGAGCTAGTGGCTGCACTCAGTGGCATGGAGAACGGGCGGTCATCTGGCATCGACGTGCTCTCAGTGGAGTTCTATAAGTCTTTCGGGTCGGTAGGACTTTCTAGATGTGCTACAGGATAGCCTGAAGGAAGGCAACCTACTGTAGAGCAGTTACCAAAGAAAGGTGATCTTACTGGCTTGAGGAACTGGGTCCCAGCATCATTACTCTGTACAATCTGTAAGATTTTCTCAAAAGCATTAGCAATAAGACTAGGGAAGGTGATGGAGCAAATCATTCATATTGACCAGATGTACTGTGTGCCTGGCAGGTCACTCTTCAAAAACATATATTTAATTTGGGATATTTTGGACGTCTCCAGGCTACTGGGCTTGAAGACTGGTCTTTTATTTATAGACCAGGAAAAGGCTGAAAGTTAACGGTGGTTTATGTGCACCTTTCGGCACTGACTTGTCTAAGCAGTGGGAGAGAGTAATAAAAGACCTGCTGGAGATGCCTAAGGGGAGAGAGAGATGCATGCTTATTTTATGTTTGTGCTACATTTGTAGTTTCTGTTATTTTTGAGCCCTCTTTGTGATTAAACTGTACATTCTCTTTGTCCATCCGCAAAGTTTGTTACATTGGTGCCAAAACCCGGGAGGGAGGAGGGACATGCTGTCAGAGAGCCTTCGCTGCACCATCTCTGCATTGAGTAATTGTGGTGCAGGAGCAGTTGCTGGAGGACGGAGGAGTCACTGCTGTCCTCCTGAAAAGGGGAGGAGTAGCTGCCATTCGCCTGGGGATGGGGGACCCGCTGCCCTCCACCGGGAGGCTGAGGTGCAGCTGCTGTCCACCTGACAGTGACAGTGTGTCTGAGGACCGGTGAACCAGTTTTTTTTCTTTTTTCTCTCTCTCCCTCTTACTGTCTCTCCTGCTTGCTTCTTCTCTCCCCCTCCTCTTCCTACTCTCATCTCTCCTTTTGCTCCCAGGATGTCGGCCCGGCCAGCCGAAGGACGTAGCTGAGAGGGCAGCACCGCTGAGTGTACATCAGGCTGGAGGCCTGGATCTGGCTGCAGAGTGTGACGAGGCGGAGGGCGGGGCCAGGATGTGAGGATGCATGTCTGGCACTGAGTTGTCTAATCAGTGGGAGAGAGTGACAAAGGAGTGGCTGGAGAAGCCTGAGGAGGAGAGAGAGATGCATGTGTATATATCGCTATAACAACTGCATGAGGGACCTAGAAAAGTTCAAAACCAAGCAAACTTGGTATTAGAAGGTTGGTATTATTGATAAGTGAGTTATCTTTTAAATTATGAACTTGTCTTTGCACTGGAGTTTGGATGATAAGGTTTAGATAAGGTTTTAATTGAGTTTAAACCAAATTATTACTGTGTTTAAATCATTACATTTGTGTACATTATCTTTTTATTTATGTATTTAACTATTTTTTAAATCTATGTATTTATTTATTTTTGTAGATATTTATAAAATGCTGTTTATTTGATGTAAAAATGGTGGACACATCATGAATGGTTAAAATAAAGGACTATGACTTTAAAGGTCAGCCTTTCTCTCTCTCTCTCTCTTTCTCCCTCTCCACCCCCCAGCCTTTCTTTTCTTTGAATCGTTTCTTGGTTTTGTTCTTTTCTTTCTTTTTGTTTTCTTTTGTTTCCATATACCCATTATTACCTGAATGCTAAAGTTTTTTATGAAGGCCAATAAAACTGCTGTGTAAAGGTTCTGTTATACACTGATTTAGACTGCTTCAGTTAAACATGAAAGTATACATGCTTGGGCTCATGGTTGAGCTGGGTTACATTCAGTTCAATAAAATAGATGTAATGTTAAAGCTATAATGAATTATAAATGACTCTGATAAGTTGCTTATAAGTTCCTGTTTATGCTATTGCAGTTTTTGACTATATAATATACAATTTTAGAAGAGAAATTATTTATAATCACACTATCTGAGGATGAAGGGCAATAGTGAGAGAATAGTGATTCCAGTTAGCATGCAAGATAAATACACCAGGGAAGGACCAAGGACTGACCAAGCAGATCAAAGACAAGGCAAACTGAGCTCTGTGTTAACCTGGAGATTTTCTTTAGACAGCTTGCTACGCAAAGTGATTCAATTAATGTATGCGATATGTTTATTTTTAATAATATATAAGTTTCTTAGGTTGTAAATGCTATGTAAATGCTATGTAATGCTTAGGTTGTAAATGCTATGTAAAAGATATGGAAATGTATCACTGTTCTCATGTTAATGTGTGCTTCTATTTGATATGGGTTTGCAATAGCAACCAACAAAATTCAACTGAAAAACAAATAGAAATGTTTTAGGCAAAAAACGAAAAAGAAACAAACTTAAAAATAACTTTTAAACAAACTTTAAAACACCCTTTTAAAATGGGGCAAGTGACTGTGCTCAGAATTAAACTCAAAATCATGTTCAAGAGTAATTATCATACACCTGTTGATGTACCATGGAACACTGTGGACATCATTACCAAGTGGAGAAATTGGGGCACCACAGTGACATAACCAAGAGTAGCATGCCCCTCTAAAATAGATGAAAGGACACGAAGAAAACTTATCAAGGAGACCGACAGCAACAATCCCACCCCAAACCATGTGGCCACATATTTTGTGGTCTGGTGAGACCAAAGTGGAACTTTTCTGAGCATAATTCTATAAGATATGTTTAGCACAGAACAAGACAGCTTATCACAAAAAGAACTCCATACCCACCGTGAAGCATGGTGGTGGCAGCATCATGCTATGTTTCTGCGTCTCTTCAGCTGGGACTGGGGCTCTAGTCATAATAGAGGGAATCATGGATAGCTCCAAACAGCAATCTATTTTGGCACAATACCTGCAGGCATCTGTTCGACAGCTGAAGATGAAGAAAAATTCAACTTCCAGCATGATAACAATGCAAAGCACAAATCCAAGTCAACAAAGTCATGGCTTCAGAAAAAGACCAATGTTTAGGAATGGCCCAGTCATAGCCAAAGGCCTAATTCTATTGAAAACCAGTGGAGTGACTTGAAGAGGGCTGTGCAAAGGCACTCCCCTTCCACATTGACAGCTTTGGAGCACTTTTGCAAGGAAGAGAATAAAATTGCCAAATCAAGATGCATTACATTGTTAGACTCTTACCCAAAAAGACTGAGTGCTGTAATACAAACAAAAGGTGCTTTAACAAATTGTTAGTTAATGAGTGTGTACAGTTGTGCAACTGGGTTATTTCCTTTTTTATTTTTTCCCCCTAAAACATTTCTATTTGTATTTCACTTAAATTTTGTTTGTTGCTATATAATATCGATGGTGGAAAATGATCTGACATTATTTATCTTTCATTTTTTACATCACAAAAACCTGCCGTTTTAACAGGGGTGTGTAGACGTTTTATATCTACTACTGTATATATGCTATATGGTCAAAAGAATGCGGACACCTGACTATCAAATCCATTTGTGGGCCTTTGCACAAACTTGCCATGAACTTGCCACAAACTTGCCACCACCTTTGCCACAAACCTGGAAGCACACAATTGTCTAGAAAAGAGATCAGAAACCCTATTCCCAGAGATCTTCCTTCTTGAAGACTTTAGTTCCAACCATAATAATGCCGACCGGACCATCTAATCTTGACAGATCTTGAGCAGCTAAAAGATGTGTTAGATTTTGGTTGGAGATGAAATCCCACAGCCATATTCCAAAATCTATTGGAAAGCCTTCACACAGTACAGAGATTATTATGGGGACTAAATTGGGAATGGGATGTCTAACAAGTACAGTTTGATTGGTCTTGTGTCAACATAATTTTGGGCATGTCAACATAATTTTTTCCATCTAGCCAGGTCTTTACTGGAGCTGTATTCAGTTCCTGCTTGTTCCAGCTTTTCCCTAAAGAAGAAGAAGACCCCAAGAACAAGCAGGAACTGAATACAGCTCCAGTAAAGACCTGGCTAGATGGAAAAAAAAACAGCATCTAGCGATGTCTAGGGGTTCCAGATTTTGGAATGTTCTATTTCAATGGAACCTTTGTGTACTATACTGAACTTTTATATACACTATATGCCCAAAATTATGTTGACACAAGACCTGGCTAGATGGAAAAAAATCATCCTGCTTGTTCTTGGGGTGTTTCCATTAATTATGCAAGTGAAATGCATGCTCAAGTGGATTCAAGTCAGGTGATTGACTTGGCCATTGCAGAACATTTCTTTGGCTTAAAAAAATCTTCGGTTGCTTTCAAGGTATGCCTCAGGGCATTGTCCATCTGCACTGTGAAGTGCTGTCCATCCTCAATAAATACAAGAGAACTAGTTCCTCTGGCAGCCATACACATCCATGCCAGAAGATGAGGTGGTATGCTTTGCATCATGACCAGTTCGTTCTCTTCTTAATATTCTTCTCTTCCCATCTCTTCCCACCACCAAGCTGCCACTGCTGGGCCCTTGAGCAAGGCCCTTAACCCTCAACTACTCAGTTGTATAAATGAGATAATTGTAAGTCGCTCTGGATAAGGGCGTCTGCCAAATGCTGTAAATGTTTCAGCAACATCTGGCCATGTATTAACTGAGTAGCCAATTATTTTTTGTCCCTTATAAAGGGGGAAACCACATACAATATACGACCAAAGGTTTGTGGACACCTGACCATCACGCCCATATGTGCTTTCTGAACATCCCATTACAGATTTATTCCCCCTTATGCTGAAGAATATTGAAGATTAGGGAAAAAATTGTCTTTTTCCAGTCTTCTATGGTCCAGTCTGGGTGAGTCTGTGCCCATGATAGCCTCAGATTCTTGTTCTTACTTGACAAGAGTGGAACCTGATGTGGTCTTCTGCTGTTGTAGCCCATCCACCTCATGGTTTGATATGTTGTGCGTTCTGAGATGCTCTTCTGCTCAGAAAATGGTTGTAAACACTGCCAAGTTGTAAAAACTGCTTATCTGAGTTATTATAGACTTCCTGTCAGCTCAGACCAGTCTCACTGTACCTCTCTCATTAACAAGGTGGTTCAGCCTGCAGACCCTCCACTCACAGGATGTTTTTTTTTTTTTCACCATTCTGTGTAAACTCTAGAGACTGTTGTGCATGAAAATTCCAAGAGATCAGCAGTTTCTAAAATACGCACACCAGCCCATCTGGCACTAACAACCATGCCACGGTTAAATTCACAGAGATCACACTTTTCCCTATTCCCTATGTTTGAACATTAACTGAAGCTCTTGACTTGTATCTGCATGATTTTATGTATTCTGCTGCTGCCACATGATAGGCTGATTAGATAACTGCAAAAATGAGCAGGTGTACAGCTGTTCCTGTTAAACTGACTGGCAAGTGTATATTCCTTATAAATGAAAAAAAAGAACAAATGACATTCTATTTCCATTTTAGCTGAAGACCCACCCAGGGGTTTTGTTTTCTACTGAATTACCAAAGGGGAAATATTTGGAATAATTTGTAGGTAAACAGTGACCAGGAGATCAGAATAAATATATGTTCATAATTTTAAGGTAAACAGTGGCCAGGACATAAGAAAATGAAAATACACACCCATGTGCAATATCATGCAGCCTGCTGGGACAGTTTCTCCATGGCTGCAGCAATACCCTACTCTCCAGTAGTTCAAATGAGTAAAACTGGCAGTGCCCTCTGGTTGGGAAGGGTACCATTATTCTCCCCTGTAAATCAGAGCAACACTAACCAAGTCTGGGCGTCTGTGAGCCTTCACTGTCCCTGGCTGCCAGCTGTCATGTGATAAACGGAGCTAGCTAGTTGGTGGTAATTGGCAAATGAACAAATTGTGAGAAAATGGGGTAAAAATAAATAAAAAGAACATTGCTTATAATGTCAAAAGGACAATTATTACAAACATGGTAGAACTATATGCTGTTAAGAGTAGAAATTCTTCTAACACCACATGTTGAATAGGGAAGCAGTTCTGACTGCAATTACTTACAGAGTATTTCAAAAGGTTTTTTTGTCATGGAGGATGACTTTTGAGTTGTCCTCACTTTATACAATCTGAGCATCTGTTTTTTCAATCAAACTATGTCAACAAAAGTAACTGCTATTTTAAGGATTTTGTGATAAGAACCAAATGTACCCCCCAAGTTGTGTGACATAAAGTTAATTACCAGACCATGATTTTCTGGAGTTTTGATTTCAAGATCAATAGGGTCAAGCCCATATTTTTCATGTCTTGTATTGATATTAGTGAATATTATTTAGTCAGTGTAAATATGAAGTGGTATTAACTGAATGTTCTATACAACAGAATTGATCTTATGGGACAGATTCCTAAGAACAAAGTAGAGTGCACCTATCTTATGAATGCTGCATTTATACCCTAATGGATGACCTCTTTCGCTATTGTAATAATATAAATAAATCTATAAAGCATACTGTTTTGAAAACAATGTGTAGAGATAACTTTCACATATCAAATATTTTCTCAGACCATCTGTGCAATATTTTGTTTAAGCAGCTTATATGACAGAATGTAACACAATTACTTTGCCAAATATTTCATTCTATTTTTTTCTATGTAAATATCAAGAGGTAGAGCTTCAAAATTCTCAAAACTATCTCGTACTGCTGATGTGAACTTATCAATAAGCAAGTAGATCTTCTTCTTTCTAGTCTTCTTTGATTTATATGCCAGTAATTTTAAACAAATATGTCTGTGTAATTTACAATCAATGAGCTATAGGATCCCTCAAAGAAATCTCAACTGTCTCAAACATTTTTACACTATTAGGTAGGTTGGCCATAAGAGACATCTTCAGAGCCACATACAATTATGACAAACTCAAATTAAGCAATTAAACTGAATTAATTCATTCAAGCAGTTAAATGTAATTAATATTGTTTACTTAAATAAAGCCTTGTCCTTAGTGTATCTTGACACCTATCCACCCTAAGACACCTCTCAATTTCACACTGAAGGACAAGGCCAATGCTGGTTATTGTCAGGCATGCAGACAAGGACATAAGTGCAGGTCAAAAGGCTTTTATTTATCCAAACAATCAAAACAAGAATGAGATTCAGGGTCAAGATGCAGGCAAAGGTCAGGTGATCAGCAAACAAAATAAACTGGGTAAGGAAAGAGCCAGAAACAATGTCAAAAACCAGGAAGTAATACACAATCAAAAGGCTTGATAACAACTGGTGATGTACTAAGATATCTCCTTGGGTCCATAGCCCTCCCAGTCTATGAGACACTGAAGCTTACCCTCTCTGTGTCATGAGTCCAAGATTTCTTTGATGATGTATACTGGTTCTCCTTCAATGTTAAGGCATGTTGTGGGGTGTGGGGGGGAATGCCTTCTGTGAGGGTTCCTAGTTTGACTGGCTTGAGGCAAGAGATGTGGAAGCTATGGCATGATTGTTCCAGCTTGTAGGTGACATTGATGATACATTGCAAGATTTTAAAGGGGCTGATGTAGTGGTGAGTCAGCTTCCTGCAGCTCTCTATGAGGCACAGATCCCTGGTAGAGAGACACCCCCAGTCAAATGGCTCATAGACAGGTGTCTCCCCTCAATGTCTGTCTGTTTGTTCTACTTGTGGGTGGGCCTGTTTCCACACTTGCTCACTACGGTGGAACCATCTGTGGAGTCAGTGGGGTTCGCGTTCCATGGGAATGGGGTGGCTGATATCCTAGGACGCACTGGAATGGAGTGAGTTTCATCACTGAGTTTCTCGGGGAATTATGTGCATATTTGGCCAGGGGATAAATTGTGCCCAGTCCTCTTGGTTGTTGTCACAGAATGTTCGCAGGATGCAGCTGATTGGCCTCAGCTTCGAGTTGACCATTGTCTTGGGGGTGATACCCCATGTTCAGGCTTCCTGAAACCCCCAGTTTCTCCATGAAGCTTCACCCCCAGCAACTGATGATGTCCTCTGAGATGCAAAAGTACCTGAAGACATGATTGAATATTAACTCTGCCATTTCAAAAGCTGAGGTCAAGCCGGGAAGAGGTATGAGTTGGATGGACATGGAAAAGCAGTCAATGATTACCAGAATCTTTGTGGCAAGTCAGTGATAAAGTAAATTGCCAAGTGTGACAAAGGCCATTGAAGTGTGGATAATGGCATAAGTTTGCCTGCCGGCAGAGTGCGAGGTACCTTGTCCTGAGCACAAATGGAACATCATGAGATGAACTTGTAGATGTCAAGTAGCATGGTAGGCCACTGCTATTTGCCTTGGAGTAGCTGTAGTGTTCCACGAGTGCTGGGGTGACCCGTGGCAGGGAAGGTCTGAGCCAAGGTGATTAGCTTCCCCTGAAAAGCCAATGTCAGAAACTTTTTCCACTCTGGGAATTGTCTAGGCATTGTTCCCTCCATCGCATTCTCAATTTCTCAGTCAAAGTCCCAGGTTAGAGCTCCTATGAAATGTGACCAGGGGAGGATAAATTTTTCTGGTTTTGTGAGGCAGAGCAGGCAGTGAGTCATGACCATGGCATGACAATGAGTCGGCCCTGACATTGAAATGTGCAAAGTATAGCACAAATGTGAAACTGAAATGTGCAAAGAACAGCACCAGATTGCCTGAGAGTTCAGTCTATTGGCTGTTTTGATATACTTATGGTACTTGTGCTCAGTACAGATAATGAACAGGTGGAGAGTCCCCTCTAACCAGTGATGCCATTCCTCCAGGGCTAGCTTGACAGCCAGAAGCTCTCTGTTGCTGATGTCATAGTTTCATTCAGCGGGTGTCAGCTTTCTGGAGAAGAATGCTGGACTTCTCCCCAAACCACTGAGAGAATACTGCCCCGACACCCATCTCTGACGCATCCAACTCCACAACGAAAGGTTTAGATGGGTGTTTCAGGGTCACAGCTGAATGAATGCTTCCTTGAGCTTCATAAATGCTTGTTCAGCTGATGGGGTCAACTGCAGCTTTTAACTTCCCTTCTTAAGCAGGGCAGTCAGTGGTGAGGATATGATGCTGGACCCACGGATGAAACAACGGTAGAAGTTTGCAAAGCCCAGGAAGTGTTGCAGCTCCTTTAATGTGGAGAGGACTAGTCACTTGGTGACTGTTGGCACCTTATTCTGGTCCATGAGCACCACCTCTGGCACAGTGATGTATCCTAGAAATATCACCTTATGCACATTGAACTCGCATTTCTCTCCTTTGACATATAGCTGATTTGTGAGGAGCTGGGACAGTACTTGCTTGATGGGCTGGATGTGGGTGGCTTGGTAAGGGGAATATATCAAGATTTCATCGATATAGGCGGTGATGAATTTTCATAACATGTCCCACAGCACGTCATTGACAAGTCATTGGAACACAGCTGGCACTGACAATAGCCAATACTATCTGCAATATGTGTAAAATTCAGCTGCTTTTAACTTACACACCATCCCGCAGTCATATCACTCCTGTGCTTTCTCAACTACACTGGCTTCCAGTTCAATCACGTATTGATTTTAAAGTTCTTATCTTAACATACAAAGCAGTGCATTGGCTGGCCCCAGAGTATATTTGTAATTTGGTCTCAGTGTCCACACCATCTCAGTCTCTCCACCCTGCTGATTTTCTTACTCTGTACCAGCCTCGCTGTAAACTCAAAACTATGGGTGGGAGGTCATTGTCTTGTATTACTCCCAGGTTGTGGAATTCTCTGCCTCTTCCTATTAGGAATGCTCAGTCTTTTGATTGTTTTAAGAAATCACTCAAAACATATCTCTTTAGTAAAGCTTTTAAGTTATAATCTTACAGTTGTTGCCATTGTTGATATTGTGTTGTTATTGTGATTGCTATTATGGAGTTGTGTTGTTTCTTTTATTGTTGATTTATACTGTTGTAGCACCTTGAGTGTAAGAAAGGCGCATTATAAAAAAAAATATTTATTATTATTAATAATAATAATAATAATAATAATAATAATAATGATACTGCATTACACAATACTCTAAGTGGCCAGAAAGGGTGCTGAAGACCATTTTCCACTTGTCCCCTCCGTGTATTCAGACCAGGTTGTAAGTGCTACGCAGATCAAGCTTGGTGAACACTTTGGCTTCACGCAGTTATTCAAGGGCTGATGGAACGAGTGGTAGAGGATAACAATACTTGACTATGACTTGGTTCAAATCTCTGTAAGGAAATTAGCTGTTTAGGGTAAGATGATGTATTCTCCACCAAAATATGTAGGAGATTAACAGATCAACTCCGAAAGGGAAATTTTTTAAACTTAATATTTTAATAGCTGATCAACTATTTGTCCAGCGATAAGTTGAAATGAGTGTATTTATTAATTGTGTATGGGATATTACCTCTGTGGCCACCGGCAATAATATCCTAAATGTAGTGAAACACTATATTAAGAGCACAGTAACAAGATCGGTAGTTTAAGGCAGTAAATTAGAAGCACAGAGACACAAGACACTGGCCTTTAAAAATCAGACAAGTCTTTATTGCTATTCTAAAACACAGAAACTAATCTAACACAAACATAAGCACACAAATGCATGCACGCACACAAACATGTAAACAGGGGTGAAAATGGCTTTGAAAAGAGAGTGAATGAAATTCTGTGTTTCTAGCAGTTTTTCAGACCATGACCTGAATGAACCATCAACTTATCAGTTTAATTTAACATTTTCCTCATTTAGAAGGGCTTTAAACTTGTATTAAATGCACCATTTCAGCAAGAATCTGGAGGTACTATACTTGCGTTTGTGTTGCCAGGGATTCCCTCGTTGCATTGTTGTTTGCACTGAGTTTCAGGCGATGTTGATTAATCGGTGGTCTGGTTGGCCTTATGTAGCATCTTGAAAGACCAATGAGGAAGATAAACAGAGTGAGGCGCAAACCCGGTGGAGTCTTGTAGGCGGGTTGCAAAACTTTGATGAGTGGTTCACAGTGGTGTGAAGTTGAAGTTGGAGGCTTTGCAAGGACCAGTCTGGATGCGGAGTCTCTGAGCAAGTGTGATCTCCTCATGATGATGAGGGGCAAGAACTAAGCTCTTGGTTGATGGGACTTCCTTTAGATGTGGATGGAGACTCACTTGAGCTGTTAGTTGAAGAGAACTCCTTGAAGATGTTGATGGACTCTTGCAAAGATGAGTTGGATGAGACTTCTGCAAAGATGTGTTGGATGAGACTCAGAGTTTCCTTTGTGTCGGGGGGGTTTAACCCTTTCCAGTTGGGCTGACCCCAAAGTGCTTGCTCCCATCACCAGGATCTTGGGGCTGGGTGTAAACTGTATTCTCCTCCTCTGACACTAATTCTGGTCTCTGAGTTATGTGCTTTGCAAACTTTGCACAAGGTTAAGTTAGAACTTTGGTCAGAAATTTGGTATCATGCATGTAATACAGTGTATGCAACTTCACGTTATACCAACCCTTAGGAAATTCAGTAGCGGTCACACACATACCAAACACGACATACCTGCTGTTATTGATACACTCATGAACACTATGATCCCTGTTAAATGATCAAAAGCATCATAACCTGGTGGCTATAAGCATGATAAAAATATGGAATGAAGTTAAAAGAGGCAAACTAACTTAAAAAATTAAAAGTCATTGTCCTTACTGGAGATGCAAAGTAGCCTTAGTAGTCTGTAGTCTGTAGTCTGTTAAAGCTGGCTTCTGTGGAATGTGTGAAGGGTGGTGAACTTTGTGTTCCTGGGGAGAACCCCCCCTTTTTCAGTAGTCATCAGTTTTATCATCGTGTTGGGTGAGCCATCTGTTCTTGCCCAACAAATAATATTTGACAGAGGTTCCTCTTGGCTGAGAGGGTTCGTCCTCTGGTCAGGGATGTCCTATCAGTTGCTGATTGTTCACATGACAGTTGAAATTCAGCAATCAGTAAACAAGCAGTAATTAACTTGGCTCTACAAAGTCTGGGAGCAGAATTCCTAGTTTTATGGCTTCTTTGCTTTCCTTGCCTGTTCGCTTCAGATCCTACACCTCTGTAATCTATGAATGGGCTTAGGCTACCTCCTTTCTTGTCCACAAAGAAGAAGCCCACAGAGACCAGTGACATGGATGGGTGTATGTACCCCTGTTTGAGAGCCCCCTCAGTGTACTGTTCCATGGCTTGGGTTTCTTTGGCAGAAAGGGGATAGATCCAGTTGCAAGGGGGTGTGGTTCCTACAAGGAGTTCAATGGGGACGATGTGTTGGAAGCCCACTGGACTTGCTGCCTCATAGAACTTATGATTTCTGGGGGAATTTCTCCATGGACTTGAGGTTCAGGGCTCTCTATGGATGTTGAAGTGATGGTTATGGGGGGAGTGCTAAGACAGTGGGCATGACAATATGTGGACCAGCATGTGATTTCACACCCCTTCCAAGAGATTTGAGGGTTGTGAATCTGCATCTACAGGAAGCCCAGCAACACCTGGAAATTGGAGGTGACGATGATGAGGATGGAAATACTTTCATGGTGCATGGCACTGACACTGAGGGTTATGGGCTTGGCGCATAGTGTGACGGAGCCTCCGTCAATGTGTCCAGTGAACTGTGAGTGCTTTTATACTGTGAATGTGGCTGAGGTGGTTACTGAGTCCAGGTGTGTGCAATCAGTAATCAGGTGAGTGTGAACGTGAGAGTGTTTGTAATGGTTGTGTGTTGTAGTCCTTGGAACTCATTTAGATGACTATCCAGACCCTTTATTTGGTACTTTGTAGAAGCACCTTACAGCAATAACAGATTCCCATGTCTTCTTGAGTAAGTCTCTATAAGCTTTCCACACTTGGATTTGGGCTGTTTCCCATTCTAAGTTGGACCCCTGTCCTGAGCATATTGTGCTCCTGGGAAAATTCAAAAGCTAAAAAGGTCTTATACCCTTTTACACATATTTGTGTGACATATTTTGATCATGGAGATCTACAGAGAGTTCCTTGGACTTCATGGCTGGGATTTTGATCTGACATTCAATTTGAAATATGTGACCTTATACGCACAGGTGTGTTCCGCTCTAAATCGTGTCCAATCAATTAAATTTGCCACAGATTTCAAAGATACCCATTTCACGTATGCATTTTACATGGGCTCATGTCAAGGGGCCTTAAGAGACACTAGCACAAGAAGGAGGTCCCACAATAGGCAGACAAGGTGTCTCACCCATTTTAGCTCATTAGCTATTTAGATTAAGCTGCCCACATTCTCCAGCAAAATATGTAGGTAAAACTAGAATATCAGCTCAGAAGGGGAAATTCTTCAAGCTTAATATTGCAACGACTAATCAACTATTTGTCCAGTGATAAGCTGACATTATTGTATTTGTTAATTCTTCATAAGATATTACCTTTGTTAATAAATCTGTATATATCTGTATATATCTATATCTATATCTATCTATCTATCTATCTATCTATATATATATATAGATATATATAAGGCAATATA
Organism: Pangasius larnaudii; assembly: GCA_037576815.1. Classification (NCBI taxonomy): domain Eukaryota; kingdom Metazoa; phylum Chordata; class Actinopteri; order Siluriformes; family Pangasiidae; genus Pangasius; species Pangasius larnaudii. Next base: position 17,951,918 of record CM074938.1, on the reverse strand, counting down.
TCTACCTCTGTTTATCTGTTAATATACTGATAAACTATAATACTGCATGGTAAATAATCAAATAAGTAAGGGCAACCTTGTGGCTAAAACTATGATAAGTACAAAATAATGCATGAAAGAAAATACACGATTGCAGTTGTTAATATGTAATTTTCACAGTCATTGTCCCTATATGGATATATAGATGATATGCAGTGTTCTGATGCAGTTTGTAGAATGTGAGAAGTCAAGAAAAGACTCTTTCTTGAGGCCCTCTGGGTGAGTCACCCCCTTTTAGGCTGGCCTCTGCTCCGGGTGTGTGTTCACTACTCTGTGTGTGCACTTGGATGGGTTAAAATGCAGAGCACAAATTCCAAGTATGGTTCACCATACTTGGCCAAATGTCTTTTCACTTTCACTTTAAAGGCATATATTACCTGTGTACGAGGGGCTCTTGTATTCAGAAGTGTTTATTGGACTACCGAGCAGCAGTCCTCAGTTGGCAAATCATACAGAGGGACAAATCTACAGGTACAGGTGTCCTGGCTGTGGGTGCCATATCTCTCAGCCTGTTTTAGACAGCACATCTGCTTGGGAAGGACAGGTGTTCAGTGTTCCAAACATCAGTGAAAGCAGGAGTGGTAACCAAGATCTTGCTAGCTATCTCAGAGATATGAGCTTGAGTAGGAAGAGTGAGGCAAATTGTGGAACAATCCATCCTGTCCCAGCTATAAAGAGTTATGACCAATTAGTTTCAACCAAATGCAGTTTACAAAATGCTCATTAAATTCAACTTACAGAATAGCAAAATGATGGACTACAGCAAAATTAAGTTTGATCAGACTTATAGCTACTGAGAAAAAGTTATTTGAAATGAATTCCGCCCCATCCATCACTGGAGCCTTGTCCTGAAAGTGCCTTTCAAGTTTCAAATCCAGAGTTACAGCAGTTTGTTTGAGTAAACCAAGCTCTACCTTCCTAGAATTGATTGGCAAGTGGCATCCATACCTCTTACAGATTAGCATCTAGACACAGCATACCAACTTTCAGCTCAATCAGATGTATGGTTCATGAGAAATCTGATCCATGCATTGAATCGTGAGTTAGAGCTATTTGGATAAATTATGCTCTACATGCTTAGAATTGTCACACTGTCACATATTTCCCCCTCATGCCAAGCGCTGCATACCTTGCCTCTCAGCATGCGTAGTAGCTTGCAGCACTATGGCGCACACTTCCTCATTGTCTAGTGTAGGATCCTGAGGTGCACAAGCAGAGCAAATGTCCCCCTCACAGGTCTGATTCAGTTGGCCAGAGGAACCATATAACAATGGATCCCCACTCACAGACTCTGAGGAGCTGAGTTAATTACTACCTGTTCTCGCCTGCCTAATTTCAGCTATCCTGTGAACAACAGGGTAAACATTAGAACATTCCTGACCAGAGGATGAATCCTCTCATCCAAGAGGAACCCTATCAAACCTATGGATTTAGGCCATTGACCAGGACCAGATGGCTGGCCCACAGGATAAAACCCAAGGACCCTCAACCATAAATCTGCAAACCTAAGGCCAAAACTCACCCAGAGAGGCCATAAGAAAGAGTCAACACGGGCTCCTCATGGAATGATACCTTTGTTTTTTCCCAAATGCATAAAGTTACCTTACATCTCCTGAAAGGACAATGACTCTTAAAATGATGCACCATAGTTTGGAAAACTAGTTGCCTTTTAATGTATATAATCATGCCTATTATGCTTTTGATCATTTAACATGTATCATAATGGTTAACGAGTGTATCGATCGAACAGCAAGTATGTGATGTTTGGTATGTGTGTGATTGTTATTTAATTTCCTAAAGGTTGGGATAAAGTAAATTTGAGTACAATGCCTTTGAGTCTGTTAGCCTCACCTAAGTCATCTGCGACTGGTTCCTGCAAAGCCTCTCCAACTTCCATTGTGACCGTGCCAAAAACAGCCTCTATGATCATCAAGCACTCCCCTGCAACTTACCTATGAGACTTAGCCAGTGCACTTTTTTTGCCTATATCTGACTCTGCCTTTGGATTGGATTTCTGTTCAGTTCGCTACTTTTGAATAAAACTATTGAGCACTTGTGTCCTCAGCTGATCCCTGACAGAATACTTTGACTATCAATGAATGCGGCAGATGCTCAAGAATGGTGTAAAGCCAAGCTGAACATGCTGGCTTTTGATTTGATCCAGTTCCCCCAAAGATGGTTCATGGACACACTGGCGCCCTTTGATGGAACTAAATTTGCCCAAGATGGATTCCTGTTACATTACAGATTTTATTTTGAAAGCCTGGTGGACCCCAAACCTGAGGAGAGAGAATGGCTGCGATTTATGCTGTCCCGGCTCTGCGGCCAAGCATGCCTATGGGCTGAAATCCTGAAACCCTGGTGGCTATGGGAGTCCCAAGCCTAAAAAGCCCAATGGAGTTTGTTAGCCTGAAAAGGGTGTTCCAGCTGCCTAGGGATGAGCTACCCCTAGAAATGTTTTTGGCAGAAATAAGAACCTTTGCGTCAGCCAAACCCAAGGGAAAATGAAAGCTCTTGCAAAGCTCCAGCCTGAGGCCAATGTGGCAGCCTTAACAGCAGACTGATGTGGCAGCTTCCCTAGCTGAGCTCCAACCTGAAGCTGACGAGATGGCCTCTTCAGCTGTACTACTGCTTGAGGCCAATGGCACGGCCTCCCATGTCCTGCTAATGCCTGAGGTCCTCCAAACATTTACCCCAGCCAGACCACTATAGTTCTGCTTACCCCAGTCCCACCACCTGACCCTGGTGAACCTGTCCCAACCCTGCCACCTGACCCCGTTGAGGACTTCACAGCTATGCCACCTCACCCCTGCAATGATCACGGCAGGACCACCATTGATTATTGATTGTCTTTATGGTTTTGCCTGGCATTTTAACAGGGTTAACAGGGGTATGTAGACTATATATATATATATATATATATATATATATATATATATATATATATATATATATATATATATATATATATATA
>CM074938.1:17914103-17948805 GCA_037576815.1 Pangasius larnaudii | reverse complement strand
CTGTAAAGCTGCTTTGTGACAATGTCCATTGTTAAAAGCGCTATACAAATAAAACTGAATTGAATTGAATTGAATATCATGTGATACCATATATAGTGGTATAGCTAGAAGAACTGCCAGTCTTTGTAGAGTATACCAATAGGGAACTGAAGTATGAGGCTGGGAGTCACGTCTTTCTGGAAGGCTCAACATGCAGAAACTGCTTATTATTACCATTTCATGACACCCTTACATAAACAGCAGTACACATACCTTAACCAGCCAAAAAGCTACCCTCATGGCATTTATTCATAAATTCAATCTATGCCACTGAACTTTATAGTCATGATTTCTCATGCCTTCTCCAGGGCTTTCTCAGATTCCACTCTATATACAAATAGCTCTCATTTTTTGAACGGAATGCAATGTTGTTTTGTTCATTTTATTTACAGAGTCATTTTCTACCGTCTAATTTGTCATGCTTTAATAGCCATCAGGTGTCATATGTGACACCATATGTAGTGTTCTTTGATAGGAGCCCTGAACCCATCACAACCCAAGACCACCAATTCACTTCAGTTCCTCTGCACGTGACATTAACATGCACACACACAAAGCACCTGATCATACATGTCATATAAGTCACAACTGGCACATCTGCGCATACACATGTACTTTTATATGTTCTTGGTTTGTCTGCACCCTCCCATACCCCTTTACCCCTATACCCATTGTTATATGGTCTGTATAGTGTATTTATTGCTCTTGATATGCACAGTCTTTGGAATAACTGAGTAACTGCATCTCATTTCACTTCACTTTTATACCTGCCACAAATGCACATTTGATAATTAAACCTTGAGTCTTGAATTATGATCATGATTATGCTATCCAGTTTTGTTTTGGTGATACCCCACATTAGCTCTGTCAGCGTTTCCTACTGGAGCAATACAGGACTGAAGCTCTTTTCAGTGAACTGGGGATGTGATATGAAACCATACACTGAACATAAGGATTAACTCCCCTTAGTCACATCTACAGTACATGTTTTCATCATTTAATCTTATAGGTTTAGCACTCTCCCACCAATGCAATAATCCCATAATCCTCTTTGCTGACATTTCCACTGCCAAGCTAATCATGCTAGTCTTGCCCAGGTACACTTGGCTATTTTGGGAGCATTAGCAGGAGCATTATTGCTCTTCCTGGCATATTGTTGTCACACTGCCATTAAAACAAACTTGCTGTGTCTCATGCTTACTTTCAGTTTATGAGAGACAAACATGGCAGTGCCACGTATATTTTAACGTCTCAAACTAGTCTGGCCATTCTCTTATGATCTCTTTTCATTAACAAGGCATTTCTGCCTGAAGAATTGGAGCCTTTTTGGGGTTGTTTTCTTTTTTTGCACATGTTGTATATACAATATAGAGACTATTAATAGGGAAAATCCCAGAAGATCAGCAGTTTCTGAAAAACTTCAACCAGCCTGCCTGGTACCAACATCTATGCCACAGTCAAAGTCACTGACATTTCCTATTATAAGATAGGAAAAAAAAAACAAATATAATATTATTAAATCTGTTTAATCTTTTTTTTTTTTTTTTTTTTTAATTTCAGGCTTGAAATAGTCTTGTTCTATTTGCAGAAATCTTTGCATAGTTTTATGCATTTATTTCTAGAAAAAAAGGCAAATTATCTGCCAATAGAGTATGTTGTTCTTCTTCTGATCGCTACAGTGGATCATCTGTCCGCAGTTTTTATGCCGGATGCCCTCCCCTCACGCAACCCTCCCCAATTTTATCCGGGCTTGGGAGAGGCACTGGGAGTGCACTGTCGTGTGCAAACCCAGTGAGCTAAATAAAATAAGTCAAGTGTGTGAGTTTTACTGATGTACCAACAATCTAGCCAAATTTAAGAGGAACTGTAATTCGTGGCAGATTCGTCAAAGATGCTAAAATACCTTTTCCATAACCATATGAGTATTTGAGACCAAGATGAATATATCCAATCATATACAATATTATGCTTATTATTTACGAAACAACAGTGTTTACAACACGATAGTTAGAACACTCGATAAATAGAAGGATTTTTATATGACCGATTTCATTTTTAAACAGATTTCCGCCTCTCTCTCTCGCTCTCTCTCTCTCTCTCTCTCTCTCTCTCTCTCGAATTAAGAAGTCACAGTATGCCAATATTCCTCCGCTGGGACGAGATCCACTAGAGCTGGGGAGCACGTTCCTCCTGGTGATGACAGTATTGACAAGCTAATCGATGCATTAAAGAAACCATTAAAGGTGCCATGAAAACGTAGACTATTACCAGATTTCTCTGAGAAACTGGAAACGTCGGAATATGGTAACGGCATTAAAATGTGACATTCGCCGATGTATTTAAATGTTGCTTAAAGTTATCTAGACTAGATTCTGTTTAATAACGCCGTTCAGACATACTGGTAAAGAGAATGGTACAAAGATGCCATAATACAATAAAATAAAAGAAGTTTATTTCGTGTATATATTGACCCATATTCCTGAATATAATTACAGTTCATCAGTAAATATGACGTAAAGCCACAATCCTCGACTGATAAAACTCAGCTCGACTGCCTAAGTAAGCTGCAAGGGTACGGGAAACAGGGCTGCTGAGGGTTCAGGATTCCTTTATCTGCAGCTGCAACAACTACTACTACTACTACTACTACTACTACTACTACTAATAATAATAATAATAATAATAATAATAATAATAATAATAATAATAAATTAGATAAACACATAAAGAAATAGACAAATTTTAAAGCTGAGTCTTTTGAGTAGTTTTTTAGTTTGTATATCTGATAATATTCCTGATAATATTCCACAGTGATTTGCCAAAATTACCATTTTTTATTTATTAATGGATAACACGCTTTTCATGAAACGTCCGCGAGACTTCTGGACACCGTGCTTTCCGACATCTCATTAACGCGAGAAGCTGCGTTTTTGTCTCATTACCTTCAAGTGAAAGAAAACGTAGATACTGGATACTCCGTATCCGGAAACTTACTGACAGTTAAAGGCGCTGAGACACCCTCCATAAAAGTTTAATAAATGTCTCCTTTCAGACAACTTCACCATATCAACGATTATACACTTTTCTTTGTTAAACAACACGTCCGTAATTCGTTTATTATTGGCTTAACTTATGTAAATGAGTTGTTACTATATGAACGATAACGCATTACAGCCCGCGTATTGTTATACACGTATATAATTTACTTAGTTGTAACTATTGTCAGAGTTGTGCTGTTATAGAAAATTAATCAACACATTCTGATTCGATCATTTAACGCCTGTGACGTCATATCGCACGCCACCTGTATGGTGCTTAAAATACCAGCTTCCCCAATGAAAAAGGCTCTTCTGCGTCCCTGGCTACATGAGTGTCATGCAGGATTCATACTAAAAAGCAAATCCTTGACACCACAAACAGCCCGGCTAACAGAGGCTCATGAGACGAGGTAGCATAATGCAGGTTTGTTTTCAGCCAAACAAGGTTCTCCGACAGCACCATTTTCTTTCATATCGTTCGTCCTTTTCTAAGCTACACGAGGTAGGCGTGCTGTAATCTAGATCAAGCAAAGATATTTGCATTAACGTGGCAACTATAATTATTGTGTCCGAAAATGCATAGCCACTTAACTAAATTAATTATTTAACTCGATTGCCTACTATCTTACAATAACCTAACACACTGAATTGTCAAGTCCCATAAATAGTGCATTATTTTTAGTGATGTGGGCAGGCCCAGTTACATAGGTCCACCACAACTATGGATCTACAGTGCTGTACTTCTTGTTATGTACTTCTGAGTTATCCAATTAGCATAACTCGGTAACAGGCCATTAGCCTGAGGAGTAAGGATCAGTCGCAGAGGAGCCGGGAGATGGCGTTGACGGTGCAGAGAAAGAAAGCTCGGATGAAACTTCAGCCTTTTCTGGGCCGTCCCCTGGTGTAGACTCAGGTTTGGGCAGCAGACCCTCTTTTTCGCGCTTCTTCTGTTTCATGCGACGATTCTGAAACCAAATCTTCACCTGAGTCTCATTCAGCTGGAGGGCAGCAGCTATCTCTACACGCCTGGCGCGCGTCAAATACTTGTTGAAGTGAAACTCCTTCTCTAGCTCTGTCAGCTGTTTGGTGGTAAAATTGGTTCGAACAGTGTTGGGCTGCCCGCCATAGCCATACTCTCCTATTTTTCCTGAGGAAAAAACACGAATAAAAGACAGCAATTCAGGAATCTTCAGCATTGGCAGTACTACTGAACAGGCACGTTGTCTTTTCTTGAACTTTAAATATAAACACTGTTAGTGTTGGCTCACTTTTAATACTCTTAGCTTTACATCAATTTCAAGCTAGTAAGTTTGGTAGCAAGACTCCGGCCAGTCACCTGTTTTTGGTGGGTTCCGCTTAACTTTCATCCAGTCAAACGTCTGCGCCGTTGACACAACATCTGATAGAGATGAACAGCACGCGTTGTGATGTGACGCATGCAGAGAAGAGAGAGGATTTGAACAACCTGTCAGCAACGTCAAATTTGCCTGATCCTGACCGTGACCATATGTAGCAGCTGCAAACTGAAGTTGCCCAGGTAAGCGAACGCTGCTGCCGGTGTAACCCTGTCGAAAATGGTGATGGCGATGATGGGGCTCGACAGTATTTCCAGAGTAAACTAGCGGACCGCACTGACTCAAACCTGCAGTGGAGTCAGGATCCTGGTTCACGGTGTAGTGATTATAACTGGTGCAAAAAGTTTGAGCCCCGTAAGTTGGATGGGCACCATAGGCAATTGACAGTGTACCGGAGGATTGGTAAGAGCCGGCTTTATGTGAATGATTTGAAACAGAGTCCGGTGACGCTCTGCTAGTCAAAAACCGCTCGCTGCCGTTGCAATTATTTGTGACGGAACACGACTGGAAAGTTCCATGATCTGCGTGGAATGCACTGACAGAGCACGAACCCCCGCCACCCCCGTCGCCGCCGCCGCTCATCACTGAGTAATCTAAGAATGTATTCATTCTGGCATTGTCTCCAGCGTCTCTCCTACTGTCATGCTGAAATTGTATATTGCCACAACCGCGGTCCAACCGCCAGCCTTCCGCCGGCTTCAATCAGCGGAGTTATGAGGGAGGCTGCACAGAAGTGATATGAATGAGCAGTGACAAGTCACGTGAGCCAAGTCAGCCAGTTGGCTTTGCTGGGTGTTGAGTTCCACTCGCCTCGTGATGACAGGTAGTCGTTAAAGAATAAAGCTATGCTAATTCCGACCTCGTGTCGAGCTTAATGACGTAAGCACGTCACTGGTTCCTACTCGCTGACTGATGAAACAATAGTGTTAGAAGGTAGAGGTACTGTACTGCACGGATGCCAGAGTGGAAGCCAGGATCCGTATCCACATATATGGGAGCTGTAGTCAACTATGCCAGTGTCAGGTAAGACAAGTTACATGCAAATAAATCTATCTGAATTACTGACCGGAAGAAATTTCTGTGCGTATAGTCTACTGTTGGTTATTGACGGTATTGGGTATTGGGCATAGACGGTTACTGAGTCGACATTTCTACGTCTTCAAAATACACACACAAAAAAACTTTTCGTTTTTAGTGTCTCGGAACATATATTGTGTTCACATCTTTTTATATAAATTCATGCTCACATAGTTAAATTCTATATTAGGCTATGAAAATGACAAATTACTAGTCTCACATCTTCAGTAGGCTACGTGAGTTGTTGATGCGATACACTAGAAGCTTAATTTTACAATCCACGGACGGCTAGCAGTGTTAATTTTCCACACTTTCCTTGTGGAGTTTATTTGATCATAATTTGATTCTTACTTTTCAATAAATGATTAAAATCATAGTATCCAAAGCATTTCGACTAGGTGCACTGAATCTTAATAAAATATAATTTAAAAAAAATTACAATTGGCCCAGTGTAATGTAGAAGGTCCCGTTGAACAAACTTGTTTATTTAATGTTATAACGTTTGGCTGAGTAAAGTTAAAAGTCCTTACTGCAAATACACGACCCGCCATACTGCGCCCCCTCTGGTAGTAAGCATGAAGAGGTGGTTGTTTATTTTCATGCAGAATGGCGTTGCATGTTGCTTGTATCCAAGTGGATATTCAAAGAAGCGAACTAATAAAAGTGGGGTTTATTTGAAATAGCAGTCGACTGAAGATATAGTGATACGGCAGCGAATGAGAGAGCCGCTTTTTGAGTCCAGCTGGGCAACTTATAACTAAATTATGCTATGAGTATAAAAGCATTATTGCAAAGAAAAGCAATACCTCCGCAATTAACAATGGTCGAGATGCAGTCTGATAGAACAGATAAAATGCGGAAGAACATACAAACAAACAAACAAATAAATAAATAAATAAATAAATAAAGAAAAAATAAATAAATAAATAAATAAGTGACTATTTAAAATTAGTTCTTGTCGAAACTAACATTCTTAATACACAATAAAACGTCTCTTAAGTAAAAAGTACAAATAGTAGACTATGACAACGTCTGTATGACAACAGACCTTTTTTGTAACTGGACTAGTTTATGGCCAGTTTTACTTTTTTTATGTACTGTGTTCAGATAACTTTAGTGAGTGATGTCGATCTTTATTTTGTTGTTGTTGTTTTTTTTAAATATGTGTTTTATGCGGCTATTGGAAGAAATAAATTATGATATGTTACTTACATTTTAGTGTTTTTAATTGTGATTTTTACTTAATCATTTCATACAGAATTTATTTTAAAAAATGGTTAACAAATTTGGAAAATATTGCTGTACGAAAATGTTTCTCAGGCCAACATTTTAATATATAGTCAATTTCTTTCTTTATACAATATCATAATATGTTGATGGAGAAGATTATTTAAATCCTGCTATTGAAAATGATTTATTGATTGCATGAATAAATATGTTATAAATAAATAATTTTTTATTTAACACTGCCTTACTAAGCTCCAAAATAAAACCGTATTTCTACCATACTTCTTTCCAAACAAACGAAACATTATTTAATATTTTTGATCCGTTGTACCATATATTGCGAGGCTCGTGCGCTGTACACAATGCTAAATACTTCCTGCCTTAGAGTAACTGTGTAGATTGAGTAATAACTCTAACGTTGATGATTACCTACTCAAAACAGTGATTAGTATAGTCAGTATTATAGAGTTAACCAAGTACCGTGTCTGTATATTAATTGATCTAAAGCCAATACTGCTATAAACTAATTAGAGAAGAGGGACGTTCACAGTGTGAGCGGCCACGTTGATTTGACATCACTCCATAAACGTGGAAGGGACTGGTAGGTGAGAAAACTACCCCAAGTTGATTAGCTGAAATTGCAAGTTGAGGGGTCGTTTTCAGTGGTTTTTACCGGTTGTAAGCGGGGAAATTACAAGCTGAAACTTCGCCTTGAACGCAGCATTAGCTGCTCGCTATTGTCCGCTGGCTGGTTTGTTGCTAAGCTTCTGTTGTTGATGTAGCCTACTGTGATTTCAGTCCAAAATACTGTATAAATGTTTTAAGTTCACTACAGTAGAACAGAACCAATAGCCACACAGGTCCGTAACTGTAAAAGTGCGGTAAAAGTAGCTTTTTATGAGCTTTAAATGCTCTGACAGAGCAAACAAAACACATGCTTCCACTGAGGCGCCCATTGTTTTTTTCCCCTTCGTGCATCGAACGCCCCGAGGTGGGAAATTACGTAGTTACAACTTGCAAATTACCACTTAGAAGCCACCAAGAACGCAACATCCTTTCCGTGAATTCACATCGGAATTCGCCTGTGGCTGCAAATGTGAGAGCCGCTTTTTCACTCCAGCTGAACAACGACTTATAATTAAATTATGCAATAACTATAAAAACATTATTGTAAAGAAAAACAACACCTCGGCAACATTAGCATAATGGCAGAAAATATACGTCATCATAAATGTGTAAGAACATATAAAACAAACAAATAAATTATATAAAAGACCATTTAAATTGATTCTATATTCAAAATTAATATAATTCCAACTTGATCTCAAGTAAAAAGTACAAATAGAAAGCGATGAGAAAATCATACAAAACAGAGGCATTTTTAGAGTAATTTTTTTTTAATATCTTTCAGATTTTTACTCTGTGCACCGTGTTCATATAATTTTATAGACTGATCGATGTTTTGTTTTTTTTTAATCTTGTGTTTTAACACTGTATATGCTTCGACTGCAGTACAGCGGAACAATTGTTCCTGAGTATTGTTTCCGCCCGACTGTACTACGAAGGCACAAGGCTTGACCAACAGAGTAACTCAGCGGGGCTTACGAGTAGCTTCGTTTTTGTAATCGAAATTGACAGAAATTAGCCGGGCCTGTTGAAATAAGCCTGGCTTATGGGTTTAGCTCAATTCTTGGAACAACAACAGCATCATCATCATCATCATCATCATCATCATCATCATCATTATCAACAGCAACAACAACAAACAATAATAATAATAATAATAATAATAAGAAGAAGAAGAAGAAGAAGAAGAAGAAGAAGAATCACATTTGTACACTATTTTATACATGTATACGATTTTAGCACCATTTGGGTCGTGCTCTAGCTCAAAACGAGAGATAAACATGCGGAATGGCTTTTATTTGTGCAGTGGTGTCTACTATTGTCTCGTGCTGTCATGTTGCATGAAAGAGGTTGATTTATGAGTTTGGCAGGAAATGAAACATCTCAGGCATTTCTCTTGCAGGACCTCAGACAAAGACTCTAGAAAGAAGCATCCATGCTGTGTTTTACAACTTAAGATGAAAGTTTGTAATTTTTATAAATGATATATTTTGATGAAACTTGATCACCAGGCGGGTGCTGTCAGAAAACGTAACTGGTACAGTTCGTGACCAATTCTAAAAGAAATTACTCCGTGGTTGAATATTTTTAGTAAGTCGTTTAAAGTGTTTGCATTGTTCTTTTTTTTTTTTTTTTTTTTTTTTTACACTTTTTTGTAAATAATGGCGCCAAAGATTTTGCTCTCTTCATCGCTCTGTGCGTCAATCTTCATATCGGAAACTGTATTTCTTGGGTTTTCTTGGATTCCTTGTGTGGTATGAGGCGTTCAGTTAGGTCCAGTACCACCGCCATTCCCGATCTTCGAGGACGACATAAACACCTATTAAAATGGAGCTCCTTCTCCAGCTCCAGAAGTTGTGTGTTGGTGTATGCGGTTCTCAGACGTCGTGATCCTCCTCCAAAGACGACGACGGCCAAACCGACCTCTGTGCTCTCGGGAGAGCGTGGAACAGAGGCAGTGTTATGGACATAATACTACATTAAAAATTATAGACATAGATAAAGATCAGAAAATCACACAATCTTCACCTACCAAGCGAGAGAATAGTGGACTTTGATTACGCACTAGGCTATGGGCAAACTGTTCTAGATCAGTGAAATAAGATTAAGAACATAATAAGTGAAACTGACAGTAACATTGTAGCCAATCTTTTACAACGCGTAGTGCACCACTGAATGCAAGAGCAACCCCATACAGAAGAGTTATTCTTTATTAAATGCCCCTATGATTGGGACTCAACAAGCGTTGTTAGATAAGGTCAACGTTACTTTTTTTTTTTTTTAACAAAATCTGCAAAAGATCATTGGCTTAAATGGGTTTCAGTCGTTTTGAAATGACAGAACATGGTAATATAGCTTTGGGAGTCTTCGAGCTTTTTCATTACCATTCCTTTACGCATCATTTTCCAAGTCACGCAGAATGCCCGCCCGTTCTCCGGGGACCGCCACTCGGGTTCGCCGCTCTTGGGTGTGTAGATTGGCAGTTTTTCTAGTTTTTCTTCGAGGCCTTTTTTTCTTGCATCCCCGGCTCCTCCGGCGGCAGAGTAGCAGAGGGGCGGCCATGACGCTGCTGGTTCCCGGGACTCAGGCTAGGAAATGTGTGCGGGAGGAGGGATAAGCGCCTTCGAACGCCTAAAGCCCTTACATTATGAGCTCTGAAAGCGTCGTCGATATGGGGAAAAGACGTCAGGCACACGGCTAGTAAGGGCTGACTATTGATTGAAGCCCGTTTCATGATCAAACTCGTAATTCATGGCTTCGTCTTACAAGAGGGGAAAGCTATTATAATAATAATAACAACAGCAACAACACCGTTATAAACAAAATCTTATTTATTTATTTATTTACTTATTTATAGCGACGTTGTGTTTTTGCAGTTAAATGGGGCAATGGCACTTTGGCATCACCAAATATAATATTATTTTCCTTGCAAAAGTATGTTAGCTGAAGACACATTAATAATGAAGACAAGAGTAAAACATTATTGCATTATAACACTGGCAAGAATATTTAACTATAACCCTTTGCAAAACAGCCTTTCCTAAAGATTCAAGAACGTATATGATCTGCTTGCAAAATTACCTTCAATACTGACAGCAGATATTAAAAAAAAAATTACTATTAAGGTCTAGCCATATATTTTACATAGTCTCATGACATAATTGCACTTGTGTGGCATAGGCTGCATACAGATAAATCGACATCTTTAAATCAGGATCAAACGTAAATTGTTGTTAATTGTAACAGTGATGTTATTGTGTCTTTTTGTGTTCCATTCAGGAGAACATTATCTGATCTTTTACTTTATCTCTAACAGAGTACGCAGACAACATTTTGTGACCATTGATGCATTACGATTAAGACTGATTGTCTTACATTATAAGACAAAAAAAAAAATCAGGATTGAGGGTATATGAGTAGCATTATATGATTCATTAATAGAACACAATATTGCATAGGTTATTTAATAGGAAGGGTAATTTTCAAGCATCCTGCTTGTCCGGTGAATTTTAAAACGTGAATCGGAAGACCGTGCGGGCCGCTTGCACTTTTACTAAACAAAGAGTCAAGGAAGCCTGCGCGTGATCAATCTTACTCACCAAAAGGTCTGACAACATCGCACCCCCACAACATATTTCAGCTCTCTAACTCTGCGCAAGATCCAACGCAACCAGAAAGAGACCAAGAAGACACTATAGACGTTCTCCCTTGTTTTATTCCGTTTTACACTCTAAATCAAGCTAATTCGCTTTTGGATAAAACAATATTAGAGGCGATATAGAAGTGGTGAGTAGTCTAAATCTACCTGCTTTATTCAATGTTTTGTTGTGGACAATCTCTGAAGATTTTCTGTTCAGTGCAATTTATTTCGATCTTTTTTGTTTGCTTGTTTTAGTCTTAAACATTTTGAGGAATCATTCTGCGAGGGGAACATTAATTTACACTGGCTTGTGTATTAAGAGGCTAGTGAATGGGGATCTCTTGATCTCTTGCGCGTTGAAAGCACGATACAAGTATGCCCTCCATTATTCAAGAATACATCAACTCACATTTTACTTTTTAAATAATAAATATTCGTTTATTTTTTTATGTAATATATGCTACACATGCGCGCCAGTCTTTGTGCTTACGGATACGAGTTCTTGCTCTGGCGTGCTCTGCTTATCAAATGTCATAAAGCTACTCCAAAGATACAGGCGATTGCTCTTTAATACATTTGAAAATAAAATAAAAAAAAAAGCAAAAAAAAAATATAGTAAACACAAAGAAGCTTAAAGCATGCAGCCTAAACCAAGGCATAAATATGTAAACAGACTGCCTGCACTGTAAATGGAAATTTAAATACCATTTACATATTATATATATATATACATAAAATAATTTTCTTAGAGAAAATTTGTAAATTTGTAAACCTACAGAAAAAAATTGCCATCGAATTCTTTGTGATAATGCGTTGAAGCATCTATTATTTTTCTTAGAGAAAATTTGTAAATAGAATAAACGTACCTTACAAGGGTGCCTCAAGATGTAGGCTTATATTAAAGCAGCAATTATTTAGATGGTGAACCGTTATAAAAATAATATATATTATGTAACACTGCGCAGCACGTTTCACCACTTTGGCTTTGTGTTGCTCATGACATATTTATACAAGCAATTGCCAAATTTTCTCTGGAATTGTATACTTAAAAACAAAAAATAACCATTTCCCAATTCCAATTCTTCTCCACTCACAGGCACACAGGGGGACCTGGGAAGCTGTCAGAGGGTAATGGATGAATCTGCTCGGAGGAACGAAGCCTTTGCTGCTAGACCTCAACACAGCAAAATGCTTGGAATTACTGAAGTTCACGCATTACATACCTTTTCATGAGAACACGCAAGGTTTTTAATGATTTAATGTTATTATAATTTTTTAATTATTCGGTGCTTTATCGCCAATGAAATAATGTAATTCTTCTTCTTTCTTCCTCTTCTATCATACACTGTAAAACTCTGACTCAAGGCAAATTACACTTTAAAAGATTTCTAAAATGCACAAAATAAAATAATTTTCTTTTTCTAGATATGTTTAAGTTAGTTGAATTTAGTTTAAATTATAAACTAAACTCAGGAAGCTTGAAAATCTATTTATTTTTTCTAAACTTCAGGGGAACATCAGTGAACTGAGTTGGCACAACGTATTATTTAAATGTAATTTATACACTTATAATGACCTTATACAATTGTAGAAATGCTTCTTTGTGGAATCTAGCTATCTGACTGATTTGCTTTCGAAATGGATAGTAAGCTCACGTTTAGCTTACTGTTTAGCCCATATTAACGTTACAAGACCGATATATTATGTGCTTTGTGGTGCTCAACACACATACATAATGAAATGTGCCCTGGATAATTCAATTAGGCAAGTCCTGCTTGCTAACTAGCTAAAAATCTAGCGTGCTAGCTTGATATGTAGACATGTACTGTGTCGTTTCAAATGTGAATATTTAGGCCATTAGCCACGCAAAACGCACGAATAATGTTCTTGATTTGTAAAATTGATTTTCTGCATTTCAGTTCAGTTGAATAAAAAAATTAATAAATAAACACAAATTGGTTAAGCCTGTTGTCTATTTGGTCCATTAACATCTTTCATCTCAAAGTGATAGACATGTAGATGTGGCATTTGATGTGGGAAAATTAGTTTATTTGAGTAGTAAGAAAGTGAGACAAGTAATAAATTTGAAAATAAAACAATAATGCAACAGTTTGCATCAATTTTAGCAGAACGTGAAGAATTTAGTTAGAACAACTTGAATTTCATTTTGACTTAATTTAGTTGTATTTACTACAAAACTTGAGTAAATTTCATGTAAAATTTTTATATTTGAGTTTATGGTAATAATAATAATAATAATAATAATAATAATAATAATAATAATAATAATAATAATAATAAGTTCAGTGAATATAGTGATATTTACCCTGTGGCAAACTGTTGCCCTAATTTTTTAAGTAATTTTAGCAACTTTTTTTACAGGGTAAAAATGAAATATAAATATGTTTACACAGCTGATAAAGAACGTTTGTCCAAAATGTCCTTTACTCTGAAAACTGTGTACATGATAAAGAAAAAAATAGTAAAAATGTACTTTTTTAAAAACAATTTTACTTTTACTTTTTACTTATTGGTTTTATGTAAGATAGCTTAAACAAAAATCTAACGTAAACTGTTTTTTCTTTTATTACACAGGAAAACAAAAACGACACATCACCTAAACCTTATATTGTGTATAAATATGATTTTGCTAACAACTTAGCTGAATTATTGGACAACAACAGACGAAGATCACATTAGATTCCGTTCCTGAATGCCAAGAACAGGAATCTGAGGATACATTGGGCACATGCTCACTGTCACTGGACAGATTAATCTATCTTTTTCTAATGTTCCAACAAATTTGGTCACAGAACAAACACTGAGTTCATTAAAATTATACAGATGGGAGTTTTAACATAACCAAAACTCTGCCTTAATGAGCTACAAAAAAAAATTTATATTTCTACCATATTTCTGTACAAACAAAAGAAATATGCTTCTATATGTTAAGCCGCTGCTCCATATGGGTCACACAGAAAGCACGCTGTGCACAGGGCAACATATCTTTTCAAAAAATATCACATTTGAGATTTTTGCGGTATGTTCATCGCCATTCTTAAATGATCGTTCTCTATTGTTTTTAGAACAAAATCTTCTTGGGAAAAATGCTGCTTAAAGTACCCGTTTTTGACTTGCAGAAACACTGTGAATATATCCAAGCTTTACAGCTTGCTTTTGACAGTGTGTCCAGTGAACTTTTTAGTCCTTTCTGGGACGTAAACTGAAGTAAATCTGTCAAAATATTAGATATTGTTGTCAACTGTGGCCTAAATAACAGTTTCTCGATCTGGGAACAACATCACTGCTTTGAAACAGTTAACTTGCTTACTCAGTCACATTAGATAGAAGACAGAAAGCTTTCCAGAGATGTCCACATGGCATCTGCGTCAGGACCTGAATAAAGTAAATTGGAATTCATTAAAAAATGCTATTTGCTCTTATAATTTGTGAATGAAAATGTCTTCTTTGCCCAGTGGCCAATGTTTTCCAGTATGTCCAAGAAATAGTGGTAGGGTTAACATGTTTTTAAAAAAACCTTCCAATATAGACCACATATCCTTGTGGTTAAATCCCTAATAATAGTAGGAAACCAATGCCTTCTTTGCCTAGTATAAAATATTAGAAATCTGTTATACCAGAATACTGTAGTACTGGTTTTATAGAGTATTAGAAAAATTCATAGTGTATTGGAGTAAATAGAAATTTATATTTCTGTGTAGCCTGATTTTCAGAAGTAAGCCAGCTGAAATAGAAGTCCAGGTTGTAGGTTATTTCCCCTCAAGTACAACAAAATGTGAATGAAAGAAATAAAGAGGAAACCTTCAACTGTGGAGCAGCATTCTATCAGAACTATCTGTCACATTTGGAACATAAATAAAATGTCTTGACTATACCCTGTTTAAAGATGATTTCATATGCAGAAGGGTGACTAATGCAGATGCAAAAAAGATAACTTCTTATTACTTCTTAACTACTGTGTCTGTCAAGGATGTAAAAATATAACACTGTATTTTAAAAAAGAACAATTTTAAAACAAGAAAAGACAACTACCTCACTCAAGAAAATCATGAAAACTAAAAAAGGTAAGCTTTGTTGTGTCAATTCAGCATGGGTGCAAGTGAATAAATAATGTAAGGAGACATAATAATGCTATAGATGTGTCAGTTTAGGTGCCTCCTGAATTTTTCCCTGAGGAACTGAACTATGGAATGTGTTGAGCTTATGTATCCCTGTCCCCCAGCCACAGAGCCTGAAGTCGACAGAACTGAACTATTCGGAGACTGTCCCTTCTGATCCTTCTTGTATTTCATTCTGCGATTCTGATACCAGATCTTTATTTGCCTCTCAGACAGGTTGAGCGTGAGTGGCATAGATAGCGACTGAAATGAAATTCTTTCTCAAGCTCGACGAGCTGTGCGCTGGTGTAGGCAGTGCGTGCACGCTTAGAAGTGTGCTTAGAAGTTGGTTGGGCAGTTGTCTCCTGACCAGCTGTCTAAACACAGAGGAAAGACCAATCAGTACAGTCAACAATATAAGGTAATATTGTTATGAAATAAAGTTAAATAGACTCTAAATATATAGACCTACACTGACTCATGGAGCCTTTTCACAGTAGTAATGATGTGCCCCTAGTGGAATAAAGATATTAAGTGTGTACTTAGCTGAAAGTCTCTTTAAGTATACAGTCCCCGCCAAAGGAATTGGAAAAGCAAGGCCAATTCTTTTG
Organism: Pangasius larnaudii; assembly: GCA_037576815.1. Taxonomy (NCBI): domain Eukaryota; kingdom Metazoa; phylum Chordata; class Actinopteri; order Siluriformes; family Pangasiidae; genus Pangasius; species Pangasius larnaudii. Next base: position 17,933,073 of record CM074938.1, on the reverse strand, counting down.
TTTTTGCTATACACTGAAGACATTTGGGTTTGATGAAGATGATAGATCAGAATTTGATAGATCAGAATTTCAACTTTCATTTTGATAAATCAGAATTTCAACTTTCATTTCCTGCTATTTAAAGTGTTAAACAATTTAGAACATGGCACCTTTTGTTTGAACCCATCCATTTTTTTCATGCGATCAAAAATATTGGTAAATGTGACTGACAGGTGTTCCTTGTTGCCCAGGTGTGCACTGTTAGATTGATTGTTTAAACAATTAATAGCTCTGAATGTTTACTCTTGGTTTGAGCCCTGGGTTTCTCCTGTGAAGACTGCATTTTTTGTTAAAAAGGAGAAGAAGAACATGAAGACCAGAGAACTGTCTATGGGAGAAAAGTAAACCATTTTGAAGTTGAGAAAAGAAGGAAAATCAATCAGAGCCATTGCATAAACACTGGGCATATCTAATACAACAATTTGGAATGTCCTGAAAAAGAAAGAAACCACTGGTGCACTAACAACAAGACATGGGACAGGTTGGCCAAGGAAAACAACAGCAGTTGATGACAGAACAGACATTTTGAGAGCTAAGGAAAAACTCAAAAACAACAGTCAATGACATCACCAACAACCTCCATAGGGGAGGGGTGAAGTATCATTATCCACCGTTCAAAGAAGACTTGTAGAGCAGAAATACAGAGGCCATATCACAAGATGCAATCCTCTCATCAGCAGTAAGAATCATAAGGCCAGACTGGAATTCGCAAAGAAATAAAAACATGAGCCACAAAAGTTCTGGAACCAAGATTAATCTCTACCAAAGTGATGGAAGGGCCGAAGTGTGGAGAAAGAAAGGATCTGCTCATGATCCAAAATGTACAGGCTCATGGGTCAAGCACTGTGGAGGTAGTGTCATGGCTTGGTCTTGCATGGATGCTTCCAGAAAGGGCTCACTAATATTTAATGATGATGGAACTCATGATGGTAGCAGCAGAATGAATTCAGAAGTCCACAGAAACATTCTGCTAATTTACAGATAAATGCATCCAATCTAATTGGGAGGAATTTCATCATTCAGCAAAACAACGACCCAAAACACACTGCCAACACAACAAAAAACTTCATTAGAGGAAAAATGTGGAATGTTTTAGACTGACCAATCAATCACCAGACCTTAAACCAATTGAGCAGCATTTCACCTCCTGAAGCAGAGACTGAAGGGAGAACCCCCCAAAACAAACAACAACTGAAAGAAGCTGTGCTATAAGCCTGGAAAAGCATCAAAAAAGAAGAATGCAACAGTTTGGTGATGTCAGTGTGTTGCTGGCTTGATGCAGTTACTGCAAGCAAGGGATATGCAAATAGTAAGTGTTATTTACTTTAATTTACTTTAAAAGTATTTGTTCCAATACTTTTGCTCAAATAAAAATTGGGTGGTCTGCCACCAAAGGTGATGAAAGCTGAAATTCTGATCTATTGTCTCATATTCATTTTTTGATCTCAAACCCAAATGTCTTCAGTGTGTACCAAAAACAAAATTATGATCCTTTTGGAGGGAACTGTATTTCACTACCATATGCAAACCAACCAGTTCTCAAACCCAACACATCAAATATTGTAACATATGTAATATTGTAAGCATATGGGCCTTTAGCGTCACTGCATACATGCCAATGGATGCCTTTGGCTTCACTATTCTATACAGGTGCCTGGTAGTCCTTATGCTATCATTGAAAGTCCAGTGGCGCCATCTTTCCAATACAAAAGATAAACTCATTTGCTGGCTTTGCAGATCATCCTTGTGCTTCAAAGGTCCTATCCAAAAAAGTGAATGAATGATCAAAGATCAGTCAATAATAATGACATGCTACTTCTGAGATGCCAGTGATCCTGACCCCTTCTGCTCCCCGGACCTGGCTGACCCATCCTGATGCCCTCCTCCTGATTGGAGTTCTCATCGGTTGAGTTCGCTTGCTGCTGCTGGGGCCCCATATGGATGGCCTGAAGAACCATTTGGATTGCTGGGGATAGTGCCACCTGGGGGCTGTGGAGATGGCTTGGGGATCACATATGGGGAGCTGTACTGTAATGGCTTGGGCTTGCGATTGCTGTAGTGGCTTTGGGGCTGGAATTGCCACAAGCACCTTCTTACTCAGGTCTCCATCAGTGGACAGTGGATAGATTTTAACCAACTGGGCTTCTTGCAAAAACTGTGATGAATTTACTGATTGCACGATTGTACTGTTTGTCCATATAGTACACAATAATAGAAGGGATTTATTTATAATTTCACTATCCATTGCACCCAGATAAGGATGGGTTCCCTTTTGAGCCTGGTTCCTCTCAATTTTTCTTCCTTACATTGTCTCAGGGAGTTTTTCCTTGCCACCGTCGCCTCTGGCTTGCTCATTAGGCATAAATTCATGTATTTACAATATATTTTTTCTTGGCTGATCTAATCACTTCTCTTAGTTTTGGGACATTTACTGTGTCTACAACTGCCTGCTATAGCTAAGTTATATTCTAGGACTTTCCATTATTTTCAAACTTGTATTAATTTTAATGTGTTATTGTTTCTTACTAATAAGACACTGATTAAAATATTTTTTTCAAAAAATGTGTGATTGCACCAGAGTTCAACAAATCACTTTTTTCAGTCAAAATTTCTGATGGTGTTCTGAGCTTAACTTCTACACAAACACAGTTAGACTTGTAAGTCACATAGTATCACAGTTCCTTTTTCCAGAACCCCGTCCCCTGCCCGATTTATGCCACACACGTACAGTGGAAATTGGGGAGGGGACAGTGATCAGATAGCGAATATGCTGCCTGCTCTGTACTACGCACGTGTTAATGGTTTACAGTTCGATTCAAACTGCCACGCATGCGCAAAAATGTTACGTTATGAAACTGGGCGTGCACAAAATGGGGGAAGTCTAGACCACCATGCTCGATACTATTCATAATAACAGACTTTTCAGCAGAGTTTTGTTATGTTCTAAAACTGGTTAAAACCACCAAAAATTCCCCATAAACTTGCAATTTCAACTCGTCAACTTGGGGTAGTCTTCTCACCTACCAGTTCCTTCCCAGTTTACGGAGTGACGTCAAATCAACATAGCCGCTCACACCTAAAAGTGTGAAGCACCCCTTCTCTACTTCATAATGAGTTTATAGCAATATTGGCTTTCGATCAATTAATATACAGATACAGTGCTTGTAATTATCAACATTAGAGTTATCACTAACAGAACTAATCTTAGTTGGCTAGATTGTTGTTATGGCTACTGGCTTGTCCACTGTTGTTGCTGTGCTGCAATTTCAGTACAAAATGTTTAAAGGTCACTGCAGTAGAACAGTAGATTTTATTAGCTTTCCGTGCTCTACAGAGCAAAACAAACGATACATTTTCGTGGAGGCACTCATGTTTTATTTTTATTTTTCCAGTTAGTACGTCGAACGTCCCGAAGTGGGAAATGAAGTCATTGCAACTTGAAAATTAACCCTTACAAGGTGCCAATGGACCATCAGATATTTTGATTGAAAAACACACGTCTGACAGTAAGAGAAGGCTATAGAATATAATTTAGCTATATGAGACTGTTGTACACACAGAAAATTTCCCTAAAACTCATGGAAGTGTTTTGTTCGGCCAGCATGATAGCCAACAAAAATAACTTTAAAGAGGAGACTTCCACAAATATGTAATAAACTGTTTCCTACTGACAAATACGAGTCGAATATTATGACCCTGTGCGGATAGGTATATCGCTAAAGAAAAGCACGAATAGAAAATCACAAAAGTGTTGTCGTTTATTGTTCATTGTGCTTTGAATAATTATTCGCTATTTTGCAGTAACGGCGTTTACTGTTTGCGTCGGAGAGATGAAACATATGGGCTGTTACTGATTACAGGATCACCGATCACATTAAAATAGAGAAGAGAAAGGAGCCCTTCGGCGTGTATGCAGTGATGTTAAATGGTTAAAGGTCCATGCTATAGTGTTTGAGACAGGGTCGGCGCTAGCTATAGGCAGAGCAGGCAACTGCATAAGCCCTCGGGCTTGGAGGCAGGGCCTCCATAACCGTAACAAACCTATACTCAAAAGAAACAAAGAAAGCGCAGCTCGTGATGCAGGTATTTGAATCCGAGCTGATCGACAGTACAGTGAATCAGCAGGAGCTGATTTTCAAAATACTAAATAAAATGTAAAAGTTTAATAAAAAACAGCAATCGCAGCTAGGCTAGACCATTGTTTATTGTTTAAAAAAGTACCTCATCTGTCTGTATAAATTCCGGTGATGTTTACATCATCATAATTTACTTCATACTTTTTTTAGTTTTCAAATAAATTGTCAGTTTTTTCCTCTTTATGTTTGCGGTTTGTACACACATTGAAAGAGAAATCGTGGAAGAATGCATACAAATACAATTGATGAAGTTAACTATTCTTTCTGCTTAGTAGTTTGTCTTCTTCACTTCTACTGTTGATTTGGTTATCGTGCATATTTAGGATTTATAAACGCAATAGATAATATGACAACCTAGCCTATATTGCTTCAGTAGTAGGGGGGCATTGTGTCCATCTCCAGCTAGAAAAATTACATCTTACTCGCCATTTTACTGTATAGAGTAGGCAAAAATGTTTGTTATTCCAAATAGTGGGTTAGTGTGTTACTGTAAATAAATTACTGAACAAGAAGAAGAAGAGCTGGTCCAGATGAACTTTCATATTTTTTAGTGTTGACCTTAGTTAAAGTTTAATTAATATGCACATTTAAGTAAATATATACAAGTAATGATAACAGGTTTTGTTATTTTTTTCTGAAATGTGGAGGGAAGGAGGACAGGGGGCCTCCAATATAAATTTTGCCTCGGGCCTCCAAATGTCTAGAACCGGCCCTGGTTTGAGATGTTGAAAGTGAGAACGAGTTGGTTTAAACAAAACCTTAATTCTGTAAAAGAAGCTCAAAAGCAGCACTACACACATAGGCCTATTGAAGGAGAAGGATATGCCTGAGTTACTGCACATTTTTTCCTGAAACACGACTCTCTTTATATCGCATCTCTCTCTCTATTAAAATATTGATTAAGGCCGATTAAATGCAGTTGATTGTGTAATTTGTATTATATACAATGTAAATAACGCGTGCCACTAAATAAACAAACTGATAGATAAATTGACAAACCAAATGAATAATTGTGTGAATAAATCATGTTTCAGTTTTTTCCTCTTTATGTTTGCGGTTTGTACACACATTGAAAGAGAAATCGTGGAAGACAATATTACATACAAAATGCATTTATATTAGACAGGAGAAAAGACAGGAGAACGGAAAACGGATCTGTTAGGAGAAAAGAAGTGTAAAGAACACATTTGGCATAAAAAAATATATATGCCAACGTTCTATCGACCAATACAACATTAAACTCTTTGCAGTTGCCATTTCTCGCTCTGCCACAGCACTTACATTAGCTTCGAAACGTTTAGCTTATTATTATTTTTTCTTCGCTGCTATTGCATTTGGGGCAATACATTATTTCTTTTTTTAATTTGCATTTTGTTTGTTTGATTGTTTATTTATTTGTTTGTTTTCATTTGGAAGACCATATGTGCATGCAGACCTACAGATTTATTGGACTTATTGTTGCAATCACCTGAACTTGTGATAGGCCTACTTAATTTTTGCTTGACATTCTGACGCGACTCTTTCATCCAGGGGAAGATTTGCCTGCGGGTGGTTGATGTTAGAGAACCGTGTCCTGAGTTCTTTACATTTTGCCCATTTCTTGAGTTTTGGGCTAGGTTATTAGGGGACAGTCGATCATTGGCTCCTAGTGTATCTTGGTTTTCTTTGCTCTGCAAGCAGCCAAGTTGGTGGAGCGTGCCGGAACCAGTGGAGGACTGCAAGGAACAGGCCGGTCGTTGGTCATCACTTTCCGCATGAAGGGTCGAGAAATAGTTCTGCTGATCGTGACTCAATCCATTGGCACGTTGATTGGAGTAGCCACTGTAAATGGCCAAACCGTAGGAGTAGGTCGAGTTCTGCATTTTGCGGTTTCCAAATGCTTATTTTAATAGCTGACAGGGTCCTTACACCGTCGTAGAAGAACATTTGCACGATGTTATCATTTGACTCCTCTCCTCCTGGGGTGCACCTAAAGTAGAAGGAGATAGGATAGGCGAGTGAAATCGGCCCTATCCATCTTACTTTTCAAAGCCTGGCTGACAGTGAAGAGAGCTCTAGGAGGGTGACTTGCCACTTACCTTATGGCCAAGAGTGACAATACTGAATACTGACGATTGACGATGCATAAACATATGGAACTGCTCTGTATACACCGAACTGGGTCTTCGGTGTAGAAATACACATAAATTGGCCAAAGTCATTTGTTGCATTACCTGTTTCCTACTATAATTTTCTTGATATTGTGCTTGATTATCTGCAATTTGCGAGGAATTTTAGGGTTTCTATATATGGATTTGGCTTTGATGGAAGAGTTTTCTCCTTTCTCACTCTCAACCTGAGTGGCCTATCGCCACAGCTGCCCAAGACACCATAACGACCGCATTCCCTTCCATTCGCAAACGCCCAACAAAGATGGATAGAGGTCCTTTGGGAAACCTGAAAAACCGGGCGGCCGTGCGTCTCTATGACCACGCCGTGAACCTTTCCTCGGCAGATCATAATAATGGCTGCTGTCGCCGCATACACCACCGGTTGATGTATGAGGGTTACCAGGTTAGAGAGAGAGAGAGAGAGAGAGAGAGAGAGAGAGAGAGAAAGAGATCAAGAGGCAGTGAGTTCAGTAACCAATAGCAGGCAGCTTCATGTATGTTAGCATCAAAGCCAAGCCAGTAACAGAAATTGCAAAAATAAAAACAAAATAAATAATCCAAACAACAAAATATACTCTCTATATAAGACAAACTGTGATGTGTATAGAAGTTAGAATTAATAGGCCTAATTATAAATATTTAATCTAATCTAAAGTTCGCTGGAAGAGTATAATATAATTATCTGGACAGAATATAATTTTTATTACAAATTCGCAGGTAAGAATTTAAATAAATAATCATTACACACGATATTCGATTTTAGTTGCAAATTATTACATTTATTATATTTTACAACAATAGTAAAATCAAGAATGTGATAAAATATCTGTAGGCTTACCGTTCTAGTTCAATAAGTTCATTTAAAACCCAAATTATAGACTACAGCAATGAATAACAATAGGCCTGCAACACAACAATAACAACGATAATAATAATAATAATAATAATAATAATAATAATAATAATAATAATAATAATAATAATATGAAGTGTATAAAAAGGCAATAATAGCCGTCAATGGTTAACAAGTGAAATTAAAATACCTCCTTAGTTTTTCTCACACGAAAATGTAAGAAGCCCGAGCGGCAAAGTATGAAGACCCCCGCTGCCGCACTAGAGGAATCTGGCTTGTGTGTGTGTGTGTGTGTGTGTGTGTGTGTGTGTGTGTGTGTGTGAACTCTCCCTGAACCGAGATTTAAGTCGCGCGCTCATAAATCACAAAGGCCGCTATTAAACATCCACGCGATAGCCTCCGCTTCTCGCTTTCTTACCTTCGCTTGTGACGATCAGCGCACAGCACGGCTAGAGCTGCTCTCATTCAACGGCTCAGGAGAAAAGTTCTGTAGGAAAAACAGCAGCAAATCGCACTTTCTGGAGCCCTGGGAGCTGGAACTAAAACAAACAAGTGACTCGAGCCGAAGGGTGCTCAAAAATCCTTTCTTCTTTTTTTATATGATCACATAGACCGATACAGAATGGAGATTACAATCCCGTGCGCCCTGGCTCTGGCGCATGAACATACCATAACCCAAAGACATGCCCTTGTTCTAATGCCCGACATTAAATCTGGCAATGGGCTGCGCTTAAGTGAATCCTTCAACATGCACGTATGGACACATCAACGCGCGTGCACATAGATACACAGACGCACTCACAAATCTCAGCAAACACCCTATAGAGACAGAATGCCAACGCATGTAGAAAAATTCTGCAACCAAAGAAATGACGTTTAGATAGAAATATCACATCCCGTTTTAAATCCGTGGATAGCAAGTAACATTCACATACACATAAAAATAAAATAGCCTCAAAATAACCCCAAACTGATGTCTCAACAAACGGAAAATGTTGGCCTAGTAGGTTTATATTTGCTTTGTTACCGTTGCTCTATAAAATAGACTGAAAACCTGACGGCGTGTTACTATCGATGTTAGGCATAATCTATATGAAGTAAAAAAAAAAAAAAAAAAAACGATAAATGAAAGAGATGTTGTCTGGAGTTCCGCAAAAAATAATAAAATAACACCAAATGTAGGGTGTCACGAATTGGTAACAGCATTTTTTAAACAGTGCTGAATTCCTTACACGGACAGATACAGATGAACGGTAGCAGAGCACGGCTGGGTTGATGAGTGGGATCTAAAAATCTACGAGTGTGCATTTTTGTCATAGACTCAGCACTTTTAACAAAAAAATGGTTAATTATTTACTCCATTGTTTTTGTTATAGTAATTGTTCGGGATTTTTGACTAACTAATTGTTAACACGATAGTCAAGAAGCACATTCTGCGTTAAAAGTGAAGAAAGGCTTAATGGGTTATATTTCATTGATGTGGCCTATCAATCTAAAAAACAACACATGAAAACCTATTCATTTGGAACTGTTCCAATATCATTTTTAAATGACAGATTGGACCTCTAAACCGTAGTTTTACTGCGTGTTAGCTTTTTAAAAGATAGGCGTATATTAAATATTTAATGAAGTGGTTGCACATATTTTCATTTCCACTTACCGTACAATGGACACAGTCTCCCGTAGGTTAGTTTCATTTAAGTCTGTAGAAAGAAAATGGAAATGAAAAGTTCTTTATTTTTTTTTCATTATAGACGCTACCACAACGCGGCATAATAACCTAACAGCCTTGAAGATGATCTCATATTTAAAATGTCATATGGTGCCTGTATACATTTACCATATTATATACAGCCTAAAATTAATAATAATAATAATAATAATAATAATAATAATAATAATAATAATAATAATAATAATAATAATAATAATAATAATAATGTTGACGATGATGATGATGATGATGTGCACGATTGAGTTTTTTAAAACGCAATCGTGCACATCATAATCATCATCATCATCATCATCATCATCATCATCATTATTATCATCATGGAAGACGTGAATTAACAGTTACCCAGTGTTCATTTGGGTGCTATAGCGCCTGAAATCATTCAGCAATGGAAATCATTCAACACTATCTATCTTTCTTCCTTACTTTCTTCCTTCCTTCTTTGCTTTCCTCGTTTCTTTCTGAATTTGAATCGAATACTCATTAGCTCGTGACCAGCAGCTGCCCGGGGTCCCCCGGCCCATAAATCAAGGCTCGGGTGCCGTGACCTCGGCGCAGTTGCGGGCTCCTGGATACTACTCCGTCTCGCTTTATATCCTCCTTTCCCTTGCGGACTTCCACATGAAACCACCAGCCAATGCTCCTTTGAGTTTTGTTCTCCATTTTTTGATTTGTTCTTCTGGGACTCACCCTATTTACACACGTACACACTCTACAACCTGGAATATTTTGTTATTTTATTTTATTTTATAAACCATAACCACGCAGTCGTCTGCTCTAAAAAGAATTAATAATTATTAAAACTTTAAAGACAGCACTTCCCAATTTATTAAACATTATATATATATATATATATATATATATATATATATATATACACACATGTTGACAATTAACCTAAAGGTTACATTTACAATAAGTGATGAAAATGCTGTTAAAGGATTAAATTACTGAAATATTTCTATATAACTAAGAAACTATTAATTAATATGTAAATGTATTGTGAGCAACTAAGGCCAGGTAATCTAAATATAATAAAAAAATCCTTACAGACGGAATATAGGCCACAATATTTCCTAACAATCAATTCTTTGTCATTGATGAAATTTCAGAAATTTCAGTAGTAATAGTCAGTAGTTGTTTTTGAAGAGGACTTGATGCCTGACTATATACTGATAGACATGATTTTTAGCTATGTCTATGCATGTTATTACTATATCATTTTTTTGTAATAAAAAAAAAAACGATAATTACACTGTAATGTAAATCCCTAAATATTCTTAAGTTTAACGTTCATTCAACGCGAGCTTACTGCCACTCACCTTTTCCTAGGCTGCAATAACTCATGAGAGTAATGAACAATCAAGGGAAATATCTCAAAATAAAATCCATCCTCCTTGCTCACGGATCCTCTTTTTATGACGGAAAACACTCGTCCAGCAATAGTAATACTATCAACATATCTATCTATCTATCTATCTATCTATCTATCTATCTATCTATCTATCTATCTATCTATCTATCTTCAGTACAGTCACAATGGCCCGACTCAGCTCTTTTGAATAGAGTGGGATCACACCATACCAGACCGAAGCTTGAACGCACACCACTTCCCAGGCATTATTTCACATCCATAGTTTGCGCCCTGATCACGTGATTCACGACCCAGCTTTAAAACATTTATTTCAATATGTGAAACACTATGAGGACAGTCTGCCACGCAGTCGGATCACTGAGGAGATAAAATACAGAGTAGCACCGAATGCCCGAGAACCCGTTACTTTTCGAAACTTCCATATTTTACACCCTTTTTATGTCCTCGTCGAAGTCTTTTTAACACTACATCTGATGAACTTTGACTTTATAACCAGGTCGTGGCGCTGGCGGTGCGTGGAATTGCGCGAGATGAGGATAGGCTTATTTAAAGTTTCGAGTGTCTGTTGATTGTAGACGAATGGGTGTGAAGCCCTACAGGGGAGGGGCTGGAGCTTTTCTGAGCGAGGAAATCCCTGGCTATGTTTGACATGCTGATCACTCAACACTGGGCTTTCTTTCCATTATCGGGAGCTGAGTGCTTCCACCTGTTTTTTTTTTTCATCGCTCCCCTCCCATTCTCTTGCTAAAGAACAAAAATCATGTGCTCGCTGTGGACAGGACATACGTAGCTATCAACTGAATCGCTCTTTCGGCGATTACGGGGCTTTGTATTTTACCTTAAAAAACAGAGAGTGGCTCAACCTTACGACGCAGAGTACCAGTAACTCCGCGGTTAATCACTGCCGATAGTATCCTAACATATAATGATCAGTCACTTATATATGAACATAAAATTCATACCACAATGCACAATATAACCATAAATTTAATAAGCATTGTGGGTATGCTTGGGAAATACTGGGCTCCTGGGAGGTCATCTGTCTCACGAGATATCTGTGATGTGGCACTTTTGGTGCTCATTTTCGATAACATATTGTTTAACCCGCATGACTACACTAGCGGGCATGTGGTAGACTTGAAGGCCATTAATCAACTCAATCGGACAAAAAGCTTCCCCCATTCTCTGCCTTCATGTTGCCCTAGGACATTTTCTTCTATTTACAGATTAATGCAAGTCATTGTATTTATATGTAACTTTTACAGAAGTAAAAGTTTCTTGAACTTAGTCGAATTTACCTTTCCGGGAGTTATGAGTTTAAAAAAATCTTCTTTAATTAGAGTTTGTTGAAAACCTGGCAGTGCTTAAAACCTTTTAATTTAAACAACACTTTTTCCGCTAATGACCTTAATTTAACAATTTCTTAAAGCATGGGATTGTATTTAGCTTGTTTATCTCTTTCAGATGCAACTGTGTTCGCCTTCTCATCTGAACTTTCTGACAACATTAAATCCCACGTGGATGTTGCATATAAATACAGTGACAAATATCATATTTTAGTATTAGGGATTTTGGATTTAGACCATCATCCTGTGCTATTTAAACAATAAGAAATTTCGCCAGAGTGGATTTCTACTCTTGTATGTTTATGGAGCTTTGCCATAGAAAGAAAAATGTAATTTTTCAATCCTGGCGTTTGGAACTGGCACAAAATACATGGACCCTGGAAACGCATTAAGATGTCCCCCTATTAAAAATATTTGGAATTGCGAAATGTTAGAGAAATTTTACTAAAGGTTTTACTAATTTTGTAACAAAGAACTAATATTGTTTCAAAAGTGATTACTATGGAGCCAACATGTTTTATTTTTATTTTTATTTATTTATGTTTTATTTTTTATTTTTTAAAATTATTATGTACGTGTATTTTTAAGAGTTTTCTTTCTATGGCCTGAGGCACGCTAATAGATAGTGTGCTGAAAATAAACACAAATTGTTCCAGCAATGTATCATGTAATCACATCTGCCATATAAATTTCTTAATCTTTATCTTTTGTCATCTTCCAGTGCTATAAAATTCGTGCAAGAAATAGACGTCATCTTTACTATGACAGTTCTGTTGTGGTTTTGTTATGATTAGTATGAGTAGTGTGATTTACATGCAAAGTATTTCTACTACGGATAACGCGCATTGTAAACTAATCATTTCTCCACCCACTTGAACCTTTCGGGAACATTTTTAAGGCAAGCAGAACTTTAAAAAATCAGTTTTCATAAGGTTAATATTAACTAGGCCTATTTGTTGAACATAGCTGTGGCTGTGCGAAAAAAAATGTGATTACTTATAATGAGATAAAGTAAATAAATATTGAAATAAAGGAAATATCAGAAATCATACTATTGTAGCGTGTATTGACTTGCAGACCTGTACACTTGTAGACTGTAGATTTCTGATTTTCACACTTCCACACGGTATGTAGTTATAAACTAATACAATAAATGAGAATAAAAAAAAACAATTAGTACTAAATATTTAATGCTTGATCTGATATACTGATAGCCTTTGTTTTAAAAAGAGCAGGAAGTTGCATATACACAGATCAGCCATAACATTAAAACCACTAACAGGTGAAGTGAATAACATTGATTATCTCATTACAGTGGTACCTGTCAAGGGGAGGGATATATTAGGCAGCAAGTGCATAGTCAGTTCTCAAAGTTGATGTGGTGGAAGCAGGAAAAATGGGCAAGCGTAAAGATCTGAGTGACTTTGACATGGGCCAAATTGTGATGGCTAGATGACTGGGTCAAAGCATCTCCAAAAGGGCAGGTCTTGTGAGGTGTTCTGGGTATGCAGTGGTTAGTACGTACCGAATGTGGTCCAAGAAAGGACAACCGGTGAACCAGCAACAGGGTCATGGGCACCCAAGGCTCACTGATGCGTGTGGGGCAGCAAAGGCTGGCCATGCTGGCCATGGTAGAAAGGTGTCAGAACACACAGTGCATCACAGCATGCTGCTTATGGACCTGCATAGATGCAGGCCAGGCAAAGTGCCCATGCTGACCCCTGTCCACTGCCGAAAACAACTACATCGGGCATACATCAGAACTGGACCATGGATCAATGTAAGAAGGTGGCCTGGTCTGATAAATCACATTTTCTTTTACATCATGTGGATGGTTGGGTGCATGTGCACTGCTTACCTGGGGAAGAGATGGCAGCAGGATGCACTATTGGAAGGAGTCAAGCCGGCAGAGGTAGTGTGATGATCTGGGCAGTGTTCTGTTGGGAAACCTTGGGTCCTGGCATTCATGTGGATGTTACTTTGACACCATCTACCTAAACATTGTTGCAGACCAAGTTCATGGCAATGGTATTCAGTAATGGCAGTGGCCTCTTTCAGCAGTATACTGACTTGACTTTACTGATATTGACTTGGCCTCCATCAATCCCAGATCTCAATCTGATCGAGCATCTGTGGGATGTGTTGATCAAACCTGTCCAATCCATGAAGGCCTCACCTCACAACTTACAGGACTTAAAAGATCTGCTACTAATGTTTTGGTGCCAGATACCTGAGTTAGGAAGTCCATGCCTCAACGAGTCAGAGATGTTTTGGTGACACAAGGGGCATCTACACAATATTAGGCAGGTGGTTTTAAAAGAGTGATTTGTAAGGAGTGACTATATGAGTTACTATGTCCTTTCTGCCAGCTCAAACTCAATCTGACCATTTTCCTCTGACCACTCTTATCAACAAGGTGTTTTTTTTTTTTTTGCACTATTCTGTGTCAACTATATCGACTGTTGTGTGTGAAAATCCCAGGAGATCAGCAGTTTCTGAAATACTCAAACCAGCCCATCTGGCACATTAACTGAACATGAATTTATTAATGAACGACACATCGCGTTTTTAACAGTTTATAGTTACATTTAATGTCGTGGAACGTCCACGAGACAAGTTATTGCCTGTTATCATGTTATAGCAGCTCCAATCAGTTGTCATCAGTCTTTCCTGTACTCTCCCTTCAAATTAATGAGATGAGGGAAACGCAGCTTGTTATTTTAACGTAACAGAAAATGTCACCAGAATTACCAGTGTAATTCCTTGTATGTTACGTGGGTAAATCTGGGTAAAAACGATGGATCGAAATGTTCACAACTGAAGTTTAAATGTACACCCGGGTATCTTTTTGGCCTTCACTGGAACGGCCTACACACTACTTTTACTAAACATGTTACTGATTTATTTCAGTAATCCTCAAGATTTTGCTGTATTGCTGTATAATTTTCTTATTGAAAACGTATGTACTATTTAATTTGATTAGTGGGCTAATTTACAGTCTCTTTTTAATGTTTCATTTTCACTACTGCCTCACGCGTCCAAAAAAAAAAGACTGCGTGAAAGGGCACTTGAGATAGTAAGGTCAGAGATCAGGGGTCGTGCACAGTGCTGCACTGATGATTGGACAGCTACTCTGTGTCCTTTGCGTGAACTCAAACTATTTGACAGGTACCGCCTTACACTGGGTCATTTTTTAGCTGCGATGAAAAGGTGCTTTGGATGTCTGTTACTACAATAAACATTTTCATAAGAGTTATTTTCAAGGTCAGGACAATTAATTATAATCGTGGATGGATGGTTTGTCTGGCATGGCATAAGCGACAAAAAATAAATTCCTTATAAAACAACAACATGGTAATAATACTAAAAATATTTTTAAAAAAGTAGGCGCTCAGTCTGAAATCCTTAATTCTGTACATGCATATGGACGATGTACGCCATTTAATTTAAAAATACTGTAGGAGGTATCAATGTGTATTCGTTGAAGCTAAATATTACGTTTAATATAAAAAAAACTCTATAGGAAAAAAATAGGAATATATTTTTCAGACAAAGAACATATCGATTAATTTTAGTGTTTCCTGGTAGTCTTTGCTTTTTTTTTTTTTTTTTTTTTACTTTTTTTTTACCTAAAGTTTTCAGCCAATATCTACACTGAAAAAAAACTAGCTGAATTTACTTTAATTCAAACACGTACATCAATTCCACGCGACTGAACTGAGTTACACTAAAAACTTGTTTTTGTACATCCAAGATTATTTGATCATGTGTATTTCAACCATTACGTAAACAGTATGTAAAGGTTAAGTCTATACATTGACTTCTTTTTTTCAGTTTTGGAGACTTCGGAGCGAATACAATACACAATAACATAATTGTTTTATATTGGCGCATTATTTTTCATTATATTTTTATTTGTAAATTGCCAGCATTGAATAAATTAACCTCCGAAAGAGTACATTACATCGATATATAATTAAGCCTTTAATGAAGTCGATCTGATATTTAGCCCCTGTACTGCTCTCATAGCAGCCTTGGATTATTGAGTCTGCCTAATCTAAATGTACGAATTACTGACAGTAAACGCATTTATTGTTTCCTCTGATACAGTTACTGTACTGCTACAGCATTGCACTGGTGTACAAATAACTAAGTACACGATTATTCACAGCTTGAATGACATTAAACACACCACACACAAAGACATGAAACTAACAAAGACTAAGTTTACGGATTCTTTTTTAGAATGAGATTATTCCTACATTTGTGCTTTAATCAAATTTATACACGCATCACAGCCCATCACCACGAAGAGAATTCCGGTCCAAATGTAAGATTCACGCTTCCTATTCATAAATGGCGGACATTGTCTAATATTGACAGAAATAATGTCGTGTTAAACTCTTTCATTATTCCAGAAAAGAAAAAAGAAGCAAAGTGTTCTACCCGTTAGATGGGTGGATTCTCCAGTTCAAAACGTCGGAGGAAATAGAGGTGACAAATGGATCAATCTGAATGGGAAAGGCAGACTGAAGCACCCCTTTCTTCAATATTAAATAGAAAATAACACTGAAGTTAGTCCGAACACTGCTCTGTATTCTCTCGCCTTGCTCAGTTCTAATGTTCTTCCACCACTATAGACTTAATGAACATGGAGTGGGAAGTAATGTCTGCTGCTGGCCCGCGTCCGTTTTCACCTGGTGGCTGGAGGAAGAAGAGCTGCTAGATCTGATCTTCGTATTGGGCAGTTTGTGGTCTTTCTTCCACTTCATGCGGCGGTTCTGGAACCAGATTTTTACCTGTCGCTCTGATAGACACATGGTATGCGCTATCTCCACGCGCCGACGGCGGGTCAGGTACCGGTTAAAGTGAAACTCTTTCTCAAGCTCAAGAGCTTGCTGGCGAGTGTAGGCGGTGCGAGACCTCTTAGGCACTCCTCCAGCGTAGTTCGCGGTTACTAAACAAACAAACAAACAAAAAGGTATCATGGATACACATAGCATTCATTTATTACCATGAACACCAAGCAGCCAAAAAAATCTTGAAGAACAGCACAGATGTGTCTTATATGGTTAGATTCGATTACGTGTTACTGATGATGTGTTTAATATTCAACCAACCCTATTGTGTCTAGTTTAGGCTGTTATACGGGAGCCAACATGCATTATCGAAAGCCATCTATAAACGACGGGGCGTCTTTGAGACAGCATGAAACAGAAGCAGACAGTACAATTTACGAGGGCTCCTAATTACCGAGACAACGCGTCCTGGGTAATAAATCGCCCAGATAAGGGTTAAACTTGCTACTTAGCAGGTTCATTTCATGTGTTCCGACTAACACCTTCAAACTGATCACTGGTGTTTTATTGACCGTGACATATACTTACTCGAATTAACGTGGACTTTTTTCATCCAAGGATACACTACTGGCTCTTTTCCCTTCTGCGGGTCAGAGTGAGCTTCAGTGGCGAGGCTGCAATCCTTGTTTGCCGTCGTTGTGCAGCCCTCGGTACCCAGGTGGGGCCCATGATTTTGTGGAACAGACCGAGGTTGTATGTGAAGCCGATGGTTTAAGTCGACGAGGCCGTTGGTTGAGACGTTACCGTAATCATAGCTCGAGTCTTGGTAGTTTGACCGCTGGTATGTCGCCCCTTCGTGATGGGGGAAGCCTGATTCTTTCGGTCGCTCGTAGTAGTCGGAAGAGACTGAGATGTATCCGTTGTCTTCGTATTCTTCGCAGAGCGGGAAAGATGGCTCGATGTAATTCGAGTTGATCAAGTATGAACTCATGGTTATTAATTTGTGAAGTGCAACTATTCTATTTTTATCGCGCTGTCTTTTTCCTGATCTCTTCAAAAACCCACCTACTCCCTCTGTCAAATGTACGAAGTTGTCTAGTCACGTGAAAAAAAGACCAATCAAAATCTTCCGTGGGTACCGGCTAAACAAGCACCAATCGCAAGATAAGAATGAGCACAAGGATAATTTGATTGACTGACCACGCGTCTCTATCTCTTCGTAAAATTAAAAATATGAGATCTAAAAAAGTTACCAAGAAATAGATGATTAAGAGATCATTGAAATAAATATGCCCACTAATACTGAGAAGAGCAACCTACTGTTTGAAATAGCTTGTACAAGAGGATCTATAAGAAGTATACAGCCTTTAGTTTCTCCTAAGAAATTAATAAGATTCCTGTTCACGCGTTCATTCAGTTAATAATAGGGACAAACAATTATTTTATAGTATCGTGCAGACTCTCATAGACTGTAATATCTGAAGAAAATGTATTTATCAGAATTTAGCACACACCTGCAGTTTAGAGTGCTTCACGGTTTCTTCAACGGTGCATTGAATAAATCAGAGCTTTTAGGGTTGTACTTGGAACCCCTTCTGATAGGGAAACACTTGTTCTACATAGACCATTTAACGGTTTCCCCATAAGGACAAATGAAGAACATTTAAGGTTCTAATTTCCCAGCGTACCTTGAGTGAAAATAAACAACCTATGATGACAAACACTTGTTTACAGCAGAGGTTCTCAAACCTCGGACTACTTTAACTAGAAAAAAGGAGGAATAAATTCCAGACTGCAAGTACGGCTTTAAGAATTAATCCACCAATTTAAATATTAAGTTCATTATTTAATCGTGTACAATAATATTCTGCTTCTATAGGAATTTTTTCTTGAACGTTTCTATTGTAGGTCCAAGTAGACATTATTTATAGGGAACGTTTTAAGTTACTGAGGTTTGATTTAAGAACGCAATAAATGTAATAAGTTTATTAATGTTGGGTAGTGATTTCCACTGTAACAAAAAAAAAAAAAAAAAAAAAAAAAAAAACTTAATTGAGAACATCTGGTTTACAGTAATAGTCTGTGACGCTATTTAGGTCATTTAGAAACAAATTATATTTTTCAAAAAGATCCAGGCAAGAAAAAGTAACATGGTGAATGTTCACTAGTAGAAGATCGAGAGGACTACGTCAAATAAGCACAAGCAAAGGCACAGAAAGGCCACGCATTCGAGAATAATATAGAGTACAGTGAAAGTAGAATTTGATTTTTGCAACACTTTTGATGCATGTTTTTGCATTAGTTGTTATAATTTAGATTCATGTGCTGGGCCTTTAATGCAGCACGTCATCTGGAGTTAAGTTAGTTAAGCAATAAATAACAACACCAAAGTTAAATGAATAGAAATACATACAGGATCTGAAACAAACGCAATTATTACCTGCATAATAAATGTAACACCAAAATTTGTTAAAGGTATTAAAAATCTTTATAAATTCTTTATATCCTTATATATATATATATATATATATATATATATA